>OX422220.1:339146535-339691535 GCA_949130495.1 Sambucus nigra | reverse complement strand
AATATATTCTCAAGAAAGCCTTAAAAGATCACTAGTGGCGACTTAAACCCGTGAGATTTGAGCTTTTCACCTTTTGAGGGTTTTTACATACTCTGAGTCACGAGTTGACTCAACTTTCTTTGGATACTACATTTAGTTGTTGAATGATCTCATTATTTTTCAAAATTGGCTTAATCACTGAGAATGACATTACTTTCGAGTTGTAAGAAACATGTGTCTTTTGTCCCGAGCACTAAACCTATTTTGCCATACACTTACCATTTTCCCTATCACATTATCATTCACCCATTATCATTTTCAATATTACCCTTATCCATATGTCCCAAATACCATCCATCATTGCCATCGTTTTTGGAAAAAAAAAGAGTGTTTGAAATATTCCATGTAAATTGTCTTCATTTGTGCTATGAAAAGAAAAATGTATCACAATATAAAAAAAAAAAAAAAAAAATAGAAAAGAAGAAAAAGAAAAGCATGCGATCATAAGTTCAAATGATGAAGACAATAGTTAGTCAAAGTGTGTCACACTCTTCTCAAAAACTCTATCAGTCATCTTCTTCAATTCATTATCCCTACATACTATTCATAAACCACATTTTCACTCTTGGTAATGTGTTCGGGCAAACGAGAAGATTATATGGTGAATAACTCGACATCTCAACGTAGTGGTTTGCATTCCTTCATGAGATCAAATTTCTTTCATGTATCCGTCCTTCTTATAAAGTGTGTGAGACGTTTGAACTTGTTTACATTTACTCACATCCTCACACACTAGAGAGATACACTTACCAAATTCTCAGAGAGTTCGATTCAGAGAGATATATTTAGTGAGAATTGAAGTCAAAACGTCGATTCTATAAAGGCAATCTAGGAATTACTCTAATGATACTTAAAATTGTTTCACATAACACACGCTGAGTTTTAGGAAGGATTGCGCTTTTGGTATTAAGTAATTTCATATCTTAGTTTGATAGTTTAATACGGTGTTCCTTGATGTCATTTTAAAGTTGGGTTGTATAGCGTTTCATCGTCAAATCAGAAACTGCATTTAAATAAATTTTTGAATTTTGTGGGTACATTCACTACAAAACCTCACGAGACAGCACTCGTCCTGTAGGGCAACCTATAGGTTTAACGGCTTGTTGCACATGCTAAGTGCAATCACCAGTGCCAACGAAAGTGGCACACTTTTGGTTACTTATCTCTGTTTTCTCTCTATTTTTTTCTTGAGCACTAGAAATGTTCTGTTTGGGGGTGATGTGATAAGCACCCAAAAGTGTATAATTTATGCCCGGAATATGTGCATTTTATTAGATTATTTTTTAGGAATTTATTTTTTAGTTTTATTAGATTTTATTTTATATATTTTTATTTATTTTAATTTTATTTAATTAAGATTATTTTTTTTATTTTATTAGAATTTTATTTTATTTCTTTTTATTTTTATTTTTTTATTTTAGTTTGAGATGTTAATTTTTTTTAATCTTTTTAAATATTATTTTATTTTTAGTCTAATTTTTTAGTAGTGTTATTTTATTTAAAGGTCCAAATTAAAAACACACACCCCATACACACTCAGACCCTAATTTCCTACACCAACACACATTCACAAACCCTCCCACTTCTTCTTCAACCTCTAACCTTCTCTCTCCTCTTTCTCACAATCACCTACACCACAAACCCACCATAACCAAACACACACACCCTTCTCTGTGTAAACATAGAAACCGCCCAGCCAGACCTGACCCACTCCTTCCGTCTGCGACCCACTAGAAGCTGCCAAACCCGAGGCCGACGAAGTCTAGCCCACAGCCACCGGCGCTGACTCGCCAGAACCCCCGTCCGCCCAGCAAAGCCAAATCGCGGCGGCGCTCTTCTGCCAAACTGCTCCTCCTCACCGCCGGCGGGGTGTGACTCCGACCCAGCTGCTATACCCGGACACCCAAGCCCCTACTTCCTTCAGCCTGCACCTCCAATCCGTCGGAACCATCCACCTTAAAACCATAACCCCGATCGAGCTACCTTCCCATTTCTGGCCATCCTCGTGTTCAAATCGCGACCCTGGCCCGGATCCAATCCAGATCCGAACTCTCGATCCATCCCAACCCGAAATCGCATCATCCAACAAACAAAACCCGATCCAATCTCAACCTGGGTAGAGAATCAAATCCCACCAAAATCGGATTCCCACATATCTTTGACTAAGCAAAAGGAAATCCCCCAAAACTCTCACCAATAAACGTGGGTTACAAAGAAAAGAAAAGGGCATCTTATAAATGAAGACTCTCGACAGAATAGAAAAAGAGGGACGCAGATAGACAGAAAGAAGTGGTATACATTATGTACAGTTTAGGGTCATAAAAAAATTCATAAAAATTTCTCAAAAAATTAGTTTAGTTTTAGAATAAATTTTTAGGTTTGTTGTTTATTTTTTTTGGTATAATCAAGCGCTGAATTAGTGAGAAGATTAAGACGCATTCATGATTCTATTTCTCTATTCAAATTTATGTAAGCTTTTGATATTTTATTGAATGTTGTTTATTCTAACATGAGAATGTTTCGCTAAACATCCCGTTCAAGGGGTGGGATGCACTACGAATGATGTTAATTTAATTAATTGGTTTCATTAATTTTATATTTCTAGGGAAATTAATTTTAACTATCACTAATTAATTTATATAACGAGAGTTAGTAAATTAATTAAACAAATTAATGTTTGAATTTAGGAATCAAATTAGAGATAGGTTTTTCGGATATTTGAATATTAATTCGGTGTTAAAATTTAAGGATTGCTATTGTTTTCGTTAAATTAATCCTAGCGGGTAATTTTCTGAAAATAGTGTAGTCCTAATTTCTCATCATGTGGCATGTTTAAATTAATTTTCTGAAAAAGATTTTATTAAATTTATAATTTTAACGAGAGTTAGATTATCGATTTAATATTCTCTCGAAATATTTCAAAATTAATAAATTGGGAAATTAAAATAATTGAAAATGCAGTGTAATCCCATATCTCAACTTTCTCACATATTTCACACTCGGTTGCACATTCTTTTTCATTATTTAGTCAATTTTATAATTTTTAGCATTTGTTAGTTAATTTTTCCCTTGAAATTGTTTTTAAAAAAAATAAAAAAATAAAAAAAAGATTTTCATAAAAAAAATTGGAATTGCACGTTTTCACATTAATTGTTTCACCTTGGAAGTTGGATTGATACCCGTACTTACCACAATACGAGTTATTTTTAGACAAGTTTTGTAGGTACTCAAGAGAATTTTGAGAGTGACTTTTGAAGACAACAACGATATACCCTAAAAGCTTCTTATTAGAACCTTGTAGTATGTATAGTTAATACACCACAAAGATACCAAAATATGTTTATTGAACCACTGAAGACACGTTATATGGATTTATAATGATGGAAAATATTAAAATGTACAAAATAAAGAAATCAAGATGTAAATACACAACGATCTTTATGTCATTCGGCAAATCAAGACTATATATATGGACAACCATATTCTTTTACATGAGGATTGTAGAGGTGCAAGTGACACATGACGGGTTACAAGAGTGCACACAACTCTCAACCCCCAATCTCACTCAAGCGTAATAAAGTTCTAATACAGAGAACACTCTCACTCGATGACCGTTTAAATAATAGGGACTCCTCAACAATAGACGTTCTTGATGTGTTCCCTATAGTTTAGCACTTGGTGACCCAATGTTGTCTCCTCTTGTTTAACTGTGATTTTCTTCCTTAAATATGTATCAAGTTATACCCCATATATATATGTAATGTCAATAAAGGAAATAGGACTTAATGGCAGCTATTCATGACGGTAGGAAGGAATAAAGTAAGACCTTTCACCAATATATCTACTGCAGCTCCTAACATAATTGTAATGTCCCTACATTCTCGGATTTATGAAGGAATGAGATAAGTGACAATCTTCAGATATTTTTATTTTAGCTACTGAGCCACAACTACACGGGGTTGATTCTTTTATATGAGCTACAGGAATTCTATGCTTATTTGATATAGAATGAATGCCTTTTCAACTACATCTAGAAAATGGATACAACTTACCCCTTTAAGGTCTTTTTAAAGATATGCAAAAGTGACCTCTGCATTACCCTTCCGTCTTGTGGTGTATTAACTATACATACCGCAGGGTGCCATGATGATGAAGATTTGATAGGAATTGCATATAAAATCTATAAAAATAGGTATATTATGCATTTGGGATTGCCGAATCACATCTGTTTGGTTTCTATTGATGTTAATGCTATATATGCTAACTAAGGTTGTCATAGAAGTCCAAATATATCCGTTTCTACCCTCCAATGCATAAAACACCTATAGACTAATAATTGTTTCAATTTTTATTGTATAGAACAACTATAGAGTAATAATTATTGTATACAACAATTTTTATATATGTTTCTCCAATATTAGTCCTTCAAATCACTTTCTATAGATGTTATTTCAAGAGATGTTACTGCAATATCTATAGATGTTGCTTCAATATCAGTCCTTCAAATCTGTTGCTGCAATATCAATAGATGTTGCTACAATATCTAAGTTATTTATATAGATGTTGGTCCAAAATCAGTTCTTCAAATATGTTTTTGCTCTCTGATGCTTCTCTGTTTGGATTCTATTGATGTTAATGCTATATATGTTAACTAAGGTTGTTATATCTATCCAAATAGATTTGTTTCTGCTCTCCAATGCATACAACACCTTTAAAGTAATAGTTATTTTAATTTTTACTATATACAACAACTCTAGACTAATAGTTATTTCAATTGTTATTGCATACAACAATTATAGTTCAATTAATGTCTATGATGTTGGAAATAATGTAGAGTTTAGTTTGCAATTTGAACAAGGAAATATGCATATAATAAATTGTAATACCCCATATTTTTATACTCTATAAATTTGGGGATTTATTAAATTTAATGTGAATTAATTATTTAATAAAAATCCGAAAATTAATTATGTTATAATTACTAACGTGATGAGAGTTAGTAATTATGGGAAAATTTATTGAATATTACTAATGAGCAAAGTAATATATAATAGTGGCCATATTAAATGTCACGAGTGAATAAAATGACAATTTTAGAAATTTGAGTCGGGACGCGCCCGTGTCGCGTCGGGACTAAATATTGATAAATGAAAGTAAATATTTTATAAGTTGTTCATATGGTTGTTTTGAGTGCGCCAACGCGTCCGGAAGGGTCGAGATAGTCAGAAAAGTGTACCCGGGAGTTTGATTTGGGTCTCGGGGCGTTTGCAGGCCTAATTAGTACCCCGGGAGGGCATTTTAGTCATTTTGTATTTTGGGTAATTAAACCCACGAAAATGAAAGGGGTTATATCAGATGTTTAGGTTATCTCCTAGGGTTAGATAACTCAAAACACTAGAACGGCCATTGGAGAGGAGAGGAGAGAGCTCTCAAGGCATTCCAAGGCTCAAAACTCACCCGTTTGCACCGCCGCCACCGCCAACGCGTAGATCGCGAGACGGGGAACGCAACCACACCAAATTCAATACCAAACCAGATTTCTGAAAATCCCAGGCAAGTGTTTATCTTGCTTATTTTGTTGATGCATCATTTATATTAGTTTAGGAGTTATTAGGATGAGATTTATGGAAGAAAAACCAAATTTGAGATGGGAAATTTTCATGTAATGATGATTTATATGATATTCTGGAAACCCTTTGTCATGTAAAGGATTAAGAGTTTGATTAAGAAAAGAGTTCTAATCAGATACAAACACTAAAAAAAACAAATTTATTTCGGACGATCGGACGGTTGGAATTGGATGAAATTTTACTAAGAATTAGCTGAAGACGAGAGGAAGCTACAGAAAAAAATTCAGCTCGATCGGACCGTTCAATATTTTTTAATATTTTTTTTGCTAGACAGTTTTATGTTTTGAGGACTCTTAGAGATAATATAATAAAAATTCAATTAAAACTCCATTTTAATTCCGATTTCGAAACCGTTTGAAATTCTCATCTTTGAAAATAAAATTCAAAATCCTTTAATGTAAGGCGAAATCTATATTTTTGGGATATTTTGCATAAGGCATAATGTAAGTATATATTAAAGGGGAGAGACACGTAAGAGAGAGTTACGTTGGAACATACATAGATATCTACTGAATTGTACATTTGGAAGAATAGAGTCCATGAGGGTTACGTAGTAAGTTGGAAAAACCCTTCGAATTAAAGTTAGAGACGAACCATTATACTTGATAAATAATAATGGGAAAATAAGGATAAATGTTGTGAATGTGGGTTATGGGATAAACCTAAATTGATATAATAAAAGTGATATATTTATATGATTGTGTATGCATATATTATATACTTGTGAAAATCATGCCCGCGCTACTTGCTATCCCTGAGGTTTCCGCGCTGGGAAGATCTTATTTCGTGTGCCTTATGGGGGATATTGACTCGTACCCTAGAAGATAGAAATCCTAGGTACAGGCTATCGAATCGGTAGTCACGGTCCTAAGAGACGTGAGGGTATGTACTGACCTATTGGACTTGGAAACTATGCTTCGCCTCAATATTGTTTGTGTATGTATTTATACAGTTCGAGAGTGATTCCGACCTTCTATTCCCTTTAGTACGATTGATACGGGGATTGGATAACAGAGTATGCCCGCACCATAAAATTTTATGTGGGGTGCTGTTAGAATATATATATTATATGAGTATTTAATATATATATATGAACTTCTGAAATATGGAAAAGTGCCTACTGTGTTATGGTACGTAAGACATGTATTATGACTCAAATTGGAAATACTTGTTTTGAAAAGTATAATATGATATTGAAAAACTTTATGAATCAATAAAGTTAAAATGAGCGTTTTGTATTAAATGAAATTATCCTTTTAAACCATGATGTTGTCAAATCTTAAATCTTGAGAGTCACCTAAGATAAGTTAAATCCTTGGGGAAAGATAGTGTGATATATGATGAGATAAACCATTGGTAAGGTTAGTGCGATAGGAGTGCACATTAGAAGAGAGGTGATAATTTCTCAAGAGAGTGTCGCACTAATATGTTGTTGCATTGGCCTGTATCAATTTAAATACTTGCTAAACGAATTTTTAAATCATATACACTATCGGGCTCTGACCCGTTTCTATTCCTCTTTCTCTCTTGTATATATATGTATATATTACAAGTGCCCAGCCACACGGGCGTCTTGTTTAGGATCCCTTGGAAGGAACGTGCTGCAGCTTAGGTGGGAGTTGCAGGCCACTTGCTTAGACGATTTCATTTACTTGATTCCACTTCTATCATTCTCCTTATTGGGCATGTGTCGCCCTTTCCACTATTTATATGTTTTATTGGGACATTTGTATTTCAGTTATTTCTAGTACTGTTACTTTGGGATTTATTCAACATGTATGTTTTACTTTAAGTTTTAAATGCTGGGGTTTAGTTGTTGAATGTTTAAATTAATTGGATTATATGTTCCAGGATTATTGTGGTGTGAATCTTTAAATATTGAAATGTTAAAAAAAAAATTGGAAAGAAATGTTTAAAAAAATGGTTTTGACACTTAGCTAAATTAAATAGGGTGTTAAATTTGGAAAAGTTATTTTTACGACAGTGATGATAAGAATGAACCAACTGTTCACCTTGATTTTAATTTAATAAAGGAGTGATCGCCCGGTATTTAATTAGGTGGGGTGTCACAGGTGGTATCAGAGCATCAGGTTCTAGTGTCCATAGGATCTGTACGGCTTATTTTCGCTTTCAGCTTAACGTTTTTCCTATAGAGCCCTATTTTTAGGATTTTTGTATTCCTGCTTTTACGTTTATGTCTCCAGCCATTTGGGATTTGATAATGACTGGAGTCTAATAAACTTCTTCACGTTTCAGATGCCTCCGAGATGTGCACCGAAGGACAGGCGTGCCCAGGCCGAGCAGCCAGCAGCTCCGGCACAAGGCACTATGAATGCTAATGAAGTAGCCGCCATTATTTCTCAGGCGGTGAATGCCGCGCTAGCGGTGGTTCAGCAGGATCCATCCCAGATTCAGGCAGTGGCGCCAGTACCAGCACAGCTTCCATCTGCATGGGAGAGGGTTAGGGACGCTTTTCAGAACGCGCATCCCCCTGAGTTCTCTGGTAGCTCAGATATCGTCACAGTCAGCCAATGAAAGAAAGACATCCAGCGGCATCTTCGTATGTATGAGTGCACCGACGTGCAAAGGCAGTTATTGGCTTCCTTTAAACTGGCGGGGGCTGCTTTTGCAGTGGTGGGAGTCCACTACCACCTTGGAGGAGAGGGACACGATCCCTATTCAGTCGTTCTGGGAGCGGTTTGACCGCAAGTACTTTCCACCCGTCGTGCAGACTGAGATGAGGCAGAAATTACTGAATTTGAAACAGGAGAACTCTACCATTGCTGAGTATGAGGAGGAGTTCACGAGACTTCTCACCATAGTGCCAGATGAGGCACCTACTGATAGTAAGAAGATAATGTTGTATGTGGACGGGTTAGCTTGGAGGATCCGTCAGCATCTTATAGGGAATCTATCTCTGAGTACTTTCACTGATGTACTCAATGCTGCGTTACAACATTGCCAGGATCACCGCTTCCATCTGCAGGAGAGCAGGAGAGTCCAGCCAGCAGGGCAGGACCGGGGGTAGTAGTGCTAGTGGGGCCCCATCTCATAGACATACTCGTCAGCACGAGCAGAGTTCCCATCAGGGGGACCCTACTAAGCGATTTGGTTCAGGTGATTCCAGGCAGGGATTTTGGGGTTATAGGCAGGGCCAGCAAGGCCAGCCTAATCAACATGGCCAACAGGGCCAACAACGTGCTAATCAGGGCCAACAGGGCCAGTGGCGGGGAGGTAACGGCTAGCAGGGCCGTTGTCAGCAGGGTCAGAGGGGAGGTAACTTCAGAGGCCGGTGTTTTGTATGCGGCAAGCATGGTCATAAGCGCCAGGATTGCCCAGAGGGTAATAGGGCCCCACAGCAGCAGGGTGCCTGTAATGAGCCACAGAGACCACTTTTTCCAGCTGCCCTCCCAGCTCTAGCCCAGGTGCCAGCCCTACCAGCCATTCCAGCAGCTCCAGTGCAATAGGGGCAGTTACAGTACGGACGTGTCTATAACGTCCACCAGGCAGCAGCTCCATAGGCACCACCCGCGATTGAGGGTATGTTTCCTATCCATGGTACTATGGGTCGGGTTTTGTTTGATACTGGGGCGACACATTGTTTTATAGCTACGCATTTTGCGAAGGCCTTAGGGTTGTTAGCCACAGCAGAGAGCACAGTGACGTGTGTAGACTCACCACTGGGGTGTGGGTCGCTTATCTTCTTTATATACCGGTGAGTGGGGGTAGAGATTGGTAGTTTGGTATTACCTGCAGACATGTTAGTCTTAGATATGCATGAGCATGATGTTATAATCGGTATGGATTGGCTCGCAGCTTATAGAGCCATGATTGATTGCTTCGGTGGGAGCATTGTATTTGCCATTCCGGGGCAAGAGATGTTTGTAGTGGCGATGCCTCGCCCGGAGGGAGGTTCGACCGCTCATTTGTATTATATAGAGGAGGATGCCTCTAAGGAGGTTGTGATTCCTTTCGACTCGATCCCAGTCGTTCGTGAGTATTCCAATGTATTTCAGGAGATACCAGGCCTACCCCCCAGTCGAGAGATAGACTTTGTCATAGATTTATTGTCAAATACGAGACCTATAGCACGTGCTCCATACCGTATGGCTCCGGCGGAGATGCGAGAGTTACGGGATCAGATAGAGCAGCTGTTAGGTCAGGGCTTCATTCGCAGGAGTACCTCACCTTGGGGCGCTCCAGTCTTGTTTGTGAAGAAGAGAGATGGTTCACTGAGGTTATGTGTGGACTACCGGGAGTTGAACAAGGTCACGATACGGAATAAGTATCTGTTGCCTCGAATCGATGATCTGTTCGACCAGCTGAGGGGAGCAACTTTCTTTTTGAAGATAGATCTTAGGTCGGGGTACCATCAGCTATGTATTAGAGAGCAGGATGTTTCAAAGACTGCCTTCTTGACAAGATATGGGTCTTACGAGTTCAGAGTGATTCCATTTGGTCTCACAAATGCTCCAGCCGTGTTCATGGACTTAATTAACCGAGTATTCAGAGAGTTCTTGGATCAGTTTGTCATCGTCTTCATAGATGACATTTTAATATATTCACACTTCGAGGAGGATCATGCCGAGCACTTGAGGCAGGTTCTTCAGACTTTACGAGAGCATCAGTTGTATCCTAAGTACGAGAAGTGTGGATTTTGGTTACGAGAGGTATAGTTCTTGGGGCATGTTGTTTCTGAACAGGGGATAACAGTTGACCCGAGTAAAGTATCAGCGGTGAGGGAGTGGGGACAGCCCACGACACCGACGGAAGTGCGTAGTTTCTTGGGGTTAGTCGGATACTAGAGGAGATTCATTCGAGGATTCTCTAAAATAGCGGGTCCATTGACGAACCTGACTCGCAAAGAGGTACCATATATTTGGGATGATGCTTGTCAATTGGCTTTCGACGAGCTGAAAGACAAGCTTACTTCAACACCAGTCCTTGCTTTACCGAAGCCGGGTGTGGAGTACCTGGTTTACACCGATGCCTCTTTACGAGGACTTGGGGGAGTACTTCAGCAGGAAGAGAAGGCTATAGCTTTTGCCTCCCGCAAGATTAAGCCGCATGAGAAGAATTACCCCACACACGACCTGGAGTTATAAGCGGTCATTTTTGCACTGTGGATATGGAGACACTATTTATTGGGGGAGAAGTTCCGTTTGTTCACAAACCACAAGTCACTGCAGTATCTGTTCACTCAGCGAGAGCTGAATATGCGTCAGCGCAGATGGTTAGAGTTTGTGAAGAACTATCAGTTCGACATACAGTATCATCCAGGGAAAGCCAACGTAGTTGCTGATGCGTTGAGCCATAGACCGGTAAATGAGGTAGCGGACGTCTGGAAAGCGAAGTGGAAGGAGTTGGGTCACTAGGATGGAGTAGCCCGTTCCTTCATATCTGTTATGACAGTCACACCCGAGATTGTTACGAGGGTAATACAGGCCCAAACCACAGACCCGTTTTGCCAGGAGCAGATTGTACGACTTTTAGCCGAGGGTGCTGAGTCCTATTATGTTAATTCTGATGGGGGTTTGAGGTTTAATGGGAGGTTAGTGGTTCCGGAAGGGGCAGAATTGCGTCATGCAGTGATGAACCAATCTCACAGGTCCCGATTTGCGGTATATCCTGGAGGAGATAAGATGTACCAGGATATGAGGAGGCAATACTGGTGGAGTGGGATGAAGAAGGACATTGCTGAGTTCGTGTCCAAGTGTTCTACCTGCCAGCTGGTGAAGGTGGACCATCAGAAATCGTCAGGATTACTTCAGCCATTGGAAGTACCTGCGTTGAAGTGGGAGAGTATTTCCACGGATTTTATTACAGGGTTTCCTACATCACAGCGGGGCCACGACTCTATCTGGGTGATTGTAGACCGTTTGACCAAGGTGGCTCATTTTCTATCGGTGCGGACAGATCATACCACGGGTGAGTATTCTCAGTTGTTCATTTATGAGATTGTCAGATTACATGGGGTGCCCCTGAATATTGTGTCAGATAGAGACAAGATTTTCCTGTCACGTTTCTAGGAAAGCTTTCAGGAGGCTATGGGTACTGAGTTGAGGTTGAGTTCATCTTATCACCCACAGACAAATGGACAGACAGAGCGTACTAATCAGATGTTAGAGGATATGCTACGCATGTGTGTTCTTGATTTTGGAGGAGGTTGGGAACCACATCTTCCACTGGTAGAGTTTGCTTATAATAACTCTTATCAGTTTACGATTGGTATGGCTCCATTTGAAGCTTTGTATGGCCGGCCTTGTCGTTCTCCAACTTGTTGGCTCGAGGTGGGGGATAACAAGTTGCTAGGACTAGAGGTAATTCAGGAAACCTCCGCGAGGATTGAGATGATTAGGAGTCGCATTCGAGTAGCCCAGGACAGGCATAAGAGTTACGCCGATGCGAAACGGTTCTTTCGGGAGTTTAATGTGGGGGACCAAGTGTTATTGCGTGTATCTCCTATGAAAGGAGTGATGAGGTTCGGGAAGAAAGGGAAATTAGCCCCGAGGTACGTAGGACCATTTTCCATTATCGAGAGGATTGGGCCGGTAGCATACAGATTGGGACTACCAGAGCATTTACATCGCATTCACGATGTATTCCACATCTCGTCGTCGAGACGGTATCTTCGGGATGATATGGCCCCATACTCACATCGCGATAGATGAGATAGACTTGTAGCCTGACAGCTCTTACGAGGAGAGACCGGTGGCTATCCTAGACTATAGTGAGAGGAGATTGAGGTCGAAGATAGTTTCACTTGTATGGGTCCAGTGGGAGCATCATAATGTGGAGGAATCCACTTGGGAGCGCGAGGCCGATATGCGCGAGAGATATCCAGATTTGTTCTTACCAGGTATGCCTTATTTTCTGAATTTCGGAACGAAATTCCGTTATTAGGGGGGAAGTATGTAATACCCCGTATTTTTATGCTATATTAATTTGGGGATTTATTAAATTTAATGTGAATTAATTATTTAATAAAAATCCAGAAATTAATTATGTTATAATTATTAATGTGATGAGAGTTAGTAATTATGGGAAAATTTGTTGAATATTACTAATGAGCAAAGTAATATATAATAGTGGTCATATTAAATGTCACGAGTGAATAAAATGACAATTTTAAAAATTTGAGTCGGGACGCGCCCGTGTCGCGTCGGGACTAAATATTGATAAATAAAAGTAAATATTTTATAAGTTGTTTGTATGGTCGTTTTGAGTGCGCCAACGCGTACGGAAGGGTCGAGATAGTCAGAAAAGTATACCCGGGAGTTTGATTTGGGTCTCGGGGCGTTTTTAGGCCTAATTAGTACCCCGGGAGGGCATTTTAGTCATTTTGTATCTTTGGGTAATTAAACCCACAAAAATTAAAGGGGTTATATCAGATGTTTAGGTTATCTCCTAGGGTTAGATAACTCAAAACACTAGAATGACCATTGGAGAGGAGAGGAGAGAGCTCTCAAGGCATTCCAAGGCTCAAAACTCACCCGTTTGCACCGCCGCCACCGCCAACGCATAGATCGCGAGACGGGGAACGCAACCACACCAAATTCAACACCAAATCAGATTTCTGAAAATCCCAGGCAAGTGTTTATCTTGCTTATTTCGTTGATGCATCATCCATATTAGTTTAGGAGTTATTAGGATGAGATTTATGGAAGAAAAACCCAATTTGAGATGGGAAATATTCATGTAGTGATGATTTATATGATATTCTGGAAACCCTTTTTCATGTAAAGGATTAAGAGTTTGATTAAGAAAAGAGTTCTAATCAGATACAAATACTAAAAAAAAAATTTATTCTGGACGATCGGACCGTTGGAATTGGATGAAATTTTATAGAGAATTAGCTGAAGACGAGAGGAAGCTACAGAAAAAAATTTGGCTCGATCGGACCGTTCAATATTTTTTAATATTTTTTTTGCTAGACAGTTTTATGTTTTGAGGACTCTTAGAGATAATATAATAAAAATTCAATTAAAACTCCATTTTAATTCCGATTTCGAAACGGTTTGAAATTCTTATCTTTGAAAATAAAATTCAAAATCCTTTAATGTAAGGCGAAATCTATATTTTTGGGATATTTTGCATTAGGGATAATGTAAGTATATATTAAAGGGGAGAGACACGTAAGAGAGAGTTACGTTAGAACATAAATGGATATCTACTGAATTGTACATTTGGAAGAATAGAGTCCATGAGGGTTAGGTAGTAAGTTGGAAAAACCCTTCGAATTAAAGTTAGAAACGAACCATTATACTTGATAAATAATAATGGGAAAATAAGGATAAATGTTGTGAATGTGGGTTGTTGGATAAACCTAAATTGATATAATAAAAGTGGTATATTTATATGATTGTGTATGCATATATTATATATTTGTGAAAATCATGCGCGCGCTACTTGCTATCCCCGAGGTTTTCGCGCTGGGACGATCTTATCTCGTGTGCCTTATGGGGGATATTGACTCGTACCCTAGAAGATAGAAATCCTAGGTACAGGCTATCGAATCGGTAGTCACGGTCCTAAGAGACGTGAGGGTATGTACTGACCTCTTGGACTTGGAAACTATGCTTCGCCTCAATATTATTTGTGTATGTATTTATATAGTTCGAGAGTGATTCCGAACTTATATTCCCTTTAGTACGATTGATACGGGGATTGGATAGCAGCGTATGCCCGCACCATAAAATTTTATGTGGGGTGCTGTTAGAATATATATATTATACGAGTATTTAATATATATATGAACTTCTGAAATATGGGAAACTGCCTACTGTGTTATGGTAAGTAAGACATGTATAATGACTCAAATTGGAAATACTTGTTTTGAAAAGTATAATATGATATTGAAAAACTTTATGAATCAATAAAGTTAAAATGAGGGTTTTGTATTAAATGAAATTATCCTTTTAAACCATGATGTTGTTAAATCTTAAATCTTGAGAGTCACCTAAGATAAGTTAAATCCTTGGGGAAAGATAGTGTGATATATGATGAGATAAACCATTGGTAAGGCTAGTGCGATAGGAGTGCACATTAGAAGAGAGGTGAGAATTTCTCAAGAGAGTGTCGCACTAATATGTTGTTGCATTGGCCTGTATCAATTTAAATACTTGCTAAACGAATTTTTAAATCATATACACTATCGGGCTCTGATCCGTTTCTATTCCTCTTTCTCTCTTGTATATATATGTATATATTACAGGTGCCCAGCCACATGGGCGTCTTGTTTAGGATCCCTTGGAAGGAATGTGCTCCAGCTTAGGTGGGAGTTGCAGGCCACTTGCTTAGACGATTTCATTTACTGGATTCCACTTCTATCATTCTCCTTATTGGGCATGTGTCGCCCTTTCCACTATTTATCTGTTTTATTGGGACATTTGTATTTCAGTTATTTCTAGTACTGTTACTTTGGGATTTATTCAGCATGTATGTTTTACTTTAAGTTTTAAATGCTGGGGTTTAGTTGTTGAATGTTTAAATTAATTGGATTATATGTTCCAGGATTATTGTGGTGTGATTCTTTAAATATTGAAATGTTAAAAAAAAATTGGAAAGAAATGTTTAAAAAAATGGTTTTGACACTTAGCAAAATTAAATTGTGTGTTAAATTTGGAAAAGTTATTTTTACGACAGTGATGCTAAGAATGAACCAACTGTTCACCTTGATTTTAATTTAATAAAGGAGTGATCGCCCAGTATTTAATTAGGCGGGGTGTCACATAAATTCTTTGTTTAGGATTATAGTTAGGCGGAGCGAGAGTGAATTTGTTTTAAATTATAATTGTAAGTTAAACCAATTGTGAATATTCAGAGAGAATGTGATTAACCCCTGAGAAACTGTATTGCCTTGAAGTAAATGTGTGAGTAATCTGTTTTAATGAAACTATTTGTTGTGATAGTGTAAGTATTTACAAGATATTATTTCTTTGGATATGATCGAATGTGTGAAGATCCTTTGGGACATATGTTGCCCTCTAATAAACTAATGTGTATAAATCTTTGTTTGTATCTATTTGGACTGATAAACTAAAATCTGAAACTATCATGAACTGATAAATATAGCTGGTAAATGTGTTTGATTTTATCTTTCTTCTCCTATCGTGTTATTATTGTAAGTACTTACTGTGTCACTATGATTTTTCACTTATATGTTGAATTTCATATTATTTAGATTGATTTTGGGGGATAATTTTAAGGACATATCCATTGATTTTGAGGTCCTCTATTCTTTCCCTCATTTATCTTACTTTTGGCCAACACTACCTGGGTGAGGCTATCGTCGCAAATACATTTTATTTTATCAGTTAAACCAAAGTTTATAATGCACATCTCAACCTTGAGACTATATAAAATCTTACTGCATAACAAACAGTTAAACCAATTTATCATCATGTGTACGTTACATGTTACCTCAAACTAATGAAATGCAAAATTCAATCATGGATCCAATATAACTAGTGATGTATAGAGGAAATATGCATCCCAGATTTGTGGCGGTGTCCTTTTATAGTCAATTTCACAAAGGTAATACTACTACTAAGGCTAAGGGACATTTAATATTGACACCGTACCTCAAACTAATGATAGTATTTTTTTCACTCCAATATTTACATTTTATTTGGTTAATTTTGTTTGAACTTGGAAGAGTGATTCATTACTTGAGAATATCTTATAAAGTTAGTTTTGTGTTCCATTGAACCAATATGTTGGTTTAGTGTCAATTTTGTGTTGCTTTAGGGTAAATATTTAGGTTGATGTAGGGTTATTTAAGGTTGATTTTTCAGTTATTTCCATAGGCACGTAACTTTGTAGTTATTTTTCTTTTTTTTTTCTTTTGTAGTTGTGTTTGTGAAGACTCAATTTTATGATGAATGCTTTCCCCATTTATGACTTGTAGATTTTCGAATATTTATATTATGTGAAGGTATTTACAAAATCGAAAATGTTGAGTTCATCGATGGATGGGATTTTAGATGAATCTTGGATACCAATTAAAGTTTGGTAATTTATGGAATTAGTTTGCACTTAAATATTATAATTTGGTAATCAAGTTACTTTTTATTGTTTACGTTGAAGATTAAAAGGTGAGGATGTGCTTCTTTTTCTTTGTTGACTGATAAGTGATGCCATATTTATCACCTTCGAATTAGATATACACCATAAGTACTCCGACCCGATGAAGGGAATTCTGGACCTGGATGGATTGCCAAAGAATGTAACTCACGATTACTATGCCTCTATGGCCCACGGTGATCATCTCCATCACGGTCGCCACCTTGCCGACTCCTCGTCGCTCACTTTCGCCGGCGGCAACGAAACTTATTGTATCAGCTCTTTGGGATAGTATGGCTCCTTAGTTTCTCTAATAACTATTAAAGTTGATATTCGTATTTTTTTACACCATAATGACTATTTTTTTCGTGGGAATTTTCCGTTTGCATTATGAGAATGTGAGCGTGGGAACACCGAGTTTATGATTCTTGGTGGCACTTGACCGTGGCAGTAACCTGTTTATGGTTACCATGTGATTGCATCAGCTGCGTACGCAACTTAAATACAAGATCTGTCTGAGTAATCACTTTCATTTTCAACTCTATTATTGCTTATGCCAATAAATTCATTCATATCCCCCTTACATGTGTACGTTAAACCAATGTGATGTGGCGTATAAAATTTTGATCGGAGAATCGTTAAGTTATAAAAATCTTTTTTCAGAAATGAGGGTTTTATTTTTTGTTCTGGATTACTTGGATTCCTTGCGTTCATGAATAATTCAGAGTATTTAGAAGTTTCAGATATATGGAATATCATATAAGTTCATAATCATATAAGAAAATAATTATGCTAAAAATCCACTTAATTTTGACCCACAACTTCATGTTGATTGGTGTAATTTGAGCACTCTAGATATGTATACCAAAAAGGCAGGTTCTGAGGGAACTTGGAAACATCAGCTACAATTCAACACATCGAGCACTTTCACTCCCTTTAGTTTTCATTAAAAATCTATATCAAAATGCTACAATTGTGTGCAGTAATGTGGTCATATATACAATGCTGATGTTATCATGGGAGAGTATAAAGAGTGTCCCCTGGAAACCATGTACTATATGTGAATCAAGTCTTGTGTTTTGATGAGATCAACAACTGCTGCAGTAAAGAGAAAAATGTTTTTCCCCCCTTTCCATTTAAGTTTGAAAGTGAACGTTACTGAATTATTAGACAAATCAGTGTTTCCGTTGTCCAATCAAACCTACTTCTTATGTCTAATAATTCTATAACGACACTAGACAGTGAAACATATCACGTGAGCTTCAATTTTATTAAACCCCATGTATTGGGGACAATTATTCAAAGAATATGAGCAATCTCATTACATCATGGTTGTTTTCTAATCAGGGACGTAATCGTCTGGCACACACAAAACTAGCCTCATCTTTTGTTATTCCAACTTAAACATTTTCAGCAAAGCCTTATTCTTGAATAGTAATGTTTCAGCTGGATATGGCTCAAATGGAATTTCCCACTTTTTAGCCTCATCTTTGCAAACTCCCCAGTGAATAATAACATCTCCAGCTAGATATGTTTCTATATGCACAAGATTCTTGGTTGTTTCTTTGCACCTCCTGACGGAAACACTCAAAGAGTTTTCAAGAATAACTTATTTTACACTTGAAAGCTCTTCATAGAACCCTTTGAGTCGCCTCTTTTACTGATTAGGATCTTTTAACACATTGTTGTTGTCTTCACTCCTAGAATGATCTCCTTCTGGTTTGAGGAGTTTATTGGAGAGTATTCCCAAAGCCCCCTTTTAGCTCCAACAGTATTGTTATCATTGTGGAGGCAATCAATAAGAGGCACCTTAAAGTCTCTTCCTCTGTTCTGATAATAAGCTTCAGTTTCTTCATCCTTCAATACAACAACAAGGGAGCTACTAGTATTAAACTCAATATTCACTTCATCAAACGTATCTACTTCCAACGTTGTGGATGGTTTTTTCAAGGGAGTATCAATTGCATAGTCCTTAATGGGAATAGTACCTGGGGGTCTCATCTCAAGAGGAGGTTGGTCCCATTATCTTTCAACATCATCCACAAAATTAACTCCCCAATGAAGAACCCACTTCCCTGGAAGCGTACATCCTACAATTAGCTGTCAATGCTCTTCATCTTTGCAACTGTCTAATCTAATTAGAAGCTTTACCTCCACCTATTAATGCACATATACATGGCCCTTTATCACGTTTCTCATCTACGCAGAAAAGTAATAATTTTCCATAATAATTTACTATTTTCTTTCAGTATGAGGTCGATTTTAACTTTCATCTTTGCTTGAAGAACGTTCATGCCTTCACTAACCATTTATTCGACCCAGTTGATCAGCACTGTATTTGACACAGTGCTTGTGACGCCTCTCGAAGCATTAAGTATAATTATCAGTGTTGTTCTAGCACATTTCTTATTGAAGGGGAAATTGCGAAAATGAGAATACTTGGATGCATTTTGTGTGTAGTGCGATCTACCGCTATCGTGCTTCATGCACCTGGTGAACACAATATTTCTTCTGTAGAAGAAATATGGGCATTATCAACACAACCAACTTTTCTTTTATATACTGCCTCAGTAATAGCTGTAGTATTGGTACTGGTGTTGTATTCTGAGGTGCGTTATTGTTAGACCAACTTAATAGTGTATATTGGAGTATGTTCCGTAAATGGATCTTTGATGGTTATTAGCATTAAAGCAATAGGTATTTCCATAAAACTCACACTGGAGGGTTCAATCCAGGTAGCAACATGGTTGGAGTTACCTTGGCTCCTTATCTTTTTAGACTTTATTTATCACTTTACCTGATGAATATGACTTGAGATATAGTGTTTTGGTTGTGTGTGTGTATTGTCCAAGAAGTTCACTGTGTATACATTATGATCATTCTTCAGTATTTTCTCTATCCTTCAAGTCAATAGTATTCTTGCATTCGGGCCCCACATTTTAAATTTTGATATCTCAGATAGGATTAATCTTGCTTTTGGCATGAATGTACTTGTTTTTGCATCAATATACTTGATACACGTTTGTTTTGTGTTGCATGCATATGATATCTTCATGTTTATTTCTTTATGGATTATGCCATTGAAAAATTATTTCTTTTAGCGCGAGCGATTATTTGACTATGACTGATTACTCTACCACATTTGTACCATTGAAGACATTCATTCACACCCTACCTCTTGCTATTACCTATTGGTTTTACATGGTACGCGCTCACTGTCTAATGTAAAACTTATCTTTAGCTTAAATTGTATATATCACTTGTAAGTGAAATCTTCCCGTTATTATATTTACTATGTTTGTGGAGTATATTCTAGTGGGACAGAAGTATACACGGTCTGTTATTAGAGGTAAGAATCTCTTTAGCTGATGATTTATAGAAGTGTGTTTGTTTTATTGGGACACTTAGAAATCATACATTCTCGTGAATAATTTTCTTGAATGGTAATTGATGAAGCTCATTGTGTAAGCTAACGGGGACATGATTATAGACCAAATTATCAAGTAATAGCTTTGGAAAGTTTTAAACTATATGTGCTGACACTACAAGAAAAATACCTTTTTATGACACTTTGAAAATTAACTTTGCGACAATTTTATACAAATTGTCATTAAAAGTATAATACTATTATTTATATGACATATTAATTATAAACTGTCATAATATATTTATTAGTCTTAATATATATGACAATTTAAATATAAAAGTCATGTTAGATGGTACATACTATGACTCTTTTTGTTGAACACCAACCTCAAAAATTTGAGAGTTACGTACGTCAATAAGGAAAGAGGGGTGGAAGTTTCCCCCCCAAAGACGTCGAAACTTCCCCACCAAAAGTGATCCCTAACCTAAATCGTCTCACCCATCTCCTTCCCACGAAACAATTAGCAGCCATAACCACGAAATTAGGTACTCTTTCCCATCTCTCCCCTTCTCTCTCTCTCTCTCTCTCTCTCACACACACACACACACACACACACATATATATATATATATATATACATACACACATACGCACGAACACACACACGCAGACATACAAACACACACACACACACACACACACACACAGACGCACACATAAATATGAAACTCACTTAATTTTTTTTTATTTTAGTTGTGTATGAAGCCTACTAAGTTCGTTCATCAAGTATTTTTTTTTCCAATTTTGATTATTCATTTTTAGATTTACTTCATTTTTTGTTTAATCTTGACTGTGTTTGTTTGGAAATATTGTTGATTTCGTGACTTGTAAGAGCATATTAGCATGTAAATAAAATGATGATCTTAAATTTTTATTG
Organism: Sambucus nigra; assembly: GCA_949130495.1. NCBI lineage: Eukaryota > Viridiplantae > Streptophyta > Magnoliopsida > Dipsacales > Adoxaceae > Sambucus > Sambucus nigra. The sequence continues at coordinate 339,670,498 of OX422220.1, read as the reverse complement.
TTTGATTGGTTTAATTTTGTTGAGACACTTGCTTTTTCTTGAGAGTAGTGGTGAGCACCACAGGTGGTGATTTCTCAGAAAAAACAATGGTAGAAGTTTTGATATACACATTTCATGTTTTTTTGCTTCTCCAATTCAGTTGAAATTATTTTTTTCTTTTGATTATTATTTTTTTCTCAATATTGTTTAAACTCATTTGCTGTTATATTCCTATGCCATGTTAATTTTGTAATGAAATTTGTTCTCATTAGCTATATTAAGTTTGATCAATTTTTCGATAAATTTTGACTTTATATTTATAGACTAATTATTATTACGCATATGTATCATTATGTTGTACTTTTTTTTATAATTTATTATAATACCTACTGGATATGGATTTGAATCTTCTAGTTTTTTTGTATTGCGAATATTTTTTGTGTAAAAGAAACGAATTATGTAAATATTTTTTGTATTACAAACATTTTGTTTCTTTTGTATACAATTTGTTGGTGTATGCTTAGACTAAATACCTAATAAGAAATTGTACCTACTTGCAATTTATTTGTGTCAATTGATCGTTATTTGAAACTTAGTAATATGTGTAGTACTTACTCTTACTTGTGCAACACATGAATTACTACTACTGATAATTCATTTTAAAGTAAAATGGTAGTTGGATCCTCCTTGTGAATTGTTCTCCTTGTTGGTCGCTGATTCTTTTATAATTCCCACTTACAAGTTTAAATAATGACCGATGCCTACTTTTATGTTGCTTCTTTGAGAAATATTTATTTGTTGCATATATTTTTTGTTGAGCATATTGTTCGGAGGTTCGACGCTTGATTGATTATTATGTCGTGGGATGATACTTAAGTACAAATTGGTTTGTTTTATAGTACAACTACTTCCTTTGGTTTTATAAAGATATTTTGGGTTAATGTGAACCACTATTTGCGAATTGGGAGGTGGTATATGAAGAATTTATGTTCTCAATTCTATATTATTCATTTTCTTATAGTGCCATGTTTTTTTTTTTAGTTTTAATGCGAATTATTCATTGCTGTTGGAGTTATGCTACTAAAGAAGATAGTTTTATGGTTAAGTTTGAGAGTTGTCATTTGGTATGTTGGTAAGTAATTTATTAGATGAGCTAACTAACTCTCTCAATCCCTTTTTTTCGTCATTAACTCCTTCTCTCCTCCCCTCAATCATATAATTTTGTAACTAATTTTCCAGAGTAGTTCATTAGAAGATTTATATACTGTTAGTAGTACTTGTAATTTTCCAGACTAGTTCATTAGAACATGATGCTATAATATTAATCTTGTATAGTTAAGTCATTAAACATTCCACAAAAGTTTTTTTTGTTTCTGCTTCTGCAAATGATAGATGGCTCCGTAGCTAATTCCTGTAAGAACCTCATATTTGAATCCAACAACGATAATCGGATTGGGTTAGTGCAATCCAAAATTGTGGTAGACCAGCACTACAATGTGGAAATTTCAAATTGATCGTGATTTTTTTTAAAAAAAAAAAATATGTTCTCCTTTTTGGTCCTGATTTTTATATATCAGAAAAGTTAAAATTTATTTGTATGAAAGTTTTATGATGTTAAATTCATTTGTAACTTTGCTTGGTAAAAAAAATGCAGATTCTAGGCATAATTGATCAGCCTATTTTAAGATAAAGATGGATTGGGATTACTGGAAGGAGAACTACATTGAATGGACAAGAAGCCTCCACACGCAAGTGTGCAAAGCTTTCACAAGATATGCTTCTCCTTTTCTATATCCTTTTTTTCTGGAAAAGAAAAAGAAAGTGAAAGCGAAGAACAATAGAAGTAGTGCAGGAAATAAAATATTTTATCTTAAATCAAGAACTTGCATTTAATTGTAACTTTTTGTGTGAGTTCCGTGAGTCGGAGATATTTATAGTTTTTATTTTCACACTTTGTTCCTTTTTTTCTTTCTAATTCAGGTGCACGACTAGCCCACATCTTTTCCATGGGGAGGCCAAAGTAGCGTTTTCTCGATTTAGAAGCAAGGCCTGTCAATATAAATCTGAGTTACGTTTTGAGGGAAAGACAATATGCTTAATTTTACTATCAGTTATTATTATAAATTTGGATGGTTAATTCCATTTTACATGTCATCCAAGATGGAAAGAATAAATTGAGATATAATTTACAACGCCATAGATATATTTATAGTCTATCCCGAATTAATAGTCGTGATTTACTTTTTAGTCCGTCCCAAATAGTCTTGTTTCTAAAAATAGTATATAAAGTTATGTGAGATTGGAATGTTACCCAGCCGAACAATTACTTGGATTGAAAGGTAATCGCCTTTTTTAAGAGGAAAAATTTGGAAAGTAAAAACTATTCTTAAAATGTACGACTTTCAAACGGAGACCATTAATTTGAGATGGCGGGAGTATAAAGTATTAATTTGAGTGTTTTGGTCATTAGTTTACAATCTTGTGCTTATATAACTTCATTGGAATCTCTTTCTTGGGATATGTGAAAGATATAATGATCTTCTTCCTATTTTTTATGATTTGTGAGCCCCATGATCATTTTTAGGTCAGTTTGGTTCTATCCCAGTGGTGTTTGTAATCCTCTCTCATTTCTAGATATTGAAATATCCAAGAGAAACATGAGAGGTAATATAAGTTTGTCTATGTACTTTGGGGGAAAGTTTTGTTTCTATCTGTGTTAGAACTTCACACCTGAGTTTTAGCCATACTCTCTTAACACCTTGGCATCCAACGTTTGCTCAATCGTAGAAAGGAATAAAAACTAACCACTCTTTCTTCTTTTATACCATCTCTTGACACCTCGGCATCCAACTTTCTCAAATTATATTGATGATAGAAATATCATCTTTGACTGTCTTTACGTTTTAGCACTGTTGTGAGGTTGTGGTGATGTTTATGTTTATATCTATTTATATATTTTGTTTGTGTATTTATATAAGTTGTCTATTTGAATGTAGTATCTTCCTTTAACATTTGACAGCATTGCAACAATGTGATATTAGGTTTGATGAGAAAGCTAATGTAATGTCCAAACTTCTGTCAAACCGATTTATCACAACCTGAAGGGAATTATAAAAGAAAAATGCGTGTAATGTTAGAGATGAAGGAGGATTTTATCCCAATGTTCAAGATAATAGGTAAGGATTGGTATTGCTTATTGATGCAATTGAAAAGGTCGATCACACAGGCAAGGTGTGATGAACTGATTATCTTTCTTTTCCATTCAAATTTGGTCATATAACACATGTGGGCTTAAAGGAATTATGTACATATCAAAATAGGAATGTATGTTGCAGCTTCAGAGTTTTTGACAAAAGATGGGAAATATGATCTCAATTTTAAGAAAAAAACAAATAATGGTGCTCATGTGCTCACGGATCAAAGTCTTTGTGAACTTTACAAAGAGTGTAAGAGATTTCCCTATTGTGTCAATTGAAGATACCTTTGATCAAGATGATTTAAGCTCATGGGATTCACTACAGTCTTCAGTTGATATCCAACTTGTAGGTGATGACTTGTTGGTCACAAATCCTAAAAGAATAGATGAAGCCATTCAGAAAAAGGCTTGCAATGGTTTACTATTGAAGGAAAATATGAGATTTAATTCTCTCATTCAGTTATGGTTTCATTTCTTGTGCTTATTTTTTTTAAAAGTTTTTTGTCAGTATTTTGTTGACATTTTCACCTCTTCAGTCCTGTAGTTTTAGCTTCTATCTTAATAACCTTTGATATAGTATATAACTCTCTGAATCTGCATTATATATGAAAATTATTAGAAATAAGTAGGTGTTTATTTTTGTTTGTCATCATTTCTGAATAATAAGTTGTATACTCCATCAACTTTGACAGTTCATATTATTATCCCTACTTGTATAATGTGGCCACTTGGGTGGGATGGTTGTATTCCAAAACTCATGGAATAAGTCATAATAGCCTTACTTAGTATAATTTGGCCCATCTTAAATACAATTATATCCAACACCAGACATGGAATATGAGGAATCAAATGGTTTCCATCTTTTTTGTGTGTATGTCATATTAACAATGAAGAAGTCAAAATCTCATTGCTAATTTGCAATACTAATTTAAGAATGATATTAATGTTAACCTCTATAAATTTTTAAGTTCTTATACAAAGTTTTGTGAGTTGTATACAAGATTTCAGTCTTCATTTATTTATATGAGTTGAGGAGCCTTCATTTGATAAATTGTCAAATTACAATTGCATCTGAAAAAGAAGAGGAGTAAAATCTTAGCTATCCTTTTTATTGAAATATTCTTATTGTATGTTCTACACTAGGCATTATACAGAGTGATGTTGTTAGATAGGTGCAAATTAATTTCCTCTAAAAGATCTGTGATCTATTTTGTATCCACTTTTATTAACTTCCCCTCTTGTTTATATTTATTAGTTGCAATACGTTTTGGAAATGATTGAGTTGTAAACAAGCTGGATAAATAGTTGTCATTATTTTATATTAGGTGAACCGTGATATGACTACTCCTTTATCACATTACTTCATCTATAATGGTGATAATTCCAATTTAATAAGGAACCTCCCTCAGTAATGATTGTTGTTTGGCAGGTTTGAGGATAAGGAGATCGCTGAAGCATTTCTTGGGAAAAAAAATCAAGGAAGTTGTAGTTATAGTGCCTGGTGAGTTTATTCTAAAAGTACATCTTGAAATAGTTCTAGTGTCTTAGCGAGTGCATATGTTTTCATTCAATTTATGACTAATTTCAATGCATTCTGCAACATACTTTAGTGATGCTCAAAGGCAGGCTACCAAGGATGATAGTGTTATTATCGGTTTGAATGTTGCCAAAATTATCAAAGAACCAACTGCCACGATCATTTCATAAGGCTTGGATATGAAAGGTGGTGAAAAGAGCATCCTTGTCTTCGACCTTGGTGGTGGGACATTCGATGTCAGTATCTTGACTATCGATAACTGTGTCTTTGAGGTTCGTACCACAAATGGAGACACCCATATAGGAGGTGAGGTTCTAACAATTGTCATCTTCTTGATCTAATCCTTTCTTGGGTAGAAACATAATACTACAGTCACTACAAGCTACTACGAACAATGAAACAGATCAACGTCTTTGATTTTCCTTAAAAATAGCACATTTGATTAATTTACTATGTTGTTCATTTACAAAAGTAGAAGATCTGTATTGATTTATTTGAATTTGTTTGATAAATTGAGTCTTTGAATATTTTTGTTGGAATTTTTCTATTTTATTTTTTAAACAGGGTGGATAGTCCGATAAACAGATGAAACTCTGTCCAAATTTTTTATTTCGTCACGTACATGTCCATCCACGTAATATTGGGTTTTTGAATATTCCTAATTGTTCTTGTCATTGAAATATTATTTCCTCTCTTGGAACCGAGTTAAACACATGTAATATTATTTCCTGATTGTTCTTGTTCACTTAAGCTTCCAGATTGTCTCACTTGTGGGTTACTAGTGAAGAAAAATCTGCGTCCATACAAAAAATAGTATTCGACTATAAACTCATTTATTAATTTCTTTAAATAAATTTAAGAAAAAAAGTGAGTGGAAATTTAGATTTCTTACTCTAAGGTTGTGATTAAGCTGGATGTCCTTGTTATTGATGTCATGTAATACCATGAGAACCAATTGATTTTTGGCGTTGTTGTAGCTTTGATAATATCTCCTCCCCTGTTTGGCTTCTGCTGCCCTGTTTTGGCCTTTTTCTCTGCATTTGCTACCATGTTTTGCTCTTTTTGACCTTCTTGTCAGCATTTTTTTGCTTCGTTATTTTTGTTCTACATATGAGTTTTGTTGTATTTTAGAGGATAGATTTTCATTATGGGTTTGGTTGGTCTTTGACTTTTTAGTTTTTGGATTGGTCTATTTGCAGTGGCTCCATGCGTCCGCTTTGATGTGCTTTGTATTTCTTCCCTGTTTTTTTTGTATTGTTATGTTTTGTTGTACTGATTTATTATCCCAATAAAAGCTGTGGAGTCTTAAGAGCAGGGGTTAGGTATGATGGTGTGAAAGTTATCCTTCGTACTATCTTTAAATGCTTGTACATGTAATATTGGTGAATAATCTTTATCATGGGCATACATTTTGAAAATGATATATTTAAAGAGAGTCGTGTCATCAATTTATAATTCAATTTGAAAAGGACTCGCGTCGTCTATAATTCAATTGAATAAAATTAAGATTGGATTGGATGGTTGTAATTCCTTTGGTGTATGCTTTATTAAATTATAATTTAATTAGGAAGTGATTGATCGATTAGTTTTGTAAGCAATGCCATTCACATGTTAATTCATGCTTCACCACTTTTGACTTCTTGGTATCTTATTTTTTTTTTCTATTATCTTTAATTATTTGTCACTTTTCCGTTTTCTTCCCCTTATGCCATTAGTTCACGGGATTTAAGTTGTTAGTTATGCTACAGGAATGAAGGGGTTCATTCCCCATCCACTTCAGTAACTTTCCTAGTTGAGGATGGTCCTTATTACTTTTGAATGCTGAAAATCTTATTTTGAAGGCTTTCAAAGTTTTTGTATAACCAGGATTAACTTCATGACTCCGAGTACTGAATTTAACTGTAAAAATTGTAAGTTTGTATGGGTTAAGATATTATCTTAACTTCTCAAAAATAATATTAAACAGGCTCTGAAAAAAAATTCCAAGTTTGTCAATACATATATTCTTCCAGGGTAATTGCAGAGGTTGGATGCTTTGTTGTGCTTCTGTCCATTCGAATCCAGAAGAGGCAGTTGTTCCAACTTGTTGAACCGATTTTTTCGTCCATTATATCTTCTTTAAAAGGAACACCTTTTACAAGTTTGGGAGGAAGTGGAACTTTTGATGCTTCCGTTTCAAGAAAGGTTTTTCAGTTAATGATTTCCAATCCTTTGCTTTATCTTTCATCTTCTCTTTTGTAATGGAAGTTATTTTTTCCCCAGGCGAAACCTACAATTTCTCCAACTCTTGAAACATCCATTGATTATTAGTTAAAAGTATTGTCAGTGGCGATCAATTATGGAGGTCCTGCATTTCTTCGTTACAAGGAGAAATTTAAAAAATTTATTGTTTTTTCTCTTGAGTCCCCATATTGGAAGGTATATTTGTTAAATAATATGATTTTTTCTTCATTAAACTTGAGGAGCCATGCTAATTTTTCACAATTGTTGGTCAATGGTGGTTCTTTGACACTGACACAAGTTGGACCCATCTTCGATGTTTCATCCATAGTAAATTAACATAAGAGAAAAATAGGAATCGTAAATAAGAGAAAAATGATAGCATCTTGTTAAGTGCAACATACATTTTGTTTTAAGCTATTAATTATAGTGTATTCCTTTTAATGCGTATTTTTCTGGTTTAATTTATTAAAATCATGAATGATGATTGATTTATATTTTTCTGTTTTGCAGTTGAAGAAGTGGATGATAAATCCGGGTTGTGTATCGAGTAATCCTACAACATGAGTTTATTGAATTTATTCGAGCGTATATTACACGATTTGGAGTGCTTTGGAAGTGTTGACACTATTTTGCAAAAGTCAAAGGAAGACTGACGCACTTATGGTTGATTTTGGTTGTACATTTTTTGTAGACATTGATGTACATAGTGGATATATCTAGTTATGATACATGTAGTATAAGTCATTTTTTGTGAATGATGTAGATGGTGGGTATATCTATTTGTGTCCCAATATTTTTTACGTGGAGAAATGACTTGGTTTGGTGCATTTTAGATGTACGTGACTTCGAATACAAAAACATTTAAGGTTGTTTTTATGTTGCAATAAATTTTGATTTGTGTTTAGATTTATTTGTTAACTATGACATTGATGTAGGTTATTAATTTTTTTAATTATATGTTTAATTCATGACGTTTTATATTAAACGCTCATGTGATGAAATAATTTATATGATCTTTTTAAATATATGAAAATTATCTGTCATGATGCTTTATATATCAAATATGACATCTTATAGAGTATATTATGACTCTTTTTCTAGAAGATATGACGGTTTTGAAAAAAAGGTCATATATAACTGTTAACCTAATATGACACATTTTATGGGTATCAATTATGACACCCAAACTTATGACGCTTTTTACTGACAAATAAAACGTCATAAAATGCATTTTATGACACTTAAAAAACGTCATAAGAAGCCTTTTTTCTTGTAGTGTCATCTTCTGAGCAATGGTGGCATAGGCGTCTGGATGGCGGTTCATCGTTCAGGGATGCCTCTTAATCTTGGTTCGATGGAACCAGTGGAGAAACATCTGAATGATTGTTCTGTAAGGTGGTAGACCGAGGTGTTTCAACGCATATTCTCCATTTACTTGCTGAATCACCAAGTTAGAATCACCCTTAATGCAGAGTGAACAAGCCCCCCTTCGAAGGGCCTCCAACAACCCCAGTACCAATGCCTTATACTTTGCTTCATTGTTAGAACAAGGAAAGTCTAGCTTGTATGAAAGATAAACTTCTTCCATTCCTCTTGAAAGAATAACCCCTGCTCCTCCTTTCTTCCTTTCCGAAGATCCATTAAACTACATCGTCCATTCCTCATCGCTTTTATCCATGTGATTGGCCCACAAATCATCTCCTAGAATTCTCTCTCGTGGTGGCTCAGATATCCCATACGGGAAGATTGCCAAGAGGTCTGCGTATGCCTAGCTCTTGATTGTGTGAGGAACCACACATTTCAAGTCATACTATGAGAGAATGAGGAATCACCTAGCTGCCCTACCAATCAATATAGTTCTTGCTAATAAAAACATAATAGGATCACATCTCGGTACAATATGAATTGTAAAAGACAGAATGTAATGTCTAAGTTTTTGTGCTACAAAGACTAAGGCTAAACAATGCCTTTCCAAGCTGGTATACCTGACCTCTAGCCCATTTATGATTCTACTAAGGTAGTAGACTGGTCGTTCTTGCCCATCAATCTCCTGAGCTAACAGAGATCCGATGGACCTCGTGGTGGATGTGAGGTATAGGTGCAACAGTATTCCTGCTATTGGAGGAATCATAGTTTGAGGTGAAATGAGCAGTTTCTTTAGCTTGGTGAGAAACTCCTGGTGAACTTCCTCCCAATTGAACTTTGTGTTCTTTCACAAAAGTTGCATCAATGGATGTGTTATTTCAGCCAATCCAGGAAAAAATCTCCTTTGGTAGGAAACTTTATAGAGGAAACTCTTGAGCTCCTTCATCGTTCTCGGACTTATCGCTCGCTGTTTGTCTTGGTCCATCTGTACCCCCTGACGATCGACCATAAATCCTAGAAACTTTCCACTGGTTACTCCAAAAATGAATTTCAATGGGTTCATCTTCAGTTTATGCTTACTAAATCTGGAAAATACCTTCCCCAAATCACTTAGGTACGATGCCTCCTTCTTCGATTTCATGACCAAATCATCCACATAAAACTCCACAAATTTATGAAAGAAGTCTTGGAAAATGTCCATCATTATTCTTTGATATGTAGGCCCAATATTTTTTAGTCCAAATGGCATTACCTTGTACCTGAAGTTGCCCAGCAGGGTCTTAAATGCTATTTTCTCTTCATCTGTGGGGTCCATCTTGATCTATTTGTACCCTACATACCCATCTATGAAACTATATATCTCGTGTCCAACCGTTGAATCTATCAAGCTATCGATAGAGGGCAGAGGGAACTCATTTTTGGGACAAGCCCTATTCAAGTCTCTGAAATCCACACAGATCCTTATCTGATTCTTATCATTCTTACCTACTAGGATAATGCTAGACAACCAAAGTGGGTACTGTATCGGTTTGATGAACCCTGCCGCCAATAGGCATTGAACCTCTTCTTTGATCTTCAAGTCTAGCTCAGGCTTGTAAGTCCTCGTTGCTTGCTTGACCGAAATGGCTGAAGGCATCATGTTTATTTATGGCAACTTACTTCATCATCTAGCCCCTCCATCTCCGTAGACTTCCATGCAAAAATGTCTATAAACTTCCAGAATTGCTCAATCAAAGCCTCTTATTTTTCCATGAAAAGATCCTTCAAGAGGAAAATGGGACTTGTCTCCTCCCCTTATTTTTCCAAGTTTAACTGCTCTAATTATTGTGCTCATGGCTTCGGTTCGTCCGTCATGTAGTCTGGTTCTTCGGCGACATCCTCCATAAACTCATATATGTTAAAATTATCTATCACCATACATTATCCTCGTTGATTCACTAAAAGACACTCTTATATCGGGTTACCCTCCTCATCAGGCTCTGCCATATCTCCTTTGGATGCCTGTTCACAGCATCATAGAAGATAAACCACCTTCCCTTCCTCAGTAACAATCTTCTTACATTGCTTGTTGGCCATTGCAACTCTTTATTTTCCTCTTCCTCGAAGCCTCTGCTATTCTTTCTTCAGAGAATAGACTTAACACACTTTGCCGTTTGACCTCATGTGCCATCGGGTCCATTCTGGGATGCATCCTATTCTTTAGCTGATTTGAGATCTTCTCAGGTCGAAGGACCACTTGGTGGGCTTCTTTTGTTACTCCTCTACCACTTGTAGTTTCATCATTCTGGTCGTTCATAGGTCCCATCCTTTCTCTGATCGAGGGAACCCAGGATCCTTTCATTCTTCTCGTTAGTACTATGACGTAATCCTCTAACTATGTATAAAATGCTGCATCCACTAAGTGAGCTTCTTCAAAAATGAAGGGCCTCTTCGTACCTCATACGGTGATCTTAGTTCGTTTAGTATTTTCCTTGGCACATTGGTGATATGTCAAGGGAACGCATCCTTGATTGTTCATCCAGACTCTTCCTATCAACAAATGGTAGGAAGTTTCACTCTCTATCACGTGGAATTTAATGTGGGAACTCAGATTTCTCGTTATAATCACATAACCAATGGATTTGGAAGACTAGTTGTCATAACCTGAAATCGCCAAAGGCATGGGGACCAACCTTTCCTTTAGGATGTTAGCTGCGCGGAAATAATTGATTGGCATGATGTTGATGGATGCTCCCCCATCCATAAGATCCCTCGTAAAGAGAACTTTGTTGATTCTAGCAGTCACAAATAATGGTCGATTGTGAGGAAATCTCACGGCCCTATCAGCATCGTTAAACATTATTTATGATATAAATTTCTTCACCATCCTGGAAATGGTTCCCTTCCATCTCAGCGAAGGGACTGCATTCTTCCTCGCAATATGAAGGATTGCTTGGGTTATCTCTAAACTACTTTCTTTTGGCACTCCCACCTGGTCGAAGAACCAGGTGAACTTTGAGGACCGTGAAACCACACAGTACTCCAAGCTTTGATCCATTTCCTCACTTTCAACATTATATATGTCCTCCACATCTCTAAAACTTGCTTCGTCATATGCTAACACCACATTAGCCATTCCTCTGGTACAGTCCTCTAAAGCCTCTTCAAACTCCTCTTGCTCCACCGTCAGCTCCCTCGCTTCCTTTTTTTCCTCCTCGTCATAGGCCACTACCAGATTAGCCCCATGTGCTGGGAGTGGGTTATTGTTAACATTTTATGGAGAGATTTGTAGTGTCCCTATCTTTACATGTTTATCGATGATTTTCCTTATCATAACACAACTTCCCATCGGATGTTGAATCTGTCAAAGGATCTGACAATAATTGGGATCCACTCCGGTTCCCGCATCTGGTTCCACGAAGGGTATTCCCTTAGGTTCATACATCATTCCTCTTTGAACCATGGCATTGTAACAACTAACATCCTCATCCACTATGCAAGGTAATGGTTGTGGGTCTTCCCTATCTCTCCAAAACTTTCTCTTATTATCCTTCTTCAATTGTTTGCTTCCTTCACCTCCATCTACATATCCCACCCATGGGAGCTGGCAGTGTGCTGCAACGGGTGGCCCATGATGTCTGAACACCAGTGGTACCACACCAGGGTTCGATTTAACTACTATTAATATATTCCTTATTTCTCTTATAAATGCTGTGAAAGTCCCTTCATGAGTTTCATCAATCAAGTGACAGATGTACTCTGGGAGCAGACCCTCAGCACAGAGTTGTAACAATTTCGACTCTTTGGCTTCTTCCCTTATATCGAAGGACCTCTCCCTGAATCATCGAACATAAGCCACCACATCTTATCTCGACCATTGCTTCTCCCTGACCAATTGTGTTATGGTGAACTCATCTTTTGTAAGAAAGAACTTCTGGACAAAATAAAACATGCATCTCTTCCCACGTTGAAACACTCTTTAGCGCCAAATGAGAGTACCACGTATAAGCTTTATCAGTTAATGATTTTGAGAACTCCCTCAGCCTTATCTTCTTGTTGTTGCAGTGAGTCCCTAGATGTTCGATAAAATGTTTGATGTGCTCCTTCGGGCTCCCCCCCTTTCCAGTGTATTTCTCAAATATGGGAGGAATGTAATCCTTGGGTAATGCTCATCATTGTATTCTTGGGGATAGGGTGTGAGAAAATCATCATACAATGAAGATGCATAGCTAGCCGACTGCGAGGAAGCTGCTATTATTTTTAGCACCTCTTTTTGTATTTCTTTCCTCATTTCTTCTAACGTGGATGCCGACATCTTCTCAACCGTGAAGGGAATGGCCAAAGGGACCACTAATGGAATACATTTGGTATCTAGAGGGACTACTAATGGGACACTGGTCACACCCGTTACACCCGTGGTTGAGGTAGGAGTGGGTGTTGTGCCTATAGGTACTGTCCCCGTGGGAACAGCTGAAGCAGGGTTCATCGAAGCTACTAGGACCACCCCAGGTGTCACAAAAGCATTGGGATGTGTTCCTCCTCCTAGGACCACGACAGCCTCAGGTGTCTACAGAAACTCAAAAAACTTACCCATGACGAGGGTCATTTGCCCTGGTCCTAACACAACACTAGTAGAGGATTGGGTGACCGTTGGGACTCCAGTCATTATTGGATATTGGGGAAACTCTACTTAAGGGGGAACCCCATTTTTAGGAGCCTATAGCTGCTTTCTCGCTTGTTCCCCATTGTGTTGGACATCATCAAAGTTGAGTCTATGATTAACGTTATCCTACACCATACTGGTTTGTTAGAAGAATACCTCCCCAACCGAGTCGCCAAATGTAAGAGGGTTATTTAGATTAGATGGAGGCGTAACCCCTTTTGAGTATAGTAATGATAAATTAACCGAGAACACTCTTAATTAATTACAAGACACAGAGTCACATCCTAGTGAAGATAAACTCAGATTGAACTCACAAGTATCTTGTGTCTAACTCATAAGATGATAATGAACTCAGCAGTGACTCATCTAATGGGAGAGATAAGTAAGAACATTAGATACACCTTGGCAGGAAGCCAAACACACCAACCCTCAAAGGTCTCCAGTCAGATATTAAAATCTTCATAGTAAATGATCAATGGCGGGCGAGTGAGAGCTCTTGTTTTGCAATAACTTCTTTATCTCTGATGATAGTCTATCTCTAGCCCAAAAAATCTCTATAAAGGAACTCTAAAAGAACGAATTCCCCTCTTAGAAGTGTTTGAGTCCAATAAATAGCCCCCACACCATTCCTGAGATGCCTCAGTCCTCTACCACTGTGAAAAAAATCCTTCATACTTTATGTCAAAAACATGAAATTTCTGATAGATCAGTCAGCTCTACGTCATGAGCATTAAATGCCAAGACATGCCTTTTGCCTAACCACTGTGAATCAGGGGGATATTGTCACAGAAGTGGCTTACCAACTATTTGACAGCCCTAAATACCACGGTGGTTTACTCAAGTGTAGATTTGATATTGCCTAGCTGGCTAGTGACATAGCATAAAGTAGACGTGACATTAAGTAGAGGGTTTTTTGGTTCACAACTAAACGCCCAATGGAAATCAAGGTTGCTCCGCCCAAGGTTCCATGATCACAGGACCTTCGTTGTTTTACCATGTGAATCTAAGATGGTTAGGACATTCCCCAATAGTGCCTCACTTCTCAATCCTCCAAACCAAGTCCCTCTGAAGTTCCCATGGCAAGGTCATTTGATAGAGCATGAATGCTCTCCCGAAACCTGCCAGGCCTGGTCTCTCGCAAGTACCGTTTAACCTCATACTAAATAATCATTATAATCCTTAGAGCACATCGTAAATATAAATAAAAGATGCAACAAGACTAAGTAAAATAATATAACTAAAGGATGAGCTCTCCCGGCTAGTTTCTTCACTGGAAGATCTCTCTGGGCTGCCACGCTGAACTACCTTGATTAAGTTGCATCACTTGAGCTTCCTTGCTGAGATGCATCACTTGGGCTGCCTCACTGAGCTAGATCATTGCCTTAATCCCTTGAGTCTGTTGTATTAACTCGGGGATTATCTTTAATCTTGAGATTAACTTTAAGCGCCCTACATTTGCCCTTTCGTGTAGAGATTTGTTATGGGAACAATAAATGTCTACGCAAAAACTTCTCAATATGATGGACCTTCTATTTGTGAAGAAATTCTAGCTTTTGTGTCTTCGTTATAACTTCTGTCATTGTCATTTCTAGGAAAAAGTAAAATTCTCACCGATGTACGTGAACCAAAACGCTGTGGCCTTTCGACTTTTGGTGAAGAGACATCGCAACTTCTTGCTGTCATTGAGCCTCAATCGTTATGTCTCTTGGGAAGTGAAATTCTCCCTTGTCAGTGCTGTTTCATGTCATTATGAAATATAGTTGTAAGTAATTGGTATTTGCGTTAGGGCTTCCCCTAGCATTATGAATTCTCCCCAACTTCGTGTTTTGGCTTTTTATCTTCGTTTTGTCTTGTTTAAAAAAGTAAAATTCTCCCGATGTACTTGAGTCATAGGGAAACACGGTTCAGACCTATGGCGAGGGGACATCGTAGCTTTTGGACCGTGCTAACAGCCTCTTCATTGTGGGACATTGGATCTATTTGACAAAAAATTCTGGCGCCAAACTCAAATTTGCCTTGGAAGAAAACCCTTTCCAAAGGGCCATCTTTTCAACTGTTAGAACACTTCCCAAAGTGCCACGTGTCCACATGAAATGATTGCCGGCGGCTTTGCACGTGCAATGGTGGGAAACTCAAAAGGCAACCTCAGGGATTTCAAACAACTATTATTAAAACACTTAGCCATTTTTCACTTACCTTGATTTTGTCTTCTTCAACTCCCATCACACTTAGAGAGAGAAACTCCTCAAACCTCCATTATTACCGAGATTTTTTCTGATTTCTTTTCCTTCGTCATCTTCTTCACCATCTCCTGTGGCCATACTCCACCATTTTCATCCCTATCTCCTTCCTGTCAAGCTTTTCCCTTTTATTGCTACCTATCAAGACTTCTTCAAGTGTTCCCATCAAGCCTGTAACCAATGCTCCGTCTGTAATAACCCTTTCCCCTGCTACTACCTCCGCCCTAGATTCCACTACCCTGGTGGTAGTGCACTAAAAACAACTGCACTTCTACCTTCGGTCCCCCATTTTTTATGAGGAGGATGATTTTCAAGGCGTCCTTAAAACTTACACTCTAAGAGCCAAGTATGACCCTTTGCATTTGGGTGATGAAGACCAAGATTCCACTTCTTGGGGTTATTTTCCTCTAGAGGGGACTATGAGGTTCCATCTTAATAGAGGTGACTTCCCTTGGTCCCACATTAATTTTGAAGGACCTGGTGGATCCCCCTCCCACTTTGCTGCTTGGAACTCGTTTATGAAGACCACTTACTCTGACGCTCTTTCCAAGGTTGGTCTCCATCGAGCTGCTTAATTTGGGGAGTTCACTCTCTCTAAACACAATGATGCTATTCAAATATTGGTCTTTCATTGGAACATTAGAACTCACACATTCGTTGTTTCATGTAGAGTGTTCATCATTACGCTTGAGGAAGTTTGTGAGCTGCTTGGTCTTGAGACCGTACGGATTTTGGCTTATTAGAACGAGGCTTTGGACGTCGAAGAGACAAAGGCCCGATCAGACTCGGATCAGATTTGTAGGAGGTGTATCGGTACTTCCAACAAGGCTACCTTCACTCCTCTCATAAACTACTTCTATCGTACCAACCCCACTACTGAATTTGGCCCCGCAAAGGTACATCCCTTAAGTTACCAGGCTACATACTTATGATTCTTTCTCATTTTTCTTTCCTGGAAAACCCAATGATCAACCACATAGGGACTTGATTAATCCGTCTGTCCGTTTGACTAGAGGATATAAGCTTCCTCCGGCAACCATGGCCTTATGGTCGCTTTATACATGGTTGGACATGACCTATCTGGAGAAGGAATTGTCCTTTGGCATATATAACTTGGCTAACTTTTCCAATGCCATTATTTTAACTAATTTTCTTTACTTCCATTTTCCCGAGATATCTGCCAATCGTGTTCCCCGTCGTGCTGGGGAAATCATCATGCCACGTCCCCTTTTTTTCTTTCATAAGAAATAGAGTAGAAAGGAGATTCTTGGCATTTTTGACAAAGCAAGCTGCTTCGTGATGAGACCCTATAGTGAAGATTATTTCGCCCATACCTGGAACATCTTCGGTCATGTACCTAGGGTGGTGGGGTCCACTTCAGAGTTATAGCAGAGGATCCTTCTTTTGCCATAATTTTGGCCATGGGTCCCACCTATGTGCCCTCTTACACTGAATAGGGATATACGACTGGACATTACAACCCCGAGCATTACAGTCGTCAATCCGGGTACGACCAAGGGATTCCTCGGCTGGTGTTTCAAAATTCTCACTTTAGGGCATCTTTCCATGAGGCTTGTGCCTTTACACTTTGTCAGCTACTTCCACGATATGCTCAGCCATAAGTGGCCGTGTTAGCATTCCTTCAGTTTCCTAGAAGGGGGTTGTAACTAGTGATTTTGCACTGAAATATTGTCCAAGATAGATAGCCAAAATTCACGAATTCATCCAAAGTCCCCTTGTTTACCCCGTTGTATAAAGTTTTCCCCCTTTGGAGCTGGGACTAAAGGGTAATTCAGTTCTAAGGATTGAGTTCCCTCTCATCCGAACACCGAAGGATCCTCCTTGCGAGCTGCCTCCGTACTGCCCAACAATCCCCGTTGCTACTGCCAAGGCTAAGAAAGCTCCAACGCCTAAACCCCCTGTCGGAGGTTATTCTTCCACTACAACTTTTAGTGAGGGTCCCTCGCAACCTCTTTTGCAAAAAGGAAAATAAGACTAAGAGTGGGGCCTCTTCGAATCCCAAGTCCCAAGCCCCTATAGATGCTTTTCCTATTGCCTCTGTTCCACCCAATGCTGATGTACCCGAGGAAATTCGGGAGGCGGTTATAAAGGAGGTAAAATAGCTATAACAGATATTTCGACAAACTAAGCCATCACTTACTCCTCCTGAATCATTTACCACTATCGTGGTGGATCCTACCGAATGGATTTCGTAAAGAAAAAAGGGTTCCCATGGTCCTTCGGGTATTGGTGCTTCTGGTAAGAGGAAGAAAATTTTGGTAACCACGGAAAGTAAAAGTCAAGCCTTTATAGTGCAACCCATAGTAGTTACCCCTACTCCTAGAGGTTCTCCTTCTCTCTATGCAGTTATATCATTTGATGATATCCCTAAGCTTGCAGCTGATCTCATCGAGAGGGATTATCCTTACTCTTTTCCTATAGATTTGCCCATTGTCGTGCCATCACACTCTTCTTTTGAGCACTAGGTTAGTCTTCCCACACTTAGTCATTTATAGTTTAGTGAATTCTCTTCTGTTTTTTGACACTTGTTCTTTCTTTCTTATTTTCTTATTTCGGTTAGGAGGCTGATGAAGAAAGGCCTTATCCTCCTGTCAGTTCTTTCGTGGGAGAATGCTTTGGTGTTTCTATGATCGAATCATCTCATCCCCGTTCTCCCATGATATGTCTTACTTATTCACGTCGTTCGGCCTCCAATCGTGTAGAAGAGGCTGCCAAGAGGGCCGCTGTGCTCGTTGAGTCTATGGGGGTTTCCTCTCATCCAGAGGAGACTCCCCTAGCTTCTTCTAGTTCACTCTCTTTTTTGATGGTTCCTCTGGCTGTGATTCCAGTTTTGCGAAGATCTCCCATGGTAACAGGTTCTAAACACTTTTAGATCTTTCTTTTCTAGCCTTCTCACTTTGCTGAATCTTCTAGATATTTTGGTGTATTTTAGGTTGAAGTTTCCTCATTACTAGCTTCCGTGGTGGCTGATTTCCTTCTTCAGCCTCCACTATTAAGGCCCATCTGAGTTTGCCCCTTTTTCCACAATCACTAAGGTAGGTTGAATGTGCACTTTGCCCCTTCTTTCTGTGATGTGCCTTTTTTCTAACACTTAGTTTTATATTCTCAGCTTGCTCCAGGCTTAGCTCTGTCATCATCCCTTGGGGATCTACCCATTACTAGGGATACAATTGGCTTATCTACTCACTGTGGTTCTTCTTCTGCCCCTACAAGGGATAATGTATATGTGGAAGATTGAACGGACCCTTCAAGCCCACCCCTAACCTTGGCCCTTGTTACTTTTATTGAAGTAGGAGCTTCATCAAGTATTGAGGTTCCTTTATCTGACGTTCCTATAATTGAGGGTTCTGTAAAGACTCTTGAGGAGATGAACTTGCCCACTACGGTGCCTATCGTTGCAGATTCTTTCCCATCTCCCAATGTCGCTCCAGCAGTTGCTAAGTTATTTTGCCATTGTATCTTTGTTTCGTGGTGTTTATCCTTTATCTTTACAATGTGCAATCTCCTTGTTAGAAGAATCTCATTTTCAAACATATAAACTCCACCAGTAACGGTGACTTAACAATGAAAAAATCACTTGTTAAGATTTTTATAAAACTCCACCACTAACGGTGACACCCATAACGGTAATTTATCAATGGCAACCAGTTGTTAAGATTTTTCATCAAACTCCACCAGGGTGACTTAACAATGAAAACCACTTGTTAATATTTTTCATCAAACTCCACCAATAATGGTGACTTAATAATGAAAACCACTTGTTAAGATTTTTTCATCAAACTTCACCAGTAATGGTGACTTAACAATGAAAACCACTTATTAAGATTTGTTTACCAAACTCCACCAGTAACGGTGACTTAAAAATAAAAACCACTTGTTATGATTTTTTAATCAAACTCCACCAGTAACGGTGATTTAACATTGAAAACCACTTGTTAAGATTTTGTTAGTACTTAACTCATTATTTTCTTTATCGATCTTCAGGTTGCTAAGGAATCCCCTCGCGTTGAAGGGCAACCTCAAGCGGTTCCTTCGCTTGTCACCTCACTAAATTGGGAACCAATCATATATGAGGAAACGAGTCCTAACGACCAAGGTTCCACAACAGGTGCTCATACCAACAGTAAATCTGGTTGTGAGCTTCCTCTTCCAGCTCTAGCTCCTAATGAGTTCTGCCTCATGGTCCTTCATCACTCTCCCTAACTACCTTTCAGGCATCGATTGGTGATTGAACAGATCGTAACTCATCATCCTGAGACTTTTACTATGGACTATCTCCATTCAAATATTCCCATGATGAGACACAGGCTTCAAGGTATGGCACTCATTATTACTGATCTCGTCAGCACCCCGATTGCAAATGTTACCAGGCCCCTCCTCAATCAGTTTTTGGATTATCTAAAGGAGTTGGGCAGGGATGGCTTCCAATTTAGTTGGATGATAGAACACTGCAAGACTTTGAAGAGTCAAAAATTGGAAAGTCAGAGGGAATGACTATAAAAGCATCAGGAGATTCAACGAGTTCAGGAAGCTAGGCTGGCAGAACTGGTACCTCTACTTGAATATGCCAATAAATAGGTTCGTCAGGTGAATTTGAAATGAGAGGAACTTCTCATCGAGCGTGCTCAAGTTCAAACTAGGCTGAAGGGCTCTATCAATGCTCAGTAAGCATGTTTATCATCTTCCTCAGCTCTGCCAAGAATTTTTTTCTCTGCTTCAGACTTGTGGTTCCTCCTCAGCTAATGATCTCTCCCACATGCTTGTATAAATTTCTCGTTTCTCACTTATATAATTATTGGACAGTAGTTCCTATTTTTGTTATGCCTCCCAATTTATAAATGAAAGGGAAGTTATATATTTTCCAGGACACTTCTTTGTGTTATAACTAGTTGCATAAAATATAAACTTTGCATTCTTCCATCCTACTCTAGTTACAACGAAAGACATCTTTAAAAAAAATGGCTTATATATTCATAACAAAAAGATAGATACATCGATGTTCAAAAGTTACTTGCTTATACATGATAGACTTTTAACCATTTGTTGTTATTCTTAAATGATTTATCTTCTTCCATCTTATAAATCAAGCAATAACCTGAATCGTGAGCCTTCGTTACAATGGAAGGTCCCTCCCAATTCGCTGCAAACTTAGGTAGAGGAAGCCTTCTGATGTGCTTCACTGCTGCCTTCAAAACGAGGTCTCCTTCAACAAACTTCTTTGGTCTCACCAAGTTGTCATATGCCCTTTAGAGTTGCTTCGTGTACATTTGAAAGTGTTGTATCGCATTATATCTATGCTCATCCAATGGCTTAAATTGCACATGTCTAATCTGAGGGAGCATGCTACTTCGCAAGGCATATCAGGCAGAGGTAACTTCTAACTCCACACGGAGGATCGCTTTAGCTCCATGTACAATGGAGGATGAGGTATATCCTGTGGGCTTCCTTTTACTTCTTTGATAGGCACACAAGAAGGTTGGGATCTTGTTATCCCATGATCCTAAAAAGTCTTCCATCGTCTTGGCCAAAATGTTAACCAATGTTTTATTAGTTGCTTTGACTTGTCTGTTTCCCTTTCGGTATGCTATCATTGAAGTATGATGAACAACGGAGTATCTGACTATCAACATCGTTACCTGTGAATTGATGAAGGGAGTTCCGTTATCAGAGATGATAACCTTTGGAATCATAAAATGACAAATGATGTATTCTCTGATGAAGTTGCTTACCACCCCCATTGTTGCCCTTCTTAATGGTATCGCTTCAGCCCACTTTGTAAAGCACTTCGTTGCCACTAGTATCTAGATTTTTCATCTCGAATATGGATGTATTGCCCCTACTAGGTCAAACGCCTAAGTGTGGAAAGGCTGAGGGGTTTCCAGAGAGTGTAGATCCATCGATGGAGAATGAATTATATTTCCATGCAGTTGGCAAGCCTTACATTTTTGAACGAACTCAGCGGAGTCTTTCTCTATCATTGGCCAATAATACCACAATGTCATCAGCTTGTCATAAAACTTTTCTCCTCCTATATGAGCTGGGTCATGATCTTGCTTGACGACTTCAGCTTCTTCCTCCTTTATGATGCAATGCAATGGCCTCTTGAAGTACCTTCTTTGGTAAAGTCGCCCATCTTAAACATAAAACCTTGGGACCCTTCTTTTGAGTCCCATCGTATTAGTCTTCTCTGTAGGGATAACTCCATCTTTAATAAAGCCAATATAGGTCTTCCTCCAATCTAATTGAGCTTAAACGAAATAGCATTCAACCACTTTGAAGATAAGATGGAACTTATCTCACTTTCGTTGTAGCCCTTCTATAACTTTCTTCATTCTAGGCTATAAGTATCCCTCCCTTTAAATTCTCCTATAAAGAGGGATATCAATTATTTAATCTACGCTCTACTTATTCTGGGCCGATGCATTTTAACAATCATCCTACTGTATTTCTTTAGTATAGGTTTCCCTAATTTGTAAAGTATTGGGCTTGTTCTCTCATCTCCATCTCTCCGTTCCTAGACTCCAATTATTTTCTAATCTCCCCCCTCCAGTCAGAGTCATCCTCCATCGGCAGAATTGACTGTACCACCGAGGGAGTTGTTATTCATTGAATCACGACTGTAGTTGTATCATCTCTCATGATCATCTTCTAAGCAATGGGGGCATAGGCGTCTGGATGGAAGTTCATCTTTCAGGGATGCCTCTTGATCTTGGTCCGATGGAACTAGTTGAGAAGCCTCTGAATGATTGTTCTGTAAGGTGCTAGACTGAGGTGTTTTAACGCGTATTCACCATTTACGTATTTAATCACTAGGTTTGAATCACCCTTGATGCAGAGTGAACGAACCCCCCTTCGAAGGGCCTCCAATAACACCAGCACCAACACCTCATACTCTACTTCATTATTGGAACAAGTAAAGTCTAGCTTGTAGGAAAGATAAATTTCTTTCGTTCCTCTTAAAAGAATAACCCCTAATCCTCCTTTCTTCTCTCCTAAAGATCCATCGAACTGCATCATCCATTCATCATCGCTTTCATCAAGGTGATTGGCTTGCGAATCATCTCCTGGAATGCTCTCTCGTGGTAGCTCAGATATCCCAGACGGGAAGATTGCTAAGAGGTTTGTGTATGCCTGACTCTTGATTGCGCAAGGGACACTGCATTTCGAGTCATGCTCTGAGAGAATGAGGAACCACCTAGTTACCCTACCAATTAACATAGTTCTTGCCAACAAAAACTTAATAGGATCACATCTCGGTATAATATGGATTGTAAAAGATAACATATAATGTTTAAGTTTTTTTGCTACAAAGACTAAGGCTAAACAATGCCTTTCCAAGCTGATATACCTGACCTCTGGCCCATGTATGATTCTACTAAGGTATTACACTGGTCATTCTTGCCCATCAATCTCTTACGCTAACTGAGCTTCGATGGACCTCGTGGTGGATGTGAGGTATAGCTGCAATGGTGTTCCTGCTCTTGGAGGAATCATAGTTTGAGGTAAAATGAGCAGTTTCTTCAGCCTGGTGAGAGACTCCCGGTGAACTTTCTCCCACTTGAACTTTGTGTTATTTCTGAAAAGTTGCATCAATGCATGTGTTATTTCAGTCAATCCAAGAAAAAATCTCCTTAGGTAGGAAACTTTACAGAGGAAAATCTTGAGCTCCTTCATCGTTCTCGGACTTAGCATCTCTAAGATCGCTCGCTATTTGTCCTGGTCCATCTGCACCCCCTGCCAATCAACCATAAGTCCTAGAAAATTTCCACTGGTTACTCCAAAATGAATTTTAGCGAGTTCATCTTCAGTTTATACTTCCAACATCTGGAAAATACCTTCCTAAAATTTCTCAAGTGGGACCCCTCCTTCTTCATTTTGATGACCAAATCATCCAGATAAAACTCCAAAAATTTGTGAAAGAAGTTATGGAAAATGGCCATAATTGTTCTTTGATAAGTATCCCTAGAATTTTTGAGTCCAAACGACATTACCTTATACATGAGGTTGCCTAATGGGGTCCTAAACGGTGGTTTCTCTTCATCTGCGTGGTCCATATTGATCTGGATGTACCCTACATACTCATCCATGAAACTATATATCTCGTGTCCAACCGTTGCATCTATAAAGCTATCGATGGAGAGCAGAGGGAACTCATCTTTAGGATAAGACCTATTCAAGTCTCTGAAATCTACGGAGATCCTTATCTGATTCTTGTCCTTCTTACCCACTAATACTATGCTAGACAACCAGAGTGGGTGATGTATCGGTTTGATGAACCCTGCTTCCACCACACATTGGACCTCTTCTTTGATCTTCAAGTCCAACTAAGGTTTTTAATTCCTCATTACTTGCTTGATCGAAATGGCTGAAGGCATCACGTTTAATTTGTGGCAACTTACTTCTTCATCTAGCCCCTTTATCTCGATATACTTCCATGCAAAAACGTCTATAAACTCCCAGATTAGCTCAATCAAAGGCTCCCAATTTTCCATGCAAATATCCTTCAAGAGGAAAATGGGCCTTGGCTCCTTCCCTTATTTTGTCAGGTTTAGCTGCTCCAATTCTTGTGCTTATGGATTCGGTTGGTCCGTCATGTAGTCTGGTTCTTTAGCGACATCCTCTATGAACTCCTCTATGTTAGAATTATCTATCACCATATATTGTCCCCATTGATCCACCAGAAAACACTCATATATCGTGTCAGCCTCCTCGTCAAACTCTGCCATAGCTCATTCGACTCCCCGTTCACACCATCATAGGAGATAAACCACCTTCCCTTCCTCAATAAAAATCTTCTTATATTTCATGCTGGTTGTTGCAACTTCCTTTCTTTTCCTCTCACTCAAAGTGTCTACCATTCTTCCTTCAGAGAATCAACTCAACACACTTTGTCGCTTGACCTCGTGTTCCATCGAGACCATTCTGGGTCGCATCCTATCCTTTATCTTCTTTGAGATCTTTTCAGGTCGAGGGAACACTTGGTGGGATTTTCTGTTACTCCTTTGCCGCTTGCAGTTTCATCATTCTAGCTGTTCACAGGCCTCATCCTTTCTCTGATCAAGGTAACCTAGGCTCCCTCCGTTCTTCTCGTTAGGAATCTGATGTCCTCCTCTAACTCTATATAAAATGCTGCATCCACTAGGTGAGCTTCTTCGACATTGAAGGGCCTCTTCGTAGCTCGTATAGTGATCTCAGTTCATTTAATATTTGCCTTGGCACATCGGTGATATGTCAAGGGAACTAGTCCTTGGTTGTGCATCCACACTCTTCCTATCAACATATGGTAGGAATTTCCACTCTCTATCACGTGGAATTTAATGAGAAACTTAGACTTCCTATTACAATCCCAACATTCACATAACTAATGGATTTGGGAGAGTGGTTGTCATAAACTGAAATCACCCAAGGCATGGGGACCAACCTTTTCTTTGGGATGTTAGCTGCATGGAAAGAATTGATTGACATGATGTTGATGGATGCTCCCCCATCCATAATATCCCTCGCGAAGGTAACTCCGTTGATGCTAGCAGTCACATATAACGATTGATTATGAGGAAATCTCACGACCCTATCTGCATCGCTCAACGTTATTTATGAAATAAACTTCTTTTCCAGCCTGGACATGGGTCCCTTCCA
Organism: Sambucus nigra; assembly: GCA_949130495.1. Taxonomy (NCBI): domain Eukaryota; kingdom Viridiplantae; phylum Streptophyta; class Magnoliopsida; order Dipsacales; family Adoxaceae; genus Sambucus; species Sambucus nigra. The sequence goes on along the minus strand of OX422220.1, from coordinate 339,645,659 downwards.
TCTCAACGAATGGACTTCATTCTTCTTCGCAATATCAAGGATTGCTTGGGTTATCTCCAACCTATTTTCTTTTGGCATTCCCACCTGGTCGAAGAACCAACGAACTTTACGGACCATAAATCAACGTAGTACTCCAGGCTTTGATCCATTTACTCACCTTCAACATTGTATATGTCCTCCACATCTCTGGCACTTGCTTCGTCATAGGCTAACACCACATTATCCATTGCTCTGGTACAGTCCTCTAAAGCCTCGTCAAACTCCTTTTACTCCACCGTCAGCTCCCTCGCATCCCTTTCTGCCTCCTCATCATAGGCCACTACCAGATTAGCCCAATGTGCTGGGAGTGGGTTATTGTTAACATTTTTTGGAGGGATTTATAATGTCCCAGCCTTTACATATTTATCGATGATTTTCCTTAGTGTAAAATAACTTCCCATCGGATGTTGAATCTTTCGATGGATCTAGAAATACTTGGGTTCCGCTTTGGTTGCTGCATATGATTCCTCGGAAGGGATGCCCTTAGGTTCATACACCGCTCCTCCTTGAACCATGGCATTATAACGGCTAACAACCTCCTCCACTGTGTAGGGTAATGGTGGTGGGTCTTCCCTATCTCTCCAAAACTTTCTATGTTTATCCTTCTTCGACTGTTTACTTCCTTCACCTCCATCGACGTGTCCCACCCATGGAGGCTGGCCGTATGCTGCAACGGGTAGCCCAGGCTTTCTGAACACCAGTGGTACCGCAACAGGGTTTGGATGAACTACCAATGATATATTCCTTTCTACTTTATGAAATTCTGGGAAAGTCCCTTCACGAGTTTCATTAATCAGGTGACGGATGTACTCGGGGAGCAAACCCTCAGCACAGAGTTGTAACAGTTTGGAGTCTTTGGCTTCTTCCCTTACATTGATGGACCTCTCCCTGAATCTTTAAACATAAGCCACCACATTTTCTCCCGGACTTTGCTTCTCCCTATCCAATTATGTTTACTGAAACTCATCTTCTGCCAGAAAGAACTTTCCACGTTGAAACACTCTTTAGAGCCAAATGAGAGTACCATGTATAAGCTTTATCGATTAATTATTTTCAGAACTCCCTCTGCCTTAGCATCTTGTTATTGTAGTGAGTCCCTAGATGTTCCATAAAATGTTTGATGTTCTCCTTCGGGTTCCCCCCCCTTTTCTAGTGTATTTCTCATAGATGGGAGGAATGTAGTCCTTCGGGTAAGGCTCATCATTGTATTCTTGTGGATACGACGTCCGAAAATCATCATACACTAAAGCTACCTCGTTGGCCGACTGTGAGGAAGCGACTATCATTTTCAGCACCTCTTTTTATATTTCTTTCCTCACTTCTTCTAATGTGGATGCCGACGTCTTCTCAATCTTGGAGGGAGTGACCAGAGGGACCACTGATGGAACACTGGTCACACCCATTACGCCCATCATTGAGGCAAGAGTGGGTGGTGTGCCTGTGGGTCCAATTCCCGTGGGAACAACTGAAGCAGGGTTTCATCGGAGCTACTAGGACCACCCCACGTGTCACAAAAGCACTAGGGTGTGTTCCTCCTCCTAGGACCATGGTAGCCTTAGGTATCTACAGAAACTGAAAAAACTTACCCATGATGAAGATCATTTGAGTTAGTCCTAAGACAACACTAGTAGAGGCTTGGGTGACCATTGGGACTCCAGTCATCGTTAAATATTGGGGAACCTCTACCTGAGGGGGAACCCTACTTCTGGGACCCTCCTTCTCCTTTGCCCCTTATTCCTTATTTCATTGGACATCATCAAAGTTGAGTCTACGATTAACATTATCCTAGGCCATACTATTTTCTAGAAGAATACCTCTCCAGTAGATTCGCCAAATGTAAGAGGGTAGTTTATATTAGATGGAGGCATAACCCCTTTTGTGTATAGTAATGATAAGTTAATCGGGAACACTCCTGATTAATTACATGACACAGAGTCGCAACCTAGTGAAAATAAACTCAACTTGAACTCACAAGTCTCTAGTGCATAACTCAAAAGATGATAATGAGCTCAGCAGTCACTCATTTAGAAGGAAAGAGAAGTAAGCACCCAAGATACACCTTGGTAGGCAGCTAAACATACCAACCCTCAAAGGTCTCCAATCAATATTAAAAGCTTCATAGTAAATGATCAATGGTGGGAGAATAAGGGCTCTCGATTTTCAATAACTTATTTCTCTCTGATGATACTCTCTCTTTAGCCTAAAAAATCTCTAGAAACGAACTCTATAAGAATAGATGCCCCTCTTAGAAGTGGGCGAGGCCAATAAATAGCCCCCACATCATTCTCTAGATGCCTCAGTACTCTACCACTGTGAAAGACATCCCTCATACTTTATGTCACAAACATTAAAAGCCTGATGGATCAGTCAACTCGACCTCATGAACATTAAATGCCAAGACATGCCTTTTGCCCAAACACTATGCGTCAGAGGAGGTTGTCACAGAGGTGGCTCACCAACTATCTGACAGCCCCCAATACCATAGTGGTTTACTCAAGGTGAAGATTTTACATTACCGAGCTTGCTAGTGACATCACATAAAGTAGATGTGACATTAAGTAAATGGTTATTCGGTTAACAACTCAATGCCTGATGGAACTCAAGGTTGCTCTGCCCAAGGTTCCACAATCACAGGACTTTCGGTGTTTTACTAGGTGTATCTAAGATGGTCAGGACAAACCCCAACGATGCCTAACTTTTCAATCCTCCAAACCAAGTCCCTCTGAAGTTCCCATGGCGAGGTCATTTGATAGAGCATGAAATCTCTCCCAAGCCCTGCCAGACTTGGTCTCTCGCGAGTACCATTTGATCTTTACACTGAATAATCATTATAAGCATTAATGCTCATAGTCAATATAAATAAAAGATACAACAAGACTAAGTAAAAAAATAAAACTAAAGGATGATCTCTCTCGGATAGTTTATACGCTGGAAGATCTCTCTGGGCTACCATGCTGAACTACCTTTCTTAAGATGCATCACCTGAGCTGCCTTGCTGAGATGCATCGCTGGTGCTGCCTCACTGAGCTGCATCGTTACTTTAATCCCTTGAGCTTGTTGTATTAATAGGGGGTATATCTAACCTGGAGATTATCTTCAAGCCCCCCTACATTAATAAACTCAGCAAGTATGGCTTTGAAACAAGCAGCCGTACGAGGATTAGGTTGAAGAAAAAATATGCTGTCATCCACAAAAGTCAGCCCAAGGATTAAAGGGCCTTTAGGCGAGTTTCGAAGTTCCATCATTTTCTTTAGGATGCACTCCTGCCCAAGCTTCCTCAATAACACATCAAGGGCCAATATGCATAAAGTTATAGATAACGAATTGCCTTGTCTGAGACCCTGAGATGGCTGAAATTTTACTCCCAGTTCTCCATTAATGAACATCTGAAATGAGTCAGATGAAACATTAATCGTGATGTATTAAATCCATTATTCTTGGAATCCATGTTGTTTCAATACCCATCGAATAAAGGGCCACTCCATTTGGTCGTAGGCTTTTGATAAGTCAAGTTTAATTGCATATATACCTTTTTTGATTTGGATTATGCATTGAGTGAAACATTTTACGAGTAATTAGAATGTTATCCTGGGTGTGTCTTTTTGCCACGAATGCAGTTTGGTAACGGGATATAAGATACTGAAGAATTAACTGCTTTCGCACAACCATAATGGAGGAAATTAACTTAGAAATAACATTACATGGACTAATAGGTATGAAATGGGTAATTTGAGTAGGATTTTTTTACTTTAGGTATAAAAAAGAGCAAGGTCTTATTTATATTAGGTGGCAGAGTACCCTAACGAAAGAAATCATAAATAAGACTATAGACCGTTGTTTCTCCTTCATGCCAATGAATTTGGTAGAATTCAGTTGTAAGGCCATCTAGGCTGGGGCTCTTATTCTTGCCCATACGTTTTAAAATTTGCCAAATCTACATCTCAGTTATCAGTTCCAGTAGCTTGGATTTATCCCGGGTGTTGATTGGAAAAAAAGGATAAGAAGAACAATTCAGTGATGGTTTAGAGAATGTAAAAGGACTTTTATAATACCTTTCAAATTGTGCATTAATATCATGTTACAATTTATGCCACCCTATATCTGGATTAAAAATAGTATGAATAGTATTGGTTCGTCGTCGATGTATGACATGCGCATGAAAAAATTGTATTATTATCATCCTTAAGAATCCACTTAAGTTTATATTTATTTTTCCAAGATTTTGATTCCTGCGATAGACAGCTTGACAACGCGATAGACAACTTGACAACGCTGGAGAATTAGGTTTGTAAATACTAGTGTATCAAGTTTTGGGTATTTTAGTGATTCGACTCAGGTAAACACTATTTTTTTATATTTGAGGCTATTTGTCATATATATTTAAGTTAAGAGAACTATAACAGTGATTAATGTAGATATTCATCTTTTGATCTTTTTCATAGGTTTTGACATACCTAGATGCACATTTTATATATCCCATTGCTTAAATTACAACTTGCAAAAATTTAGCTAATTTGAGTGCTGTATTGATAATTTGTTTCGATCATATATTTATATTCTTATAAGATTTCTCTTATCTAGGGTGGACACACTGGTCTAAGATATTCATTTATATCGTAACTAGACGTTCATTGGATAGTGTACAACACCGAGTCATTATGCCATGAGGGATACTATCTAAGATCAATCGATAATTTATATTATCACCACGGATTAGGATGAGAATGGGCGGGCCAAATATGGGTTGCAGAAAGAGGTGGGTAAGGTTAGGGCTGGGCCAGCCGATTAATAAGAAGAATGTGGAACCATTTGAACGAACCTAAAAATGGATAGAATTGAAGCAGTTTATGTAAAGTGTGTAGAAGAGGAGAAAGAAATGAGAGAAGAAGAGAGTAATGCAGAGAGAGACAGAGAGAGAGAGAGAACCTATGTGAGATTCTTGTAGTTGTGCATGTGGGAGAAAATGACATTAGGTTTCAATTTTTAAGCTTTTAGGTATAGAAATGGCTTACCAAAATTTAGACCCCAAATTTGGCCCGCAAATTACATAATATGGGCCCCACATTTTGGTGAATTAGTTTAAATTGAGAGTGCTAATAATCTGGGTCAATTTTATTGCTACTAGTTTATATCTCCACTGTTATCATCACATGCAAGGGAACACCTCTTCGTAGATCCTTTACCACACATGTGGTATAGAATGAGAGGGACGTGCATTTTGATAATCTATAAATGGCTCCATATGGGATTTTCTTTGTCTAGAGCATCAAAAAATTAACCGGTTACCGTTTTCTTTCACCCTTCCAGGTTATAAATGCGACTCTTTTTCATGAGTTCTTTGCAAAAATGTATGTTCTATCGGACGATCTTATGAATTTATTATTGTTTGTGAGAGATCATGATATCATTCATACCAAGGACATGTTGTCTCAGTGTCTAACTTTGATTAGGATAGAGGATCCTAATTTTACACCATACTCTTCGACCAGTATTTATCATGATTGCCCTTCCATGTTTCTTTCACTTTTATGGATAGATTGGGAAGTTAGGATCTGTTTGATTGGCATGGAATTATTTTCCATGAAAAATAGTACTTTTAGTTCAGTTTTACTTTTGCAGTGCTTGATTTTAAATATATTCTTTAAAAACAATGACCATAAATATGTAAAGTGATCCATAGTTTTATCATTTTTCAAGGAAATCATTTCATAATCAAACCCTAAAGAATTGGTTTCCATGGAAAACTCTAAAAGTAAAGACCACATCGGTGTTATCTTTTTCCACTCATTTTTTAACTTATCATGAAAATGACTAAATTTAAGTTCTTTTCCAACTTCAGTATTAAACACACCATTACACTATTTCTGAAAATGTTACTAACATTGTTATTTTTGGTTATGTACTTCTTTGTTATCTATTATCTATATCCTAGGCGTAGGGGGTACAAGATTTTCTAATTGAGGCGAATAGATTTATCCATTTATTCTGTGAGCATAATAATATGGAACTTCCATCTGTCATTCTAAAATCCATCTAGAGTTATTAAAAAGATGGTTCACTCGATGAATTACCTTTTTCTCATATGATCACGGGTTAGTTATACTCTTTACGCGTTATAAGGATTTCGAATGATGTTTTTTTTACCATCAGGCGTTCAATTATGTGTACATTTGTTTCTCTATAAAGGTTAGCCTGTTAGACATCCTCCAGATCAGCATCTGCTAGTTATAGATTCATTTAACAACATTGTAGCCCATGCATCCCTAGCCTCTCAGCATGATAATGCACTTACTACACCTACACAACCTCCCAGTTATGCTCTTATCCCCAACTAGAGTAAATTATCATTCTCAAGCATTCACAGAGTCTTTTTTCTCGCTTATTCGAGTGACACACTTCACCGTTCTGATAAGATTGGATTCATTTTAGGAGTTTATTATAGACAAGCTCAAATTGATGTTGCCTTCTATTGGCTATCTTCTTCAATGTTTACCCACTCATACACTTCCTACTACTCACTTATACTTCCCAGCATTACATTTGGTCCTAGTGCACCTCATGTTGCATCAACTATCCCTAACACAACATTGATGATGATGATGATGATGATGATCATGATGGGGATAGCGATGATGAGTCTATTATTATATCTGATCTAGATGAATTTGATGATACTCTATTTACCTCTACCACATTTTATTACCTAGTTTTCTATTATTTGTTTAAAGGAGGGTAATGTTGTATATGTTTATTTTGCTAGCTTTTGTTGCCTACTTTGATCGATAATCCAAATTTTTAAGGAAACCAACACGAGATAGTTGAGTTATGTAACAACTACCCGGGCCCCATCTTTGAAGTACTCAAAAAAAAATTGAGAGTGACAACTCTTAACGATAATCTTGGGGAATATACCAAATAGTCCCTCGAATATTTTTTAATATGCATTTAGTCGAAGCCTCTTTATTTTGTTCAAAAAAGTCCCTCACCACATAAAAACACACAAAAAAGAGCTCTGGTGAGGTTCGTCGGAGCTCCGGCAATGGGGGGTGGGGTGGGGGGAGGTGGGGCGGGAAAAACGTTAGTACGGACCTTTAAAAATAAGAGAATATTGGTCAAATGGGTGTTTGAGAGACTTTTTGGAACAAAATAAAAAGGATTGGACTAAATGTGCATTAAAAATGTTTGATTGACTTTTTTATAATTGAACAAAAAATCTATGTAAGAAAATTGGTTTATCAATATTACAATTTTAATCAAATTTTAGCTTCAATTGAAAATAAGGGATTCTAATATGCCAAAAGACAAATCAAATAACACAACATCGGATGTACAAGGAAAACCCACTAACGGGAAAAAACCTAGGGCCAAAAAGGACAAATATAATATAGTAGAGTATTAAAAATTAAAGATAACGAATCATAATCCAATAATACACTGATCGGATATCAACTCTTCGTCACCATATTCCTTCAGGAGAGCGCTAACAATTGGAGTACGCTATGCAACCATGAGCAATTTTTGACTTGTCAAATGTCTTAAAGTCTCACTCCACTAAAATAATATTTAAAGTGGAGGAACACTTTGTTCCGATTCAACGGACATTAGACCAAAACACTAATTTTGTCACCAGCTTCTCACTACTAGTGGAAGTGACAAACTTTATCATTTCTCGTGACAGTGACAAAAAAATTCACGACAAATAAAATTATTTTTCACTACCACTAGGAGTGAAAATTAAAATTATGTATCCCCCTTTTTACACAGTGAAAAACTTGTTACTCTTTCATTATCATATGATCAAAATATGATTATGCCCAGAAAATTCACAAAAGTATATGGTATACTCCCTCTCTCAATATTTCCCCGATATGTCCATTTTTATTACAAGATAAATTCAAAGAAATGAGGAAAAACTACAAAGAAAATGGGCACAAGTTATATAACCAAACATGATATATAATACGGTACATAATCACAAGATTCTCATAACAAAACTGATAGGATGTAGGTTAACAAAGACAAAAAATTGATAAAACATATAAACAAGTGATAACTAAGAAAAAAGATAGATAACTCGGGATTGAGAAATGTATAAAAATAAAAATAATAACAAGAGATATATCCAAATGAGTATAGACAAAAAGGAAGAATCATATATATACACACACACTAGGGGATGCCCGTGCCTGAAGGCACGCTGATAATTTTGAAAAGCATAAAGTGTGCCTTGATAATTGTGCCACATTCTATAAAAGAAAGGGAAGGTATTAAGTGCCACATTATACAGGTTTGCTATATCGGTTTATCACAAAATGATAAATTTAAAATAAATTAAAGAGAAAACTCTTAAACCTGTAGTGCAGTAATTACTGGATGCAAAAATTTCATATATCATAGCAAATAAGTAATATCCAGTTTATGAAATCCACCATTCAATTTTCTAATATTGAACAGTTATCATAAAAAAAACCTCCAGCAGGTATGACGCCTTTCAAAGAACCAACCAATATTGTCGAAGAGCTGCATTTCATTCCTTGCCTAAGAAACATGACTTTTGCTTCACAGCTTATAGATGTTGCCTACGATTGATGACCCCGACAGCTCTGAGTCATTTTATGTGAAATGAAACAAATCATATGAACACAAACACAAATGGAGAACAATAAAATCATTAGTTCTAATGTATTATAATTTCAAAATAGAACCACCGTTGAAGTTAAAGAATCAAGGTTAGAGAATAACACCAAGCCTTCATGTCATCATCCCAATAAAGAATGAAATGAAGTAACCAACCTCATTAGAAGAAATTGATTCATTTTCTACAATTTTTTATTCCCATACTTTCTCGCGTCATGAGGGTGATTGTGCCAAAGTTTCTGATGAAGTGCAACCAGTGTGTTCAGCTTCATAGTGAAATAACCACCGACACAATTAACATTCAACAAACTTAAAATAAAATGCATAGATTTTAACGATTTATCATGTCAACATAAAAATAAAATGCAGTGATTCCAAACATAAAGAATTATGTTTGGAACCATATATTGCAGCTGAACAAAAATCACAACACGGGTGCATTAGCTGAAAACCTTAAGATGGGATTCAAGCCCAATATTTGCAGTTGGTAATGACCTTGGGACAATATATTTGGAAAACAATAGTTGGTAATGACCATATTCTTATCTGGGAATACTGCGCCCGCATATTGTAGACTGTGAGAGTGGTGGATAGTCCGGTTCCGTATCAAGTTTTAGGAGAAAATTCTAGGAATACTGGGCTCAATCCTTCTACACCTCCAAGTGTTGGACATCCATTTTTTGGAGAGGCGTGGTGAGTTAATGTGTGTGTGTGTGTGTGTGTGTGTGTGTGTCATCAAATCATGTCAAGCTCTACAACAACAATAATATCCAAACTCTAATGTTTATGTATTCTTGAGGGAGATCCTAACTACACCGAACATTCCCTTTTGTAGAAGTAAATCATCGGTCAATCTTCCTTAGCGTTTGGTCGATAGGTCGAGCAGTCGGTCGTTGAAACTGCAACTCATGAAGTTGAGACCAAGCTAAACATCGATATTATTAATGGCTAGGGGAGGTCACCCCTAGTTTTCATATGCTTTTTTCTTTTTTCTTTTGAATGTAGCTACTTGGATATATTTTGTAGGCCTTGTTCCACACATTTCATATTAAAGAAAGTTCATTCTTCTTTCCACTCTCTTTCATTACTCTTATATTGTTAAGAATTTTAATAACTCTTTACTTTTAATTAGAGGCATGTATGTTTATGGACGTATCCATTGACTTGTGAAATTAATCAACACTTCAATGTTATAGTTAATTTGTCTAACTAAAATTTGATAAGTTAATGATATGAACAAGTGTGACCTCGTCCTAAGACGGGGGCAAAAAATTTCCACAACCGAGTTCCTAAAGGACTCCACATATGTTGTACCCAAGGCTCATCCAGATTGGGGTTGGCCTCATTATCCATGCTCTCGGACCTCTTATGAGGTGAGACCCCAGTGCAACATTTCATCATTAAAGACACATGTCATCCTCTATTTCAACCGATACCTGGTAATAGCATGTAAGGCACGTCTCGGACTAACACGTTCAGCCGAGACCACATTTGACACTTGCAAGCATGTAACCCTACAATACATCAGCAGTCTCGTAATCGGCCAGGACGAGACCCCTTCAGGAAACATCTACAGTATGAGCAGTACAAACTTCCAGGATTAGAAATCCAATGTGGACAAGTCTGTTATAATAAGATTATCCACTCACATGAGGGAATATTACATCGTGATTAGCTACATGTGTAATGGACAAGTGTCCACTCTTTATTAGGAGCCTTCCCATGCACATGATGATTACATGCTTGGGGTTGAATTACAACCCCCAAACACTATAAATACGCTTTATCTTCTGCATTGTAAAGGGGAAAAATATTCAAAACCCTACTGAAACTCTGTCAAACTTACTGTTAGAAAAATAAATCTAGAGTGCATGTATTTTAAGGCCATTAGAGCCTGTATTAGTGGATTTCACACACATGTATAGTGGATGTAGGCATTCAACAGGATAAATAACTTAATTCTGGTGTTCAATTCCTCTTTGGCTCATCTCTTTATGTTATTGTATTGTTATATTTCTATAATTGTTGTATTGGTGTGAGCTCATTTATCATTTTGATATGGTGATACCCATTCTGGTACCATAAGTCTCGCGTCATCTATGGGAACGAGGATTATCATATATTCCCTATTTTAGTTTATACTCACTAGAGTCTCTGGTGGTGAGCAAGTCCTTCCCTCTTATGGAGTTATTTCATCATTAAAAGATCTCTTGTTGAGAGTCTAAGCTTTCATTCTTCAGTCTACAGCTCATCCGCCATGTTTGAAACATGGTATCAAAATTTTCACTACCAGATGGTGGTCCTAGCTCTAGTCACGCGCCTCCTCAATCATAAATGGTGAACATGGAGATGACATTGAAATTAATGGTGGCTAGCCAACATGCGATACATGAGCAACTGGTTGCCTCCAGCCAAAATGTATTGATGAAACCTGATAGGGTAGTATCGGAGATAATTACTATGACGGCCATGGAGTATCATACATACGCTAGGGGACCACCCTAAGCACCACATAAGGAGTTTACACCTCATCAAAGGTGGAGGGACGTTGCTGACCCTAGGCGTCTATGCCTATGGAGGTAAGGTCAACCCTGTCCTAAGGATCAGTATGATGACTAAGAGGCGGAGGATGCCTCAGCTGAAATCAGGGAACCATATGAAATATCAAGTAACACTATTGATGATATTGAAATTTTGCACCACCAGGTAAGTGATGATGAGCTCAAATAATAGTAACCATGGCAGCCATAGAGATGTATATGTATAAGTGTGTAGAAGGAGGTGAGTATAAGAGGAATAAGACAATGATGTATAGTGGTTCAACCAATTTGTTCTACATCCACTGTGAGTGTGTGATCCACTAAGTATGGGCACTAATGGACTTGGATACAATGCACATAAGCTCACTTTCTCTCTCTACTGTGTGTACAAGCAGAGTTTTTATTAGGGTTACAATTAACGATCTGTCCATCCCCTTGTAGGGTTGTAGGTGACAAGTATATATAGGTCTTGGGGGGTGTAGTATACCCCCCAAGTATACATGGTGCATGTGAATGATGATTTAGCCAATCTCCTGATGACACCTGTAGATGCCAAATGATGACATAATATTCCCTCACGTGAGGGGGTGATTCGATTGTAACGATCTTCCACGTGTCCTATGAGCCTCACGCGCACTGTTCCACGCGTCTCCCAAACCATGCGCTGTGATGACGTCACCCTCGGGCTGTAACATGAGGCCGAGGGCAAAGTTCCTTCTGATAGTGAGTCAGGCCCAATTTAGGCCTCGTACTGTCGGCCCCTCAGAGGGTCGTTTGGAGCCTGATGAAGGGTCAGCCCCTCGAAGGGTCGTTTGGATCCTGATGAAAGGTCGGCCCCTTGGAGGGTCGTCCGGGCCTGATGAAGGGTCAGTCCCTGGAAGGGTCATCTGGAGCCTGATGAAGGGTCGTCCCCTTGAAGGGTCATCCGGGCCTGATGAAGGGTCAGCCCCTCGAAGGGTCGTCTGGAGCCTGATGATGGGTCCGCCCCTTGAAGGGTCGTCCGGGCTTGATGAAGGGTCGGCCCCTGAGGGGTCGTCTGGAGCCAAATGATGAGGTCACCCTGACCCCATCCAGGTACAGGGTGTCCTCGGCCTGACCATGTGTATATATGGGTATATCAATCACCCCCAGCCCTTAGCCATAGATGTTGTTGAGATGGCTGAGGGATAGTGTTGTAATTGAGATAGGTGTATAATCAGTTAGGTGAGTGACACCTGTTAAGCTGATATGACACCTAGGCAGGTACTCATTGTCATTCTAGTTTCCAAGGCGTGGCGGCTGCACACTGCCTAGGGCTTTGTGCCCTAATGATTCCCTCCTCGTGGGCTGTGCTCTGCATTGGTGAGTGGGCCCACTCATTGGCAAGGTACTTAAAGAATTTTTTGAAGTTTCTCTTTATTCTTCTTCTTCGCGCCTGAACTCTCTCTCTCTCTAGATCCCAGCCTTCTTGCCATTTTTGCAGTTTCAAACCTTCAAGCTTGGCAGCTTCGCTATTTCTCCTCAGGTAACACCTCGACCCTAGTGCCCTACTTATCTTCATTTCTGTTTATTTTCCTATTTTAAGTTCGTATGGTTAGATTTTCTTAGGCTGTTCCATAGCTTTTCCGGTGTGACCTATAGTAAGCTGTTCTTGAATTATTCTTGATAGAAAACCCTTCAATTCCTTAGTTTTGATAAAAAAATTCCACCCTGGTCAATTGTGAGATTTATTTGTAGTTAGGTTGCCCAAATTCTTCCAAGTGTAGGGTCTCCCCCTTAATGCTTAGGAGGCTTTACAACTTAGCTGAGGAATTCCCTTCCCTGGGAGAGAAGTTATTTGTTGAGATCAGACGGGTAGAGGAAGAGGAGGAGAGGAGATGAGGGGCTGAACCTAATTGGGTACGACATATTTTCCCCATTCCTCTTGCCACAAAAAAGCCATTTGAGCCATATGAGTCTTGTGGGTCATCTTGTCGTCCAGTCGAGAGTTATTATAGAGAGATGGATGAGAGAGTGTCGTCGCCAATTGGCGCTGGACCTTCTGGGAAAGGAGAGGCGTCTGACCTAAGCCCAGGCCGACAGGCCGAGGGTATGGTTGCTTTCGAGGCTGTCCCTATGACAACCCTATCCCCACACGCTTTCCAGATGGATTTTCCCCAAGGGCCTCTGACAAGTGATGAGGCCGAGGCCGAGGGTGAGGGGACTGAGGACTTAGATGACCCAGTTGACACATCTCACACCTCGTCTTATATTTCTTCGGTCAGGGATTGTGACCTTCTTCTGTGGAGGCATGCATATGGTGTTCCTACCACCATATCTATGAGGGTTCCCTCTGAGGACGAGAGGGTCTTTGAGGGTGAATAGGGAGAGATAACGGTATACGAATAAATGTTGAAGGTAGGTGTCACACTCCCTTTACATCCTGCTGTCGTAGATATTTTATCATCCCTCGGCATAGCCCCCTCTCAGCTCCCTCCTAATTCCTGGAGGATGATCCTCGGCTTAATTTACCTATGGAAAAATGCCTTTACTAATGAGCCTTCCTCCGATGTGTTCTTGGCTTGCTATAACATCGTTTCCTCGTCCAAACAACCTAGGTACTACCATCTGGGTGCGAGGAAGTCTGATAAAAAATTTCTCCACGTGGCAAAAACCTCCAACAACGATTGGAAGAAGTGATTCTTCTTTGTCTCTGGATAGTGGGAGTTCTCTGCCGAGGCACAACCTATAGCCGATGGTCCGAGGGTCCCCAGAATATGGTCCAACCCTTCAATGAAGGCCAAGTCAGACCCCGGACTTAGTCTGGAAGAGAAAGCCATAGTTGAATATCTGAGAGGACGAGGGAGAGGGGGTGAACTTCCAAAATTTAAAGATCTGATGACCCCTCGGTTCCTCAAGGAAGCTGGTCTGAGGGTCCGCCCCCTGACAGAACTATGTGAGTTATATTATTTTTTGTCCATTATTTATTACCTGTTCTTTACTTTTTCGAAGTGTTTCATCTACCTCTACATTTTTCTAACGTGTCGTCCTGCTGGTGTACCTGACCACCTTTGGGAAATGACTGCCCCCAGTTTGTTATCAGGCTTGGCCAAGAAGAAAGGCAAGGAGCCTCAGCAAGCTCCAAGGAAGAAGTAGACCAAGGGGTCGACACCTTCTGAGCCGATCCTCGACAAACAAAAGAGAAAAGAGCCTGAGGTTCCCGTCGACCCTCGGCCAGGTTCACGGACGAGGGCAAGGGTCGAGGCATCAGAGGGGACCGCCTCGTCTTCCAGCATGGGGGCCTTTTGGTCACAAAATTTGGCGCTTCTTAAGGCCGAGACATCCTACCTTATCGCGAACCTGAGAGCGGCCAAGGCATCCATGTTTTCTTCCCCCTCGGCTACTGACTATGATTTTTTATCAAGATGCCTCCAGCAAAAGTGTATGACTATGGTCTGCACGCCCTAGCTCAGGTATTTGTTCTCACCTCCTTCCCTTAGTTGTATTCTTTCGCCTCTTGATATCTGTTTTCTCGACCTCTTGATATCTGTTTATTATTTCTGTGCAGTCTGTATGCGCCTTTACCTCGGCCACCAAATGGATGGTGGAGAATCAAGAAAAGTTTCATGAGGCCGAGAGGGACATTCAGTACGAGGCTGGTTTACAGTCAGAGCTCGAAACTGCTAGGTCTGAGTTGGAGAGCGCCATGACTGAGCATGCGAGGATCCTGGATGAGCTGATGAGGCAGCATGACGCAGACATGGAGGCCAAGGACTTGCTTCTTAAGGAGAAGGATGAAACCATGACCCATCAGGGGGCCCAATTTAAGATTGAATTATCTGAGGCCGTGAATAAGGTAGAGGTAGACGTTGTGGAGTCCTACAAACTCTCAGATGAGTTTCAAGGCTTCGGTCTTGAATACTTGGAGAGAGGGATCAGGACGGCCTGTCGGTGGGTCGTCCTCAAGTTCGACGATGTCGTCTCTTCAGTCCGTCCTTCTCTGGAGGCAGTTCAACTGGACGACCCCTTGATTGCTGAGGCTTTAACCCGGTGGAGTCCCAGGTGCACGCCGAGGATGTCGGCACGTCTGAGGATAAGCCAGTCGCGGTCTTTGAGGAGACCTCTCTTATCGACGTTGAGGCCCTGCCCTCTGACATTGCTCAATAGGGTGGCTGACTGTAGCCCATACCTTCTTCGCGTAATTAATATTTTTGTACTCTTTTATCAGACGAACATTATCATTTTGTAATGTAATATAATGCCTCTCTTCGTCTTCTGTATTTGTCTCTTGTGTGATTTGTATTGTTAATCTTTATGTTAATATCACTAACCCCTCCCTCGTCTTTCTTGAGGGTGAACGAGGGGTCGTCCCCTGCGTTGGCCCTCATTATAGCCGAGGGTTTTTAACCAATTTTAATTGATGCTCAAGTCTTCCCTCTCCTTTCTTGAGGACAATGGTGGGGTCGTCCCCTCCATTGACCCTCATTATAGCCGAGGGTTATAATTACCAAATTAATGGTTTTAAAGTCTTCCCTCATCTTTCTTGAGGACAATGGTGGGGTCGTCCCCTCCATTGACCCTCATTATAGCCGAGGGTTGTAATTACCAAATTAATGGTTTTAAAGTCTTCCCTCGTCTTTCTTGAGGACAATGGTGGGGTCTTCCCCTCCATTGATCCTCATTATATCCGAGGGTTGTAATTACCAATTTAATGGTTTAAAGTCTTCCCTCGTCTTTCTTGAGGACAATGGTGGGGTCGTCCCCTCCATTGATCCTTATTATAGCCGAGGGTTGTAATTACCAATTTAATGGTTTTAAAGTCTTCCCTCGTCTTTCTTGAGGACAATGGTGGGGTCGTCCCTTCCATTGACCCTCATTATAGCCGAGGGTTATAATTACCAAATTAATGGTTTTAAAGTCTTCCCTCGTCTTTCTTGAGGACAATGGTGGGGTCGTCCCCTCCATTGACCCTCATTATAGCCGAGGGTTTTAATTACCAATTTAATGGTTTTAAAGTCTTCCCTCATCTTTCTTAAGGATAATGGTGGGGTCGTCCCCTCCATTGGCCCTCATTATAGCCGAGGGTTGTAATTACCAATTTAATGGTTTTAAAGTCTTCCCTCGTCTTTCTTGAGGACAATGGTGGGGTTGTCCTCTCCATTGACCCTCATTATAGCCGAGGGCTAAAATTACCAAATTAATGGTTTTAAAGTCTTCTCTCGTCTTTCTTGAGGACAATGGTGGGGTCGTCCCCTCCATTGACCCTCATTATAGTCGAGGGTTATAATTACCAAATTAATGGTTTTAAAGTCTTCCCTCGTCTTTCTTGAGGACAATGGTGGGGCCGTCCCCTCCATTAACCCTCGTCATAGCCGAGAATTGTAATTACCAATTTAATGGTTTTAAAGTCTTTCCTCGTCTTTCTTGAGGACAATGGTGGGGTCGTCCCCTCCATTGACCCTCATTATAGCCGAGGGTTGTAATTACCAAATGAATGGTTTTAAAGTCTTCCCTCATCTTTCTTGAGGACAATGGTGGGGTCTTCCCCTCCATTGATCCTCATTATAGCCGAGGGTTGTAATTACCAAATTAATGGTTTTAAAGTCTTCCCTCGTCTTTCGTGAGGAAAATGGTGGGGTCGTCCCCTCCATTGACCCTCATTATATGCCGAGGGTTATAATTATCAAATTAATGGTTTTAAAGTCTTCCCTCGTCTTTCTTGAGGACAATGGTGGGGTCGTCCCCTCCATTGACCCTCATTATAGTCGAGGGTTGTAATTACCAATTTAATGGTTTTAAAGTCTTCCCTCGTCTTTCTTGAGGACAGTGGTGGGGTCGTCCCCTCCATTGATCCTCATTATAGGCCGAGGGATATAATTACCAATTTAACGGTTTTTAACAAAGTTTTCCCTCGTCTTTCTTGAGGACAATGGTGGGGTCGTCCCCTCCATTGACCCTCATTATAGGCCGAGGGCTATAATTACCAATTTAATGGTTTTTAACAAAGTCTTCCCTCATCTTTCTTGAGGACAATGGTGGGGTCGTCCCCTCCATTGATCCTCATTATAGCCGAGGGTTATAGTTACCAAATTAATGGTTTTAAAGTCTTCCCTCGTCTTTCTTGAGGACAATGGTGGGATCGTCCCCTCCATTGATCCTCATTATAGCCGAGGGCTATAATTACCAATTTAATGGGTTTTAACAAAGTTTTCCCTCGTCTTTCTTGAGGACAATTGTGGGGTCGTCCCCTCCATTAACCCTCATTATAGGACGAGGGCTATAATTACCAATTTAATGGTTTTTAACAAAGTTTTCCCTCGTCTTTCTTGAGGGCAATGGTGGGGTCGTCCCCTCCATTGACCCTCATTACAGGCCGAGGGTCATCCTCTGAAGATGTTTCCATGCGTACTAGAACTGACAAACAAGATGAGAAGAAACACTGATATTTCTCATTAATTTTTCAAGTGTTCTATCGGAGCAACACCTCTTACAACTGTCGTTCGATAGTACTTTACAAAACTACTGATAGTATTTCTTCAAATGATCTGCATTCTAGGGGTTGGAAAAGGGTTCCCCCTCTAGGTTTTCTAGTCTATAGGTCCCAGGGACGATTTCATCGATGACCCTATATGGGCCATGCCAATTAGGATGGAGCTTGTTGGTCTTTTGCCAAGTCTTTTTGAGGACCAAGTCCCCCACTGCAATTGGTCTCTGTTTCACCCTCTGATTGTAAAACCTTATAGTCCTTTGCTGGTAGGCGGCCTGCCTTATCTCGGCATCTTCCCTCCTTTCCTCAATCAGTTCTAAGTCGAGTCTCCTCTCTTCTGCATTTCTCTGGGGGTCATACATTTGGACCTTATGAGTAGGAAACCCAATCTCGATGGGGATGACGGCTTCCGAGCCATAATCTAGCATGAATGGGGTCTCTCCGGTAGAGGTCCTCGTTGTCGTCCTGTAGGCCCACAACACGGCATATAATTCTTCAGCCCATCTTCCTTTTGCCTCCTCAAGTCTCTTATTGATCCCTTCTAGGATCGTCCTATTTGTGACTTCCGTTTGCCCATTAGCTTGAGGTCGGTCTGGGGTAGAGAAGAATTGTTTGATACTCACCCTTTCACAGTACTTCTGTAGAGATATATTCTTAAATTGAGTCCCGTTATCCGAGATGAGGGTGTTTGGGAGACCATATCTGCATATAATGTTTTTCCATATAAACTGGAAGGTCTTTTGCTCTGTGATCGTTATCATCGGCTCCGCCTCCACCCATTTTGAAAAATAGTCAATGGCCACGATGAGGAACCGATAGTTATTGATGTCCCTGGGTAAGGGTCCTATTAGGTCAATCCCCCATACTGCAAATGGCTATGGGGATGTAATGGAGGTAAGAGGCTGATGGGGTTGGTGAGGGATGGTGGAAAATATTTGGCATTTGTCACACTTTTTTACATATGCCGCGACATCTTTCCCCAAGATCGACCACCAGTACCCTTGGGTGATCACCCTCTTCGCTAAGGACTTGCCGCCAATGTGGCTTGAACATGACCCTTCGTGGACATCTTGCAAAATTGATGGGACTTCAGATGGGTGCACACACCTAAGTAAGGGGAGTAAAAATCCCTTTTTGTACAAGGTGTCCCCAATGACAGTGAACTTTGTAGCCCTGTATATCAACTTCTTCCTTTCTTACCTTGCTTCTGGCATCTCCCCCTATTTAATGTATCTGATCAGAGGGTCCATCCATGAAGCTTCCTCAGCAATATTCAGGAAAGCGCCAAGTGTTCCCTCAGCCTCTTCAATAGTTGATCGAAGAAAAATTTCCACTGGGACTGTCCTCCTGATGTCTGTCCTAGTCGCCGAGGCCAACCTAGCAAGGGTGTAAGCATGGCCATTATCAAGCCTAGTTATCCTCTTTAACTTCACTTCTCTGAAGCTCTTCAGTAATGACCTCACCTTCTCAAGGTACCTAGCCATCCTCTCGTCCTTGGCCTCGTAAGCTCCTAGTATCTGATTCACTACTAGCCTCGAGTCACTATGAACCAAAATCTGGACGACACTAAGAGATCTAAACAAGGAGAGACCGACTATCAAAGCCTCATATTCGACCTCGTTGTTGGAGGCCTTAAAGTTGAACCTCAGGGCGTACTCAATGTCTGTACCGTCGGGTGCTGATACTATTAATCCAGCTCCACTCCCGCTTTCGCAAGAGGACCCGTCGACGAAGAGACTCCACACGATATGTTCTTCTGAGAAAATTCCCTCAGTGAGTGACCCCTGTCTAAAGAGATATCTTCCCTCTTCGTTTTTAGCCACTTTCCTTCTAGTGGTTCTTGTCTCAGCCTTATCTGCATGTGTGTAGGTGAGCTCACCTTATCGGGTATCTATCTTCCCGAGGCTCTCACCCTCGGCTTCATCATATTCCCAAGTAAACTCGGCCACGAAGTCTGCCAATGCTTGCCCCTTAATGGCCGCCCTAGGTTGATACACTATGTCAAACTCACCCATCTCTATAGCCTAGGCCATTAACCTCCCTGATTTTTCAGGCTTGTGCAAAACATGCCTAAGGGGAGAGTCAGTGAGGATGACCATTGTATGGGACTGGAAGTATGGCTTCATCTTTCTCGATGCATGGATCAAGGCATAGGCCAACTTTTCCATCTTTGGATATCTTTGCTCTGCCCCCTGAAGTGCCTTGCTGTTAAAATACACAGGCTTCTGTACTCCGTCTTCGTCACTCACAATGGCTGCACTAATGGCTGACTCTGAGACGACGAGGTACACATAAAGTCGTTCACCCTGCACGGGCCGTGACAACAGCAAGGGAGACCCTAGGTATGATTTTAACTCCTTGAAGGCCTCATTACACTCTTCACTCCATTCGAAGGCTTTTTTAAGAATTTTAAAGAATGGTAGACACCTGTTTATGGCCCTAGACACGAACCTGTTTAAGGCAGCAACTCTCCCTGTGAGTCTCTGAACGTCTTTAATGGGCTTGGGGGTCTTCATCTCAACAAGGGCCTTTATCTTTTCAGGATTGTCCTCGATGCCTCTTTGGTTAACAATGAACCCCAAGAACTTCCCTTCTCCGACCTCGAAGACACACTTAGACGGGTTAAGCTTCATCTGGTATTTGTCCATCGTATTAAAGGTCCTCTCCAGGTTTGCCACATGATCCTCTGCCTTCAAATTCTTAGTTATCATGTCATCTACATAGACCTCCTTAGACTTCCCAATTTGGTCTTTGAACATTTTATTTACGAGGCGCTGGTACGTTGCCCCCATATTTTTTAGGCCAAAGGGAATGACCCTATAACAGTATGTCCCCTTGTCAGTAATGAAGACTATCTTCTCCGAGTCCTCAGGGTTCATGAAGATCTGGTTGTACCCTGAATACGCATCCATAAAACTCATGAGCTTATGGCTTGCGGTAGCATCTACCATCTGGTCAATGTGGGGGAGAGGGAAGCTGTATTTGGGACAATGCTTGTTAAGGTTGGTGAAGTCCACACACATTTTCCACTTCCCGTTGGCCTTTGGGACAATGACTTCATTGGACATCCATTCAGGGTAGATGACCTCTTTGATAAACTCAGCATCTTCCAGCTTCTTGACCTCATCCCTAATGACCTCATACTTTTCTTGAGAATAAATTCTCCTCTTCTGCTTTATCGTCTTTGCTCCCTCTACAACATTGAGCTTGTGGCATATAATTTCAGGGTCGATCCCTGGCATATCTACATGACTCCATGCAAAGACGCTTCGTCTTCTCCACAACAGTTTAATGAGGTCTTCCTTGATATTGGGCTTCAGAGACTTGCCGACTTGGACGGTTTTTTTTGGGTCATCCTCATCGAGGATGATGGATTCTACCTCTTTCGCGGCCTCTCCTTTCTTTAGCTTCGTCTAATCCCTGGGGTCTAGGGTATTAATATTGTAAGTGGTTGTAGCCCTCTTGTATGCCTCTCTTTCTTCAGCGGAGTTGTAGTAACATTCTCGCGCTGTCGTCTGGTCTCCCTGAACTTCCCCCACCCCATAAGGGGTAGGAAATTTAATCATATGATGGACTGTAGACGGCACAGCTTCAAACCCCTTGAGGGCCACACGCCCCAGTATGATGTTGTAGGCCAAAAACACATGTTCATCCATCACAAAGAAACTGACCTTCTTAGTAAGACATCTCGACCACTCGTCCCCCATCCTGACATCGACCTCATACACTCCAAGGGGATGAACCTTTTCCCCACTGAACCCAATCAATGGATGATGGTATGGGACGAGTCTAGCACGGCTGAGACCTAAGGCTTTGAAGCACGACCAAAACATTACATCTGCAGAACTGCCCCCGTCGACCAATATCCTTGGCACCTCACACCCGTGCACCCTAGTTGTGATGACTAGTGGGTCGTCGTGTGGGGCTAGGAGGCCTTTAAAGTCCATTCTCGAGAACCCTACAATCAGAGTGTCCATATCGACCTTCTTCCTCTTTTCTGACTTGACCTCTAGAGAGGTTGAGTGTACCGTCTTCGTCACTGCCTTGTCCTCAGCCACATGGGCCTTCCTGTCAGCGACCTCAGACCCTCATCCTGCTAGAACCCCGGAGATCATTCCCACTCTGAGTGAGATTATATTAATCCTCTTGACAGGGCCTTGGTCGTCTCTAGGTGGGAGGTCAGGGTCGTCCTTATCATCAGAAGGGTCGTCCCCTCTTTTTTGAGGACCTTCTCTACATGCATTGCCTCGCTTCTTTCTGGGGTCGTCCCCTCGGCCCCTCTTGAAGGCATCTTTGTCGATGTACTTTTTGAGCTTCCCTTCTTTCAACATCTTCTCAATCTCATCTTTCAGAGCAAATCATTTGTCTGTTATGTGGCCGTGGTCTAGGTGAAATTTGCACCACAGGTTCTTGTTCCTTTTGTTGCGGTCTTCCCTCAACTTCTCAGGCCACTTCAGGGATTGGTCACTCTTTATTTCATTGAGAATATGTTCACAGCTGACCGTTAGTGGGGTGTAACCAGCGAACTTGTCGTCCGTAGACCTCTTCTTCCCCTCTTTGTTCTTCTTAGGGTATTTACCCCCACTAGCGCCTCCTTTTTCATCTTCGTATTTTACGGTCATCGCCTCTTCGGTGTTCATCACCTTTCCTGCTATTGACAGTAATTCAGCCATCGTCCTAAGGGGGTCTTCAGCAAGCTTCCATAACAGCTTCCCCTTTTGGAGTCCTCCAATCAGGGCTGTCATAGCTATGCTCTCCTCATAGTCTTCCACCTTCAGCTTCTCTTTATTGAATCTGGCTATGTAGTCCCTCAGACTCTCATTCTTCCCCTGCTTAACATAGAGCAGGTGGGTGGTCTTCTTCTACGGCCTCATCCCAAAGAAAAAGTTGTGATGAACCGATCTTCCAACTGCTTAAAGTTTTCAATGGAATTTTTTGGAAGAGAAGTGTACCAGACATGTGCAGCCCCAGTCAGGGTACCAGAGAAGGCACGACACCTCATCTCATCTGAGATAGAGTATATGTCTGCTGCTGATTGATACATCTCAACATGGTGGACAGGGTTGGTGCTCCCGTCATATCTTGGGGTGACCACAGGTGGCTTGAACTTTGATGGCGTAGGGAAGTTGACTATCTTCGCCACAAAGGGTGAGCCTACGGTGTATCCCCTCTGAAGAGGGTCGCGGATTTTCAGTATATCATCGATCTTATCCTCCAGTCACTGGATCGAGTTATTCCAAGGCCTCGTAGGGTCGGCTTGACCAATGTTATCCCCTGCCGCTTATTTGAGATGGACTGAGGGTTCTGCCGCGACTGGCCTGTGTCGGCTGTTTACCTCCCCCTGACTGTCATCCCGTCCTTAGGGTCGGCCCCCATGGGGTCGACCATCAACCGCCTCCCTTCTGGACCTCGCAGCACTCCTTGATCTAGATAATTTTTCTCTCAGGTCATTCACTGGGCCCAGCCTCTCAAAGGCCGATCCCCTGCTCAGGCGATCGAAAGTAGAGCCTCTCGGGCGATCGTCCGAATTTTACCTTCCACACTTCCCTCTGCTCTCCTGGAGAGGTCGTACTGTATTATTGGAGACCTCATACGGCTCCCAACATTCTATGGGGGATTCCTCCCCCTCCAGATCATCATACCTGTCTTCAGGGCAAGGGTTTCCTTGCCTCCCCAGGCATAGACGCAGGGGGTCAGCAACATCCCTACGCCGCTGAGGGGGTGGAAGGTCTTTGCGTGGTGCCTGGGGTGGCCCCCTGGCCTCATGCTGTCCTGGAGCTACTGCCAGAGTAATCATCTCAGGTGAGACCCCTGGTGGTCTTAGCATGTTCTAGCTCAGAGCTGTGAACTGCTCCTGCATGATCCGCTGGCTTGTTGCCAGAGACTTCAAGGCTGTCGCCACATCAGCCATCTCAGACTGAGGTGGCGGCTGACTGGAGCTGGGTCCTACTCCACTATCGGGTGGAGGGAGTGGCGGTGGTGGCATCTCAGGTTCCATGTGTTTGAGCTATGAACACCTGAACTGGAAAAAAGACTGGTGAGCTTGAGAACCTTAGTGGGTCTCTTTCAATGGTGAAACATCTCCTCTCAGGGGGAGAACTGGCTCACCACCAGAGTGCCCAGTGAGGTCAAGTAGTATTCAAGGAAGAGACGTCTTCTCATTCCCACAGACGGTGCCAAACTGATGATACTGAAATCTAGCACCACCAAGTAAGTGATGATGAGCTCAAACAGTAGTAACCATGGCAGCTATAGAGATGTATATGTATAAGTGTGTAGAATGAGGTGAGTATAAGAGGAATAAGACAATGATGTATAGTGGTTCGGCCAATTTGGCCTACATCCACTGTGAGTGTGTGATCCACTAAGTATGGGCACTAATGGCCTTGGATACAATGCACATAAGCTCACTTTCTCTCTCTGCTGTGTGTACAAGCAGAGTTTTTTTTAGGGTTACAATTAACGATCTGTCCATCCCCTTGTAGGGTTATAGGTGACAAGTATATATAGGTCTTGGGGGTGTAGTATACTCCCCAAGTATGCATGGTGCATGTGAATGATGATTTAGCCAATCTCCTGCTAACACCTGTAGATGCCAAATGATGACATAATATTCCCTCACGTGAGGGGGTGATTCGGTTGTAACGGTCTTCCACGTGTCCTGTGAGCCTCACGCGCACTATTTCACGTGTCTCCCAAACCACGCGCTGTGATGATGTCACCCTCGGCCTGTAACACGAGGCCGAGGGAAAAGTTCCTTCTGATAGTGAGTCAGGCCCAATTTAGGCCTCGTACTGTTGGCCCCTCGGAGGGTCATCTGGAGCCTGATAAAGGGTTAGCCCCTCGAAGGGTCATCTGGAGCCTGATGAAGGGTCGGCCCCTTGGAGGGTCATCCGGGCCTGATGAAGGGTCGGGCCCTGAAAGGGTCGTCTGGAGCCTGATGAAGGGTCGGCCCCTTGGAGGGTCGTCCGGGCCTGATGAAGGGTCGGCCCCTCGAAGGATTGTTTGGGACCTGATGATGGGTCGACCCCTTGAAGGGTCGGCCGGGCCTGATGAAGGGTCGGCCCTTGAGGGGTCGTCTGGAGCCTGATGATGAGGTCACCCTGACCCCATCCAGGTACAGGGTGTCCTCGGCCTAGCCGTGTGTATATATGGGTATATTAAGTATATTCCCCATTCAAGTCAACCGAGGGCAAATCAAGAGGCATTGTTAGGACGCTCAACCAAGGGGCTCATCTTTTTATCTGCTAAGTAGAGGGTCGGCCTTTCAAAGGCTCATCCCAATGGGTGATCTCAGAGATCGCCTATCTAGGTTAAGGAGTATTGCTAGCTTTAGGAGATAAGGAGCAGGGTGTTACCCTCTATGTGTACGATACGAGGGGATTAGAGAAGTATACTGTCAACAAAGGTCAGTGGTAAGGGAACCTTCAGTTTGACCGACTAAGAGAGCCGAAGATAATATCGTCTAGATCGATGTTGCATCTATAGTCGAGAGACCCTAGAATGACTTTATCCAAAGGATGGAAAACAAAAAAGAAGATATTATGAAAAGTCGGGATCCCTTGTAGAGGGGCTACTCTAAAGGCTCCCCCTTTATAACCAGGATAATAAGTTATCCAACCCCGGATAAATTCAAGTCGTCGGTGGTCACTCCCAAGTATGATAGGAGCACTAATCGAGTCCACCATGTGGAGATGTACAAATAAAAAGTCAAAATTTACTCTGTCTCATATATGATGATGTATCGTGCCTTCTCAAGCACATTGATTGGAGAAGCACATGTATGGTTTACATCACTCCTTAAGAACTCAGTTGAGAATTTTAAACAGCTCGTGAAGATATTCATACAAAACTTCTACATTTGGGTGAGACCCCAAAAGATGACGACACACCAGATGTATGCCAAGCAGGGGAAGAATGAGAGTTTAAAGGATTACAACGTGAGGTTAAATAAAGAGAAGCAAGAGGTCGAAGATTATGAGGAGAGCATCGCAATCACAACTCTGATTGGAGGTCTGTAGAAAGGAAAGATACTTTGGAAACTTACTAAGAACCCACAAAAGTCCATGGATGAACTCCTAGCAATGACTGATAAGGTTATGAATACAAAAGAGGCTATGACATCAAAGAATGAGAATGAAAAGGGAATAAGTAGTGGAGGCAAGTTATAGAAAAAGAATAAGGATGGTAAGAAGAGGCCGATGGATGACAAATACTCTGACTACACTCCTCTGACAATCAGGTGCGAGCACATCCTAAACGAGATAAAAAATGATCGTTATCTAAGGTGGCCTAAAAAGTTGAAATCTCATCTTCATAAGAGGAACAAAAATCTATGGTGTGAGTTCCACCAAGACCATTGGCACCTGATCGATAAGTGTTTTGCTCTCAAGGATAAAGTTGAAAAAATGCAAAAAATTGCAAATTGAGAAATAATATAGATAATCACAGCTCAAAGGGTAGACGAGATGACACCATAAGAAGAAGAGAAGTGACAAGTGCATGACGGACGCTCCATCAAGCTAAAATGATGATGAATTAGACGATAATAAGGGAGATAACCCTAACCTTCCTCCTCCATTTATTGATCCCAAAGGTCGGCTGGATGTGATCTCACATGAGATCAAGATGATCTATGGAGTACTTATAAGAAAAGGGAAATAAGTCTCTGATAGAAAAGCACATGTGGCCGAGGCCAAATCTTTCCCACTAAAGCCGAAGACTGTGAACTCGGCTGCAAGAGATCCTGTGAAAGGTAAGATAGCTAAAGTTGATATTAATACCTTAGTTGTTGGTTTGTAAGATTTAAATTTTAAAAGTATTTTAGCTTCTCACGATGACCTTTTGGTCATCACCACACTAGTACATGTTTATGAGGTGCCGAGGATTTTGGTGGATGACGGTAGTTCGGCCGACGTTATATTTTAGGACTATTATAATGGTTTGGGTCTAAGCAAGAAGTGGTTCATTCCCTATCCCAAACCACTCATCGGATTTAATTGTGAGAAGGTTTAACCCCTGGGTATATATGAAATGGAAGTGAGAATGGGAAATACTTGGACAAAATGCCTCATGAAGAAAATTAGTTTCTTTGTCATGGATGAAAATGTCTACTCGGCTTATAATATAATTCTTGGAAGGACAGACCTCAAGGAGTTTGAGTTCGTGCCCTTAAAAATCTGCCAGATGATTAAATTCCCGACTTCATATGGGGTAGGGGAAGTTTAGGGGGACCAAGTTGAGGCACGAGAATGCTACTTCAACTCAGTTGAGGAGAGGGAAGCATACAAAAGGGGCACTATGACCTACAACATTGATACCTTGGACCCTAGAGAATATAAAAATCTGAAGAAGGAAGAGGCCTTTGAGGAGGTAGAATCCATCGTCCCTAATGAGGACAATCTAAAAAAACATCCAAATTGAAAAATTCCTAAAGAATAAGGTCAAAGAAGAATTGATGAAGCTATTAAAAAAGAGGCAGAGCATCTTTGCTTGGAGCCATGAGGATATGCTCGACATTGATCCGAAGGTTCTATTCCATAGGCTAAATGTGGTCGAGGATTCGAAATTGATCTGATATAAGAGAAGAGTTTATTCGTGAGAGAAGTATGATGTCATCCAGGAAGAATTGAAGAAGATATAAAAGGTTGACTTCATTAGGGAGGTCATTTACCTTGAATGGATGGTGAATGCTATCATCGTCCCCAAAGCCAACGACAAATGGAGGATGTGTGTTGATTTCATGGATCTAAATAAAGCCTTCCCCAAAGATAGTTTCCTATTGCCAAGGATAGATCATATGGTTGATGCTAGTGTCGTCTATGAATTAATGAGATTTATGGATGTGTACTGAGGTTATAATCAAATATTCATGGATTCGATCGATACATAGAAGACAACTTTCATAACTTACAAGGGGACCTATTGCTACAAGGTCATGCCCTTCGAATTGAAAATGTTTGGGGCAATATATCAAACGCTGGTGAACAAGATGTTTGAAGATTCGATTGGGAAGATGATATAAGTGTATATCAATGACATGTTGACGAAGAGCCTCAAGGCCGACACTCACATGGCCGACCTTCAGTGTACTTTTGTCATAATGGATGAGTATTGGATGAAGCTCAACCTTGCCAAGTGTGTCTTCGGTGCGGGATCAGTTATGTTCTTGGTCTTTATTATGAATCAGGAAGGAATTGAAGTAAACCCCAAAAAGATCAAAGCTTTGTCGGGGATGAAGACTCCCACAACAATAAAGGATGTGTAGAGACTAACTAGACGAGTCTCATTAAATAAGTTCTTGTTTAAAGATACCAATAAATTCCTTCCTCTCTTTAAAGTATTGAGAAAATATTTCGAATGAAACGATGAGTGTAATAAGGACTTCTAAGATTTGAAGTCTTATCTTGTCTCTCCACTCTTGTTGTAAGTACCAGTTTGGGGAGAGAAGTTGTATCTTTACCTAGTGGTTTTGAAATTGGCCATTAGTGCCGCTATTATCAGAAAAGAGGACAGAGTTCATAAGCCAGTGTACTTTAATAGCAAGGCCCTCCAAGGGGATGAGCAAAGATATCCTAGAATGGAGAAGATAGCATATGCTCTGATCCATGCATCAAGAAAGATGAAGTTGTACTTTCAGGCACATACCATGGTGGTCCTCATAGACTCACCTCTCAGACAGGTCATTAACAAGACTGAGAAGTTAGGAAGATTGATGGCCAAGGAAATTGAATTAGGAGATATTGATATCATCTACCAGACGTGAATGAACATTAATGGGAAGGACCTAGCTTATTT
Source organism: Sambucus nigra (assembly GCA_949130495.1). Lineage (NCBI taxonomy): Eukaryota > Viridiplantae > Streptophyta > Magnoliopsida > Dipsacales > Adoxaceae > Sambucus > Sambucus nigra. Next base: position 339,617,201 of record OX422220.1, on the reverse strand, counting down.
CGTTGCCGAGTTCACGTGGAACGAGGCTGACACAGAAGAGATTGATGCTACAGGTTATGAGTAAGAGAGAAGGGTACGTCTACCCCCGACCAAGGTCGAGATGAGTTCAGTAAGAAGCATGGTGTCATAGAACGAGGAGGATTGATACCTCTTTAATAATGGAACCCTGGAGGAGGGTAATAGAACGAGGATGAGTGATACCTCTTCAAAATGGTACTATATGGAGCCTGTTCTTTGATGGATCTTCATGTGAGAACAAAAGTGGGGTAGGCTTAATTATTTTGGCCCTAGATCTGACTCATATTGAATACGTATTGAGGTTCAACTTTAAAACCTCCAATAATGAATCAGAGTATGAAGCTCTCCTAGCAGGTCTCTCCATCGCCCAAGTACTGAATGTAGACTAGCTCCTTGTCTATAGTGATTCGATGTTGGTAGTGAACTAAATTTTAGGGGTATATGAGTCCAAGGACGACAGAATGGCCAAGTACTTGGGAAGGGTGAAGAAAACACTGAAGCATTTTAGCAAAGTGAAGATGAAGAGGATACCCTGACTAAACAATGACCGTGTCGACTCTCTTGCAAGGTTAGCCTCTGCCACTAGAACTATAATTATAAGAACAGTCCTGGTAGAGATCCTCCATTGATCGACTATAAAAGGAGAAGACAATACTATGAAGTTCTGTGTCAATTTGAGTATGGGAGATTCTTGGACGGATTGTATGATCCGTTACCTCGGAGATGGAGAGTTAGCAGAGTCTCGGGCTGAGAGAAAGAAGGAGAGGTATAAAGTAGCAAAGTTCTCCCTCATAGGAGACATATTATACAAAAAAGGGTTTCCTACTTCCTCTGCTCAGATGTGTCCATCCATCTAAGGTAGAGTATATTTTAAAGCATGTGTACGAGGGGGCATGTTCCAATTATATTAGAGGAAGGTCGTTGGCTAAGGGGATTACCACTTAGGTTTACTGGTGGCCAACATTGGTAAAGGATTCATCCGTATATGTTAAGAAGTGTAATAAGTGCCAGAGGTTTGCCACCATGCCCCATCAACCTCATTAGAAAAAAATATCTAGTTGACGATTACAATCATAAAGAAGAAAGACTTCCAGTTTATATGGAAAACATCATTTATAGATATGGCCTACCTTACACACTAATTTCTGATAACGCGATGCAGTTCAAGAACATCTCCCTTGAGAACTACTATGAGAGGGTCGACATCAAACAGTTATTTTCGACTCTAAGCTGACATCAAACTAACGGGAAAATAGAGGTCACCAATAGAACAATCCTTGACGGAATCAAGAAAAAGTTAGAGGATGCTAAGGGGATATGGACTAAGGAAGTTCATGATTTCCTATAGGGATATAGGACAACAGATAAGACTCCGATGGGGGAAAATCCATTCGTGCTAGCCTATAGATCAGAGGTTTTGGTGACAACAGAGATAAGTTTCCCAATGCATAGAATCCAAACGTATGACCCGGAGAAAGATGTGGAAGAGAGGAGACTGGATTTAGATCTCGTAGAGGAATGTAAAGACGAAATGAGGTTAGGCAAGCGGACTATTAGCAAAGAGAAATAAGATTTTATAATAAGAGGGTGAAGGCCATACCACTGGCAGTAGGAGACCTCATTTTGAAGAAGACATGGTAAAATCCCAATAAGCTTCAACCTAATTGTTATGGTCCCCCTAGGTGATTGAAGAGGTGGTTCCAGCCACTTATCCGTTGGAAAACTTAGAAGGAGAGCCATTTTCCAATCCATGGAATGTTAACCATCTCATGAAATATTACGAGTAAGATTCTAGTTTTGATTGTCTCTTATCAATTCCATTTTAGTACATGTATATAAGAATCATGTGGTGAATGAAATTGAATAAAAATTTCCAAGTGTTCTCTACTACTTTGTCTATTGTTCGAATATTTCTTACTTGTATGTATCAACTCATCTTAAACTATAAAAAATAATTCATGGTGAAGTAGCTTTAAGTTACTCTCAGTGACACGATAGTCCAGATGGGGTCAACCTCGTCCATGGGTTGTCAATAACATTGAAAGGGTCAAAATCACTTAGTTTTGCTTCATTATTAAACATCATTAATTTGGTCAAAAATCTCTCTCGACCGAGACGGCGGTGCATGAACCAGACGATTCTCATCCATACACTCTCAAAACGATGATAGGGGACTTATGATATAACACCATAATTAGGTGAGTTCAAATTGAAAATCACTTAGTTATAGTTCATTATTAAACATCATTAATTTGGTGGAAATTCTCTTTCGACCGAGACGACAGTGCATAGACGAGATGATTCTCATCTATGCACTATCAAAACGATGAGAGGGAACTTATGATATAACACCATAATTTGCTGAGGTCAAATTTAAAATCAATTAGTTGTGGTTCATTATTTAATATCATTTATTTGATGGAAATTCTCTCTCAATCGAGACGACGGTGCATGGACAAGATGATTGTTATCTATACACTCTCAAAACGATGAGATGGGACTTGTAAATTATGGTGGACTCAAATTATGCTACTAATGAAAAATTTGGGAAGACATATTGGCATAACACAAGAAGAAGACAAGAAAAAACAAAGATCTTTATTTGATGACAATAAGGTTACAAAATAGATTACATAAGAATTGAGTACAAGGCCACAAATGGTCGTCCCAACAAAAATAAAAAGAAATAAACAATCCTAAAGTTGTAAATCGTCCTCATCATCTGCCTAAGCCGACCCATCAGTAGGAATAGTCTTGGCCTCAACAGGGGTAGTCTCACCCCTATCATCATTAGTGCCTGTCTCACTGTCAGCATCATTATTCTCGGTGACCTCATTGGGTTTGACCTCCAAAGTGTCGAATAAATTTTCAACATCAGCTAGATCAGTCTCAAGAAGGGAGTTGCCGAAGTCAAGACCCACGAATTCACCATGGGTTAGTTTCCCAACCTCAGCGTGCTTGAGTGCAACCCATCGATCGAATCTTCCTATTTGTTTTCATCCATCATTTTCAAGGTATTGGCATGCCCGATTGGTAACCTCGTCCATCGATTTTTTAGGTCTGTCTTGGACTTTTAAAGTTCATCCTTCAGGTTATTCTCAGTCATCACTGCATATCCTCCCTTCTGAATCAAGGGAAGTTTTTTATTGATCCAATCTCCCATCCTATAAAGGGAGACTACTCTCTGCAACAAAAAAAATGAACAGATAAATCAATATGAGATGGAATTGATAAAAAACTACACTTGTCAAGTCTATGTAAAAACCTGAACAAGACAATGGATAGAAACCTCAGTGAGCAAATAGATGTACAGGGACTAGAGGATGCGCTTGTCGCCCTTGAAGATGAAAGAGCCGACACCATCCATGGTCTTTTTGACATAGTCGATGACTCTCTCATCATCATGTTTCACTTGGGACAGACTAGTTGTGAAATCCTCATTTGTAGAAATGGGGATTGCTCCCTCAGGATGAACTTGATTAGCTGGACGGTGAGTGGTAGTGTCTTTGGCTCGCCCTTTACTCTTTTTTCCTAGCATTATCGACTCGGCTGGGGCCACCCACAGTGGTTTTATTAGTTGGGGAAACAGGGGCATTAGGCTTCTTGTCATGTTTACCGATAAGATTACTTAGGTTTGGGGCCAACATCTTCCAAATGTATCTGCAAAAAATAGACGAGGTCAACAATGAAAATTAAAAAGATACGACACGACAGTTCATAAGAAAATTAACTTACGCATCTCGGCTAGGGGGTCAACCCCACCTATATGATCCAAGTAGTATGGGGTAATTAGATTCTCAAACTTAACAATATGACCACCATCACCTTATTCATGAAGTTTCTTAAATTTTTTAGTAGCCCCAGGGTTTAAGCCCGGATCAAGTTTGACCGACGCAGAGACCTTAACCCATCACTACGCAGAGACCTTAGCCCATTACTGAGGAGTCATGGGCTCAGAGGGGCCACAATCATCATTGGGATGAAATTCCCAAGCCCTAGAGACAAAAAAATAGCGAGTCTTCCAATTATGGTTAGAAGTTTGGGTCACCAGTAGGACTTTCTTTGTAAGTTTCCTTGCTACGAGATGATAATAGCCAGGTTAAGTCTTGGACGACGACGCGGTGTAGCAGGCCACAAAAATGTTAATTGGAAGGTTAGTTTGGTGAACAATCTTCCATATAGAAATAAAGCCGAGTGTAACTCTCTAGACATTTGGACAAAGATGAGATAGGGCAAGTCCTAAGCAGGTTAGGATAGCTCAGATGGTCGGTTGAATAGGTAGTCGGAAGCCGTCCTTAAACATTTTCTTATAGACAGAGACCTCACACTCTAGATCATGAAAGGATCTTTTGTCATCAGAGCTCATGGAAATGGAGGGTCCTATTCCATAAAGTATATCCAAACCTGAAGATCGACCTCAGTGATAGTTCTCTCGTAGGACTCAGTGACAGAGGTGTCAAGTTCACTCTCTTCACCATTGTCTTCTGCGGTTCGTCCTAGGGGCAAACAAGATGAAAGTTTGAATTTTATTGACTACAGGGTCTAAGGCTAGAAGGTTAATCATTTTGCTCAAGAACAACCAATAATAGGAGGCAATACCACCAGACAAGATGACCAGAGCTGTACCAGAAAAACTCCTAAGGGGTAAGACTACCAGGAAAGGAGTGAGAAACCCTAAGGCTACCCCAACTCAATACCAAACCATTCTCAACCGGAGATAAATCCACGAGTGGGAGTCGTCGGAGGTCTAAAAAGTCATCAGAAAAGTAAACAAACACAGAAAATCAACCTAAATCAATGGAAAGAGGCATAAATGAGAAAAAAGGAGGTTACGTGGAAATGGAAATTGCAGAAAAAAATAAGTAAGAATGACTAAAAACACCTTTGAATGGGAGAGAGAGGTGGTTGCTAGAAATCTTGGTATTTTAGAGAGCAAGAGATGGCGCACGTAGTGAAAAAGAAGGTTAAAATGGGGGTTTGAATCATTTTTAAACCCCTAATGATTGAGCGCAAATGTCAAAACCCAATCATTGAGGGCACAAAGCCATAAGCACCTAGACGTTAAATCAAACTTGGGGAAAATGTTACCCAATTAGAACAAAGAAATGTGTGACTCTCCCATCCTTATAAGCTGTAAGCATCCGACACATCAGAGATGTGTCATCAATGGCTACTCCAACTCGTACCCCTAAACCACCTCTTCACATAAATGGCTAAGGGTTACGGGCGATTTATATCACCAAGTGTGACCTCATCCTAAGATGAGGGCAATTAATGTTCACACCTAGTGTTCGCACCTAGGTTGTACTCAAGGCTCATCCAGATTGGGGTCGGCCTCGTCATCCACGCTCTCGATCCTATTATGATCAGAGACCCTAGGATAACTTTTCATCAGCAAACACAAGTCCCATCCTCTATTTCAATTGATACCTGGTAATAGTGTGTATGGCACGTCTCGCCCTGACGCGTTCAGCTAAGACCACACTTGACACTTTCCAGCATGTAACCCTGCAACACACCAGCAGTATCGTACTCGTCCAGACCAAGACACCTCCAGACGATATCAACAATACGATCAGTACAAAGTTACAAGATGGCAAATCCAACATGGACAAGTATGTTACAACAAGAGCATTGCCTCACGAGAGGGAATATTACATCATGATTAACTACATGTGTAATGGACAAGTGTCAACGCTTTATTGGGAGTCTTCTCATGCACATACTGATTACATGCTTGAGGTGCATTACACCCCCAAGCACTATAAATACGCCTCATCTTTTGCATTGTGAAGGGGAGACATATTAAAAACCCTACTCAAACTCTGTCAAACTTACTATTAGAGAGAGAAAGCTTGAGTGCATGTATCTTAAGGTTATTAGAGCCCGCATTAGTGGATTTCACACACATGCACAGTGGACGTAGGCTTTCAATAGGTTGAACCACTTAATTCTGGTGTTCAATTCCTCTTTGCCTCATCTCTTTCTGTTATTTTATTGTTGTATTTCTTCCATTGTTGTACTAGTGTGAGCTCATTTATCACTTTGATCCGGTGATACCAATTCTGGTACCATCAGTTAATATTCCTGCTAAACCTAATTGCAAGTGAATGAAGCCGGAATCCGTGATCGACTTCATTAACTTGTAAAATTAATTAATGGAAAATTCATTAATTAAAATGCTAACTAAAACTTTGATAAGTTCACATTATTATATAACTTAATTGGTAGTCAGTGACATTGACATCTGTGATCGAATTCACTAAATTATAAACTAAATCAATAGGTCAATTTAGTAATGAACATGTTGACTAAAACCAAATAAGTTAACATTATTATTTAACTTAATTGGTAGTCGGTGAAGTTGATATTTGTGGACGACATCATTGACTCATAAAATTAATAAATAGGCCAGTTCACTACTCAACGTGTTTACTAAATTAACATTCTTATTTTTACTTAATTGGTAGGTTGTATAAATGTTTCTAAGTACAAAATACACACTTCCTTTTCCCAAGTTTTACGGGTACAGTTTCCATAATATCAATGTTCCACTAGAAAAAAGGGCATAAACTTGTGACGGGGTTTAAGTCGGCAGTTGGTTGTTTGATGACAAGAGAAAATTCTTGGCACTTGGTGTTTATAGCATTTTTATCGGGTTCATCTCATGATGTTTTTTGACACGTGGCTATGTGATGGGGGTAATTTAGTGGTAATTATAAGGGGTTTTGATATGTGTTCTTTCATGGAAGTAGTGTGCATTTTAAAGTAGTTATAATTTGAATTCAAATTAATGGTTATTTGGTAGGCAAGTATGAGTGGTTATTTCAAAGAATTAATTTGAATTCAAGTTGGAAGTTAATTGGAACCAAAAAGAATTTGTTATTGTTAACAATCATAAATTTAGAACTTCAAGAATAGAAAATATATCTCCAAAAGAACAAACAACCCCATGTCTTTACAGTGTATCCTTTAATTTTCAGCAGATCTGAACATTTCGTAATTTAATTTCTAGAAATTTAATCTTACTTTCATTAAATTCAATGCTATTTTATTCAGTTTCTAGACTTTATATTCCAACATTTACATTTAACCCTTTGCATTCCAGTAATTTACATTTTTTGTTTTGTCATAAAAAAGTCCTTTTACTATTGGGCACGCCTAGGAAACAAAAATTGTTTTTCACGACTGATTTAAACTCCTAGCAAACCTTTTTTTTATGCTGAATGGATGGGGACACATGAAGCCCTTATACCTTTGACTCGCTTGAGTCTATATTGTATAAGTGCTCATCTAGTTTGGAAATTGTGACAAAATTATGTCCATCCTAGAAACCAAAGAGCCTCAGAAGTTGGATTGACTATTCATCTCTCTTACTTGTAGTGATCAAGAGACTATTGCCAACTCTCACACACAGTAGAATTCAATTCATACATGTCATACTGCATAATAATGTGTGTACATATGTGGAGTGTGTTTAAATCCCTAAGTTTGATTTTTAATAATTTTTTTGGGATTTTTTAAACAATTTTTAAACCATATTTTATTAATTAAAACTTGATTTATAAGTTTTTGGGGTCATACTCTAAATATACTTTGTTGTGTATTTTGGCATAATGTTGCCTTGGGTAGAAACCGAAAGCAACATAAACATGAGGGTATGTTTTTAATTATTTTAGACGCGCGTTTCAGATCCTATATTTGCCCTACATCTGTCTGCCTCTGATTGGTTGGAAGTGTGTTTCTTTACTGAGATAACAACGCGTGTGTTATCAACCATTGGATCATTTGTTATCAATGGTCTGCATGTCGTCTTGATGAATCCCTGTGTAACCTTCTAAACAAATCATCTTTCGTTTAAACCACCGCCTTGTTTGAGCCCTTAGATTCAAGTCAATTTAAATAACCAACATCTCGACCTTATCCTCTCACTATAAAAAGGCCTCTATTCTCTGACTTCGAATACTTTTACCATTTCATTGTTTCTGAGAGAAGAGAGAGTAGAGAGAGAAGAGAGAAGAGAGAAGAGAGAAACCAGAGAGAGAAAGAAAGTTAGAAACCCTAACTTCATTCGTCTAAATCCTCTTCAAACCTAACCCAAACACCATTTCCAAAAACACTACCCTGAGTGTTCTTGAGTGTTTGAGAGTTTGAGTTGAGTTATTTTTGTTGCTGTAACCTTGTGTTCATGAGATCTTGTTTCCAACTTAGACTTTTACTTAGATCTAGTTTCTGATTTCATAGAAATCTCAGATTTGAGTTATTCATGTTACATTACACTTAGTTTCATTCTTTATTTCTCATCTTGAGAAATATATTGTTGATTATTTTCTCTGAAACGCTTTCTTACTTTGAAATCAACAATAAATGCTTTCTGTTTCTTGTTCCTGTAAAACTAAACCTTTGACCTAGTTTGGAATCTCACTTGGAGGTTTTCAATCTCGAAAATATTTTCAAAACTGAGATTGATTAAGATCTTGGCTGATTTCTAAGCAAGATATCCATGGATTCTGGGATTAATTGAAAGGTCAAATAAGGTTCAAAGTTTTGTAAGAAGAAAGAAAAGAAAATATCACAGCATATAGTGTAACTGTAATTTGTTAGGACTGTTTGTACTTAATAAGTGTGTGTGTACATGCATGTGTTATAAAGCACCTCCACAAACACTTACACCCTACAACACGAAAAGTGTTGGTAATAAGATCTTGTGAACATAAGTCGACGTAAAGTGCTGGAACAAATCAGAAGTTGACAAACTGAGAGAACTACATCTACAATCAGAACTGCAGAGAAGTTATAAGTACACCAGAGGGTACATTCCTAAACTTATATAGGTCTGAGTTGTTTGCATGTTAGTTATATAATTTGTAACTCATAAATTTGTTTTAGTGGATTTTTCATTTTATTCCGTAGAGGGAGTCGTGGATGTTTCCTCAATTGGTGAGGTTTTACCATGTAAAAAATTGTGAACATAATCTTTCTACATTTCCTCATCTCAGTCTTGGTTGTGCTGTGTGTAAAACTTGTTTAAACTATCTTTTAAACTTGTTGCCTAAATCTTGAATAAGATCTCGTATATATTGTTTCATTAAACACTTCTTGTGATTAATCCTTTTTGATTTAAGAAAAAAGTTTCTTCAAAAAACAACTCGGAGTTACTTAAATAGTTTATTTTCAATAAACGGCTTTAGTAACGCATTCTTCAATTGGTATCAGAGCATGGTAAAACTGCTTTAAAAGAGATCCCGTGTTTCTGAAATTGTTTTCTGAAAATCAAATATGGACGAGAAAAATGAAAGATTTGGTAACTTGACCAGACCCCCAATCTTTGATGGAACCAATTTTGCTTACTAGAAAGTAAGGATGATTGCTTTCATTAAAGGAACTTTGGGAAATGATGTCTGGGACATTGTTGAAAATGGTTATACTTTTCCTACTAAACCAGCCAACGAAGGAAGTAATGAGAGAGTTAAGAAATCTTTAAGTGAGTTCACTCAAGAAGAGAAACAAGTTTCTCGAAATAATAACAAAGGAAAGAATGCCATATTTATGTCCATAAATGAACATGAGTTCAAAAGAATATCATCCCGTACCACTTCTAAGGAAGCTTGGGACACCTTGGTTACTGCTCATGAAGGAGACACTAGAGTTAAGACTGCTAAAACCCAAATGCTTATCCAGCAGTATAACTCCTTAATTATGTCTGAGACTAAATCATTTGATGACTTCTATATGAACCTGAGTGATATTGTGACCAAACTGCATGCTAATGGGATAACTTATGATAGACAAGAAATTGTATCTAAAATTCTGAGATCATTACCACAGAAGTTTGATAACAAAAGATATGCTATTGAGGAAATGTGTGATTAAATCTCATTCCTGAATTACTCAGTAGTAAATTAAGAACTGTGGAAATGGAACTGGAATTTAAGAAACAATTAACCCAATCCCATAGGCAACAGACTAATTCCAATCTAAGATTCTCTTCTAAATTGATTAAGCCTGAGTTTAATACTTCCAATGATGAATCAGACGAGGACTGCGATATAGAGAGTTTGGACAATCAGATTGCCTTAATGACAAAACAGTTCAAGAAAATCATTAAGTTTAGAAACAAAGTGGAAAATAAACAAGGCAAGTCAAATTATCCAACTCCCTCTAGTCACAGACCTCATGAGAAAAACAATGACAAAAATCACAAGGACTCTCATATCAGACCTAATAGAGACCTTAAGAAGACTGAATGCTATAGATGTGGTAAACTGGGGCACATTGCACAAGACTGTAGAGTTAATCTGAACACTCAAAAAAAACACACCAGAGCTAACATCTGCAAAACATGGGATGATTCAAGTGACTCTGAAAATGAGGAACCTGAGTAATTAGATGTTTTTTATCCTTGCATGTCTTTTTTTGCCAAGATTATTTATGATGATGACATGCCTATGTTTGTTAATGAGGATGAACCAAATAATTCTATGACTGATACTTCGAATGTGGTTATTACTGGTTTAGATACTTTGATTACTGAGAATGTTGCATGTTCTACCTCGGGGTGTGTGAGTCAAAGGGAATGCGATAATGACGATGTTAATGGGTGTGTGTGTTCTAAGAATGAAGCCTTAGGGGTCACTTCACACACCACACTTAGTGACTCGGACAATGAAGACCTCCCAGACATTCACACACTTTACACTAAGACTCTCAAGAAAAGAGCTAGACTAGAAAAGAATGTTAAAGATCTTACCAAGAAATTGGAAGATCTAAGCCTGATGGTTAAACTGAATGCTGAAGAGTACACTACCCAATGTTTAACTCATGAAAGTGAAATTAAAGTTTTTGATGAAAAACTAAAAAATTTGACTGAAACAAATGAAATTCTAGAGAAAAAGTACAAAGGGACATTGTTAGAATTGGAACAAACCAAAGAAACGATAGCAACTGTTTTCAAAAAATTTACAAAATTTGAAAATAATTCTAACTGTTCTGATGAATTTGTTGCTGAATCTAAAACCAATTCTGATGATCGAACTTGTATAGGATTTTGTCCCAATTTAAAAACACAAACAAAACCTTTTGAACCTATCAAGTTTGTGTCAGGAGGCAAAAGACCTATTGAAACATGCCCAGATTTTCATTCCCAAAAAATTGAGTTTGATTTAAAACATCAAAACTTCAACATTGGGGAATCAAGTTGCTCTAAGCATGAAAGTTCACCTAAGGCTAAATACGTCTGCCCTTTTATCAGAAAGAGTGAACCTACTTTCAAACCTGTACTACCCAGCAATAAAAGTTCAGACTGGAAACTTTTCAAAACCTCTGTTTAGAGACTTTCCTAATGAAACCCCCATCTTGAGCAATCCTTATTGCTCCTACTGTGACATATATGGTCACTCTTTCGATGGTTGCTATTCTAGGAGACTTGTTAATCCTATCTATAATCCTCTTACTTACCAGAACTATAACTATTCTAGGAGGAGTCAAAACAATTATATACTTCCTAGACAGCCAGATAAAAACTCTAACTATAGAAAGAGAAAGACCAAACCTAAAAGAATATTTCATAGAAGGAATCCTAAGAACTTTCCTAAACCAAATGCTCAAGTCTTTCATAAAATTCAAAATCATGCGCAAAACATTTTTCAGCAAAAATCTAATGCTCGCAAATTTTATCAGTTGAGAGCTAATAAGCGCAAGATGAAAACTAGAGCAATTTGGATTAGAAAAGATGATCTATTACCTCAGATGAAGTGTAATATTGTTGTTACTGCTTTAAAAGCCGAACACACATCATCTGGTTGGTATTTAGACTCTGGATGTTCTAAGCACATGACTGGAGATGAATCTAAACTTTTAAACAAAACCAGATTTGCTGGTGGTAAAGTCATTTTTGGTGATGGAGTTTCATCTCAAATCATAGGCAAAGGAACTCTCCAAGAAGATGGGCTTCCTATTCTTAAATATGTTCTTCTAGTTAAAGGTCTAAAGGCCAACTTACTTAGTATTTCGCAATTTTGTGACTCAGACCATACTGTTACCTTTTCAAAGAACAATTGCAAGATTTGAAATGAAAAAGGTGATTGCATAATTACGGGATTCAGAACTCCTGACAACTGCTACACTGTCAAGAACAATTCTAAAATTTGTAATGTTGCCAGAATGGATGACAACGAGATATGACATAATAGAATGGGTCACATAAATTACGATAATCTTAGTAAATTGTCTACTCACGATATAGTAAGAGGAATTCCAAAAATTAAACCCATTCATAATATTGTTTGTGGTTCCTGTCAAGAAGGTAAAATTATTAAGGCCCCTCATAAGAAATTCAACGATATTCTCACCTCTAATCCCTTAGAAATCATCCATATGGACCTAATGGGTCCTTCCCAAACTGTTAGCCTTTGTGGACACAATTATATCTTAGTTATGGTTGATGACTTCACCAGATTTGCTTGGGTAGACTTTTTAAAACAAAAGTCTGACATTTTTCAAACCTTCCTAAAAATTCTTCTTAGGATTGAAAATGAAAAGGACACTCAAGTATATAGAATCCGTAGTGATTGAGGTGGTGAATTCAAAGACACTGGTATTATAGAATACTGTGACTATAATGGTTACAAACACGAGTTCAGTGCTCCTAAAACTCCTCAACAAAATGGAATCGCCGAGAGAAAGAATCTTACCTTGCAAGAGATGGCACGTGTCATGTTACATGCCAAGAATTTACCTAAATACTTTTGGGTAGAATCTATTCGTACTGCATGTCACATCATTAATAGGGTCTATCTTAGAAATAATTCCAAACAAACCCCTTATGAACTTTGGTACAATAAAAAGCCTAATCTCAAATATCTTAGAACCTTTGGCAGTACTTGTTATATATGCAAAGATAGGGAACACTTATCTAAATTTGAGAGCCGGGGAGATAAAGCCATATTTCTAGGATACTCGCCCAATAGTAGAGCTTATCGAGTGTATAATCTTCGCACTAAAACCATGATGGAATCCATAAATGTAATTGTTAGTGACACTACTGTAGAAAGCAAGACTGGTGAATTACCTATTGAAGAAGAGTCTTCAAATATTTTAGAAAATGACCCTTCTAAAATAGATAATTCATTACCTATTGAGACACCTGAAGTACCTAACTGGGTTTCTAAATATCATCCCATAAACAACATAGTTGGCAACCCTAGTGAGCTAGTGCGTACAAGATCCCAACTTAGAAATTATGCACATTATGCATGTTTTGTTTCCCTTGTGGAACCAAATAATGTAAATGAGGCATTGAATGACTCTCACTGGATTTCTGCTATGCAGGATGAACTTTTACAATTTGTCATTCATGATGTATGGTATCTTGTTCCACGTCCTGATCACAAAAAGGTTGTTAGCACTCGTTGGATTTTTAAAAATAAAACTGATGAAAATGGGATAATAATTATAGATAAAGCTAGATTAGTTGCTCAAGGATACTCCCAAATAGAAGGAATTGATTTTAAAGAGACCTTTGCCCCTGTTACTCGTTTAGAATCAGTTCGTCTGCTTTTCGCTATAGCTTGTCACATGCGTTTTACATTATATCAAATGGATGTCAAATCTGCATTCCTTAATGGAATACTGGCTGAGGAAACCTATGTAGAACAACCTAAAGGGTTCAGTGACCCTAAATATCCAAATCATGTATTTCATCTAAAAAAGGCTTTATATGGCCTTAAACAAGCTCCTAGATCTTGGTATGAGCGTCTTTCCAGTTTTCTTTTGGATAAAGGTTTCAAAAGAGGTGGAAATGACCAAACTCTATTTGTCAAACATTTTGACAAACACATTACTATTGTACAAGTATATGTAGACGATATTATATTTGGATCAACTTCTACCTCAGAAGTAAAATCCTTTTCTGAAATTATGAGTAAGGAATTTCAGATGTCCCTTATGGGGGAGTTGCAGTTCTTCCTAGGTCTCCAAGTCAAACAAAATACAGAAGGATTATTTGTTTCGCAATCTAAGTACGCTTTAGAGATCGTTAAGAAATTCGGCCTCGAGAGTGCTAAAGATGCTAACACACCTATGAGTACTACGGTAAAATTGTCTAAAGATGAAAATGGAAAATCTGTAGATCCTACTCTATATCGTATTATGATTGGCACACTACTCTATCTCACTGCCTCGCGTCCTGATATCATGTATGCTGTGTGTGTATGTGCTCATTATCAAAACAACCCTAAAGAGAGCCATTTGAATTCTGTTAAACGTATAATTAAATATATTAAAGTCACTCTGAATCTAGGACTTTGGTACACTAATGACAAACCAAGCACTATTATTGGGTACACTGATGCTGACTGGGTTGGATGTACTGATGATAGTAAAAGCACTTCAGGAGCATGTTATTATATTGGTAATAACTTGGTAGGATGAAGTAGTAAAAAACAAAACTGCACATCACTCTCGACTGCTGAATCTGAAAATATAGCCGCTGGTAGCTGTTGTGCTCAATTATTGTGGCTTTAACAAATGCTAAGTGATTATGGTATCAAGAAAACCAATTGCATCTCTATTGTGATAATCAAAGTGCAATTAATATTTCTAAAAACCCTGTTCAACACTCGCGAACCAAGCATATTAAAATAAGACATCATTTTATACGCGAATTAGTTGAATCTAAGTAATTAGAAATCAATTATCTTCCAACTGATCTACAACTCGCAGATATGTTTACCAAACCTCTAGATAATAATAGATTCATATCATTACGTAAATCTATTGGTATGGTTTGTGCTGAGTAATACCTTTGCTGCTTGTCCAAGTTTTTCCCTTTGTCCATTTGAGACAAAATGGGGGAGAAATTTGAGTCCACTAATCTTTTACATATACTAAACAGCTTGATCTTAGTGATTCATTGCAGGTAATCCTTTTTGTACAGTCATTCTCAACTGATGCTTTAGGGTATTCAATTGTAAATAGTTGAGTTATGTACTTTTTGATTCCTAGGATTTGGGTAGATAGAATTTTGATAGGACTAAGTTTTTCTTATTTTTGTTTCCCTACGATTCCTAGTTGACTCAAAGGAGATTTTGTCTCATATTTCCAAAGGGGGAGATTGAAACCCTTATACCTTTGACTCACTTGAGTCTATATTGTATAAGTGCTCATCTAGTTTGGAAATTGTGACAAAATTATGTCCATCCTAGAGGATTGCCTATTCATCTCTCTTACTTGTAGTGATCAAGAGACTATTGCCAACTCTCAAACACAGTAGAATTCAATTCATACATGTCATACTGCATAATAATGTGTGTACATATGTGGAGTGTGTTTAAATCCCTAAGTTTGATTTTTAATAATTTTTTTGGGATTTTTTAAACAATTTTTAAACCATGTTTTATTAATTAAAACTTGATTTATAAGTTTTTGGGGTCATACTCTAAATATACTTTGTTGTGTATTTTGGCATAATGTTGCCTTGGGTATAAACTGAAAGCGGCATAAACATGAGGGTATGGTTTTAATTATTTTAGACGCGCGTTTCAGATCCTGTATTTGCCCTACACCTGTCTGCCTCTGATTGGTTGGAAGTGTGTTTCTTTACTGAGATAACAACGCGTGTGTTATCAACCCTTGGATCATTTGTTATCAATGGTCTGCATATCATCTTGATGAATCCCTATGTAACCTTCTAAAACAATCAGCTTTCGTTTAAACCACCGCCTTGTTTGAGCCCTTAGATTCAAGTCAATTTAAATTGACTTAATCCTGACCCTTGATTTTGAACCAACATCTCGAACCTTCTCCTCTCACTATAAAAAGGCCTATATTCTTTGACTTCGAAGACTTTTTCCATTTCATTATTTTTTAGAGAAGAGAGAGTAGAGAGAGAAGAGAGAAGAGAGAAACCAGAGAGAGAAAGAAAGTTAGAAACCCTAACTTCATTCGTCTAAATCCTCTTCAAACCTAACCCAAACACCATTTCCAAAAACACTACCCTGAGTGTTTGAGAGTTTGAGTTGAGTTATTTTTGTTGCTGTAACCTTGTGTTCGTGAGATCTTGTTTCCAACTTAGACTTTTACTTAGATCTAGTTTCTGATTTCATAGAAATCTCAGATCTGAGTTATTCATGTTACATTACACTTAGTTTCATTCTTTATTTCTCATCTTGAGAAATATATTGTTGATTATTTTCTCTAAAACGCTTTCTTACTTTGAAATCAACAATAAATGCTTTCTGTTTCTTGTTCTTGTAAAACTAAACCTTTGACCTAGTTTGGAATCTCACTTGGAGGTTTTCAATCTCGAAAATCTTTTCAAAATTGAGATTGATTAAGATCTTGGCTGATTTCTAAGCAAGATATCCGTGGATTCTGGGATTAATTGAAAGGTCAAATAAGGTTCAAAGTTTTGTAAGAAGAATGAAAAGAAAAGATCACAGCATATAGTGTAACTGTAATTTGTAGACTGTTTGTACTTAATAAGTGCGTGTGTGTGCATGCATTTGTTAGAAAGCACCTCCACAAACACTTACACCCTACAACACAAAAAGTGTTGGTAATAAGATCTTGTGAACATAAGTCGACGTAAAGTGCTGGAACAAATCAGAAGTTGACAAACTGAGAGAACTACATCTACAATCAGAACTGCAGATAAGTTATAAGGACACCAGAGGGTACATTCCTAAACTTATATAGGTTTGAGTTGTTTGCATGTTAGTTATATAGTTTGTAACTCATAAATTTGTTTTTGTGGATTTTTCATTTTACTCCGTATAGGGAGTCATGGATGTTTCCTCAATTGGTGAGGTTTTACCACGTAAAAAATTATGAACAGAATCTTTCTACATTTTCTCATCTCAGTCTTGGTTGTGCTGTGTTTAAAACTTGTTTAAACTATCTTTTAAACTTTTTGCCTAAATCTTGAATAAGATCTCGTACATGCTGTTTTATTAAACACTTCTTGTGATTAGTCCTTTTTGATTTAAGAAAAGAGTTTCTTCAAAAAACAACTCGGAGTTACTTAAATAGTTTATTTTCAATAAACGGCTTTAGTAAGGCATTTTTCAACACAAATTTTCCAAATCACATAACGATCCTTTCTCGCTCAAGATTTAGACCAATATTTGGTACGTTCGTGATTTCAAAGGTGTATGGAATGTATAGTCAAAAGTCTCAATAATTCGACCCAAAGTTTACATTATTTTTCTAAAAAATCTTTGCAACTCGGTTGTAGCATTCTTTATCACACAAACCTTCTACAAAGAGCCTATTTTGGCAAAACATATTGACAAAGAAAATGACATGGATTTGAATAAAAAATGTGATGATGAACCTCAACCTTTTGGGTTACAAAAACACAGTGCTAATATAAAACTTGGGGGATTGGAAGATCATTAAAGAATTTCAAAACTCGAGGGGTCCCAAACATTAGTCGTCATACCACATTTTAGGATGAAAGAAGACGTTCAAACATATTTATAATTACAGCCAACAATGACCTATAATGTGTTCTTCAAACAAAAGCATAGGGGGTCTTTCAAATTTGTTGTCGAATCTATGTACGAAGGACGAATTGTTGTTTATTCGAGTTCATGAAAATGGCGACGGGTGTTATTTTATTAGAGAATGAATTGTATGTTTTTCATTCCCTTCAAAGTAATGTGAGATCATTGGGAGATAATGAAAATCTTAGTCATTGCCTAAGATGTTTGTCGTCTGAATTGTCTCTTTTAAATCCTTAACTAAAATGGCGGTTGATATGAATTGGGTAGGATGACCATTTGGCTTGAAAAATATGGATCCATGGTCATGGGGAATAAAACTTAACACCAACAATTGGAATCTTGGTGACTTAAAAATGGACTTTATTTCATTCTCGGGTTGTCTAGTCACCTAAAACACGTTAAAATGGTCATAACACTCTCAATAGATGTCCAAAGGACGAATCGTGTATTAACTTGAAAGCTTCATTTCCAAATATTTCATTTAATATGTGGTTCGTTTTTAGTTCAAAATACACAAATAATGCCATGCTTAGGAAGGTAGACTAAAGTTTTGGATTGTTACAGTGTTTTGTACAGTCACCAAAAATGCATTTTAGAAAAATGGTCATAACTCTTTTTACAGAGGCGTAAATAACGATTCATTTTTTTGCATTATAATGTTGAATTATAAAGATTTATGTTGATATATTTCTCATTTTCTAGTTCAAAAAGCATAGATAATGACATGCTCAGGAATTTGACCTAAAATTTGGACTATTACAACATTTTGTGTAGTCACCAAAAATGTATTTTAACAAAACTATCGTAAGTCCCTCTATCGAGGTCTAAATGACGAGCCATTTTTTGGCATTGGAAGCTTAACTTTGTGTGCTTTCTTTTTGCATATGTACGATTTTCTAGTTCAAAACACACAAATAACTCCATGCTTGTGAAGTCACCATAAATTTTTGGATTGTTATATTATATTTTATAGTATTATTCACCATCTTTAATAACAGTCAAAGATAAAAAATTATGTAATTATTTACCGTATTTTGTGACCCTTTGAAGTTTGAAAATTTTATGATTATTCACCATATATGGTGACCACCTATAAAGGTAAAAAAATGTTGCAATTATTCATCATCTTTTTTTAACACTCAAAGTTTATTCTTTATGATTATTCACCATCCTTGGTATCCTTTCAACGTTAAAAATGATGAGATTATTCATCATCCTTGGTGACTTTCAAAGTTAAAAGGGATGAAGTTATTCACATTATTTAGTGATGATGAATGTCAAGATCAGGAAATAAATTATGTCATTTTTTACTATTAGCTTCAAAATTGATAACTACTTCAATTAGGAAGAAGTTTTAGACATTTCAGAAATTCGATAAACTTTATTCAGCAATAAAATTAACAAGTTTCAACCACCTAATTTTTTCTCAAAACTCATGTGGTGTAGGGGGTATATGTTCACCATATTTTATCGGGTTCATCTTATGATATTTTTTAACACATGGCTAGATAATGGGGAAGTTAGTGATAGTTACGTAGTAGTTAATGTATGATTTTTTGTGGAGGTATCAAGTAATTTAAATTGGTTAATATTTAAATTCTAATTAGAGGCTATTTGGAGGCAAGTATGGGTAGTTATTATAAAAATTTAATCAGAATTCAAATTGAAAGTTACTTGAAGCCCAAAAGAGTTAGTTATTATAGATAACTACAAATTTATGCCTTCAAGAAGACAGTAAAATAACTCCAACATATCAAACAAATCCCATGTATTTACATTTTATCTATAGTTTTTAGCATCTTTGTACCTTTTATCCTTTAATATCCAACAATGTAATCGTATTTTCCTTTACTTAAGGAAAGTTTATTCAGTTTCCATCCTTTATATTCATCTTTTAAATTTCATCCTTTATTTCATAAATTTACATTTATAATTTTCTCATAACAAAAAGTCCCTTTACAATTGGGCACACTTATGAACCCACAATTTTTTTTTCATTGATGGGTCCAATTCCCAACAAACACTTGTAACATCTGTGATAGTACTAAAAAACCTCTTTTTGTATGAAAACCGACCAGTAGCCTTTACATATATATCTATAGGAGAGTGATCTCCAACCTAAGTGAGATTCACAACTGCCTTCATGCATGTCACTAAGAATACTTTCGACCTTAACTGAGTGGAAAAACTTAAGAAAAGGTCTTGTGAATGGTCGTCAATAAACTTCCTTTAGAGATAAGGGAAAACCTTACTGACTAGATTTTTTATTTTTGGCTCCCATGTCGTCCTAGGGAAGACAAGGGATACCTATTCGACCAACATGATTTATGGTGCACTCTCCTACTCATCAATGTCTAGTCGGATAATATATTCCACTCCCATTATCCTTTTTGTATCAGTTTCAATAAATGATGACAATGTAACTAAATCAACAACATGACTATTACAATTCCTCGATAAATATTTGTGACACCCCGCTTATACTAATACCATTTGAGCATACCAAAATTAAATTAAATGGGAATCATATCTAGTTCCATTCATGGCATCACAGTCGAAACTCAATTAATTATGCCATTAACATATTAAGTCCAGTGTCAAAACTTTAAATCTTATTAACTTGCTTCATTAAACCATTCAACTGTATAAGAAAAACATCCACAATAACAGAATAGAATAAGTACAGATAACATAAATAATATATAATTGAATAAACTCTAGATAGAACCCAAGTATAATAATTCAAATGCTAAATGAAATACTATAGACAAAGTCTGATAATTAAGTTGTGTAACTGCGGGCAAGATGGCCAAGAGAAATACTGAAATAATTTCCTAACTAGATAGAATGGAACGAGGCATCTTAGAAAATCCTACATCCATCCACAGGTGCTGCAACATCATCTGACTGGAATGAAAATCTATCCCTAGTGACCCTGTGTCTAAGCACCTAAAAGGTTTTAAAAATACTTTTGATAAGGGTTAGCACCCCAAAAAAAATTAAAAACAGTTACGAGTATTTAAATACATTAATAAACAACCAACAAGAAATATCCATGTTCATCTGGTATCGCACTCACGTGAGATTATCCTCACCCCTCATCTACAGTGCACACCTAACGTATTTATTTTAATTACCTAGTTATGTTACCCTTCCTAACTAGTCTAGCCATTCTAAACCTTATGAAATCCTCTAAACTTCTATCCCACTCGTACTACTCGTATATTACTTTACATTATTTATCACCTATCTACCACATAAGTTATAACATAGTATTTATCAACTATATTCATACCGCTACATAAGCAATGTAACTATATAGTAGTTATAAATTAGGTTTCACATAATCATTTATGTACATGTATACATATAACACTCTTTATACATATATACAATGCATCCTTGGGCCATCAGGTCAAAATCTGACCACCGATCCCAAAATGGTAAACACATAATAAAGGCGGTCATAAACATACATCCATGGGTGATAAACATAACACATTACTCCATCCAGACTCGAAACTCAGCTATTGTCACATACAGATAGTGGTCATCCAACAGTATTATGGCCTGGGGAGCATTCCAACACCTGTTGGTTAACGCCAGGGTGGATCACACACTACGCACAATATTCAACGATAACATATTAGATTAGGGATGTTCATATACAATTATTCACCCACAGACATCTATATAATGGTCACACTCAATACGTATATATATATATATATTTATAAAGTTAGCCAACATGCATAATATATCTTGTAGCTCTAGCCTATCCGATTCTAGAGTCTATATCGACTTCCCAATCTTAGCTAAGTGTTCACTTACTTATTGATCTACTCTTTAAATTTATACTTCTAGACTATCATTCTATCCTACCTAAGAACTAGACTAATCATTCCCGAAATCCTAATCCGATTTTCGATTTTCACCCAATTGCGCTCACACACTTATTCAGATAATTTCATACTTGGAATCCATCTCTAGTTAGCCTATGACACTTCGTAACCTTCCCTCTGAATTCCCACAAGCCTAACTCTATCCTCGGAGCCAAGATTCCATGCCGATCTTCGAACAGTCTAAGAAAAATAACACAAGGTAGAGGAAGTAGCGAACCGATTTGCTTCCCCCAAATTCAAATTTCCAAACGAATGCTAAATCCAAAATCACCAATTTAAAATTTCGATATCGCGCACCTTTTAATAAAAATTCATAACAAATGCAAACAAAATCAAAAAAATACGAAACATTCACTCACACCTTTGAAATTTGATTTTGCACAACATTATCTAACTTTGAAATATGAATCGGTTCATTAGGGAACCAATTTAATGAGCGAACGAGTTCAATTTTTTGCGCTTCCACAATGAACTTTTGATGGGATTTTACCTTCTCCCTTCATCCATGGTGGTTCTAAACTTCATCCAAACCCCATATATGAACTCTAGTCTATCCCTAACCATGAAACAATAATTATCTAAATTAGAAAAATCTCTAAAAAACATCTAATTCCTCCGACGACAATTTATACCAAGAATCGTGCGCTAATAGAACCCTTGTTTCAAGATTTAGTCTTTTCAACTTTAAATCATTCGAGAACATATCTTTGTTATTCAATTAACATCAGATTCAACATGTAATTTTCCTTAGATTAATCTCCTAACAACTTCTTCATTCAAAACCCAGATTCATGTAATTTCCCTAATCCAAAATTTCTGTTTTTACAGTAAATTGCATGAATAATTGAAACTACAATAAATATTAAAGCAAGTTAAATACTTGCCTTGAGAGTTATGAATTTCTAGGGTTTATCTTCTTGAATTCCTCTATTAACGATGATATTCAACCCAATAGCACTTGATCTTCATCCTGAATCCTTTTCTTTTCACTTTTCTCTTTTGTTTCAAAATCCTAGCCTCTTGGGTGGATAGATAACTTCCCTTCAATCTAACTTACTTAAATATAAACCTAAACACCCCAAATCTCGTAATTGACTCAGCCCTCATATGTAAAATGACTCGAATACCCTTTTACGATTCTCGTTTAGCCTAAAAAGCCCCCCAAACGCAATTGTAACCCCCGGGTACCTATTTTGAACTATTTCGACCCATTTCGGACCATTAGTGCACCCAAAATTATCATCCAAGTATCTAACATTAATTTTCATCTCATGCCCGACATAACTCTATCCGCGTATCCCGAATGAGATACCGATAAACCCGTCACTTTGACTCAATTACGATGTAATATAATTTAATACAAATTTTCTTATCACACAAGTAAATATGAATATACATAAATATTAACCTTTTTATTTGTTAATTAATATTTATGCATGTCACTTTATTTCTCAGTTAAGTAAAATTATGTGCACACGACTAATTTAAAATGCTATAAAAATACAGGGTGTTACATACTTCCCCCTTAACAACATAATTTCATCCTCGAAATTCAGGCTTACCTGTCACAAAAAGCTCCCAATACTTTTTCCGCATGTCACCCTCACTCTCCCAAGTTGACTTATCGACATTATGATGCCCCAAATGAACATAAACTAATGGTAGCACCTTTGACCAAAGTTCCACTCGTTATGGTCTAAAATGGCAACAAGTCTTTGCTAGTATAAATGTCCAACTGCAATTCACTCTCCTCAAATGGTATGTGCCAATTAGCCATGTCATTCATTCAATACTTCTTGAACGACGAAATATTCATGCCGTGAATCCTCCGTGAATGCTCTGGCAAGTCGAGCCTATACGCAATTGGCCATATCCTCTCATTGATCGGGTAAGGCTCCACATACCTCAGTGCCAACTTTTCCTTCTTCCCAACCCGAATAATTCCCTTCATGGGAGACACCCATAATAATGCCTCATCACGCACGCCAATCTTTAAAAAAATTCAATTCATATCGGTGTAACTCTTTTGCCATCCTGAGTTATGTGAAATATATATCCCCAGCATATCCTCCACGACTGTTTCACCATCTCCATTTGCCCAGTGGTCTAAGGGTGATACGCCATGGAAAAATGAAACTCCATCCCCATCGCCTACTAAAAATATCTACGAAGTAAGATGCAAATAATTTATCTCGATTTAAAAAAATGTTGAGAGGCACATATTCTCTTTCTGCAATGAAAATTTGGGCACACTGCTCGATCGTGTAATTCACTCTAACTGGTCCATACCATCCCACTAATACTGCCTCCTCACATCCTTGCATAGCCATTTACCCTAGAATGCACAAAAAATCTAGACCCATGTGCCTTGTCCATAGACGCGTGTCATGGGCCCTCATAATCTAGGATAATGAACCTCTAATTGATGCATACGATGCCCTTAGAAATGATTGAGTGAGACTCCGTTAGACCTATAATAACTATTGGACCCTCCCATAATAAGACATATCCCTTGCATGTGACTTTATAGTCCCTTAAATGATCTCGAGTGTGATATCCATCACCACTATAAATGCCTGAACTATCGCCTCCTCCTGAAAAAGATAGGTCTAATTTGCTTCCTAAAACTGCTATCAATTTCCCTATAGGCATACGACTCAATACAACAACCACCACATTACCCTTCCCTAGATGATACTCAATATCAAACTGATTTGGGTGCCCATACCCCCGATAGCATGTGTAGACATGAACAAATACTAGAGATGAAACCAATATACATCAAATTCCACTACTCATGCCTTGCATGATCATATAAAATTGTAGACTTTATTACACTATTAATAACACCTAGATTCTTTTTGAAATTACCCCACTTATAAACTAGTGGTAAAAATGTTCCTAGTGCTCTTTTCGCAAAACTACTTGACCTCGTTGGCCTAAATCATATAATAGCTCTCTTCTCGAAGCATTATATATTCACACACGTAGTGACCATCATACTAAACCACTTCCCTAGATCCCAAACATCTCCCAGCTCTTAATGATTAATAAGGTTCATGAGTGGGACCTCTCACAAGCGAAATCCAAACAAGGAACCCTCCTAATACATTACTACATCACTTCATCAATTATCGAGATTCATAGGCCCAAGAAACATTATTAGGGCACTCAAAATCACGTCCTCAAACGTTCCTAAAATATTCTTAACTCCCGCCTATCTAAAGGAGTCATACAATATGAACCTCGCGCTATCACTAAGTCCCTAGCGCTAAGTCAATCACAACATGATCTCTCGACTCGATTGTAACCATAAGTATCCCATGAATAACATCAATAAAGTTCCTAAACACAAGGATTGAATATAACGAGACAACTATGCTCTTTGAAGTCTCCTCCTTAATAAAATATAAATTCAGGCTCGACCCTCACTCATGTCAAGGCATCGCGATAAGAAACACATCCTTCCCTAGAATAGCGAACACGATAGCCTTACTATAATAATACATCTTCGCTCTACACATTGCTAACCAGTCCATACCTAGGATGGCATCCTAAAAATACTTTTCTAAAATGAGTAGATCCACTAAACAAGATGGCCTCCAATTGTCCACACCCGTTCCCCTACAAATGGAACAAAAGAGAGCCCCGCTACCCAATGGTATAAATACACTCGAAATAATAACTGTGCCAATATCCACTAAACCCATCTTATGCATGAATCTAGTGCAAATAAAAGAACGCTATGCAATCGTGTCACCCAAAACTTGCCCCCATGAACCAATAGATAAGAAAACACAACTTCAATCGCTAACGGCTCTAGCTGTAAAAGTAGTCAATGGACATAATACACACACCCAAAATTCTCCCGCCCTTACGGAGGAGGTAATGCTAGAACTGTTGGTGCAGATGGAAGTTCATGTAACTATTTCCCTTACTGGGACCCTACTCCTGAACCTTATCCCTGTTTAGACACGCACGCTGCATGTGGACCTGCTCTCCTAATATGAAATGCCTCCTTGTAAAACATGCCTACCTCTGGCCCTACTGACCCTATAGAGTCTTCCTTTGTGTCTAACCCAACTGGCCTAGATATTTATGGCCCTACTATCCTTCATTCTGGTTTTCCTGCCCCTAATGTCCTTACTTGTAATTACTATTACCCAATTTAAATCTCTTAGACGAGTCCCCCTGCTGGGAATCTCACTCATGGTTCATGCCCTAGTGTTGTGGTTCCCTTCTAACACTGTTGACTCCGATTTTGCCCTGTTCGCTAGACTCTTTGACCCTCTTCACTCCCTTTTGATGGAAGTGATGGTCTTAAGAGTGTAAAAGGCTGACATTGATGACATCAGCATAAGTCCTTAATGTTGGCTTTCTCAATAATTGCTAGCAGCCTCCAAATGAGTCCATTTTCAAACTTAAGAACCCTTTTTCTCCTCGATGTTCATCGGATCTGGAATAAAGTTTGCCAGGTACCTGAACTCTTCCTCATATTCATCCACGATTCGTCGCTACTATGAAATGTCTAGGAAACTTCTCCTCATCTCTGTTTGAACTTTCGACAAAAAATAACTTGAGATCAAACCGCACCCAGAACTCCTATATTGAGTTTGAATCCCTCTCCACTATTGCGATAACTGACTCCCACCACTACCGAGTTGTCCCGATAAGCTAGTACTTGCTTTTAAGTGTCGTTGTACCATACCCTAAGAAAAAATACTTTGGATGTCTTTTTTCCATTTTCTAGTTTCAACCACAGTTGTGCTCCCCTGGAACTTTAGCAGATAGATCTTCTAGAAGTCCTGTTTGACTCTTTCCCAAACATATGGCACTAGGTGAATCTGAACTGTGGTTATGCTTGGGGAAACTATTGTGCTGAGGTAGTCAACACGGTGTAAACTGCTTGTGAAATAATGGTGGTAGCCTCTGCTATGTCACCGTCCCCCGAGTGTCCTACGGCTCTGGATGAGCCTCTCCTACTATAGCCCTCCTTGAGGCCCGAGATGATCATCCTCTCTTGTTGTTTGGCCTTTAAAACCAAATCGAATTTGTATTTACTTCAACTATATACAATAGTAGAAGAACTTAAAAGCGTAACATGAATTAATAGTCCTATGCATATGGATCTAGACCAAAGAAAATACAACACTAAAAATGTAGCAAGTCTGCACAGATCTTAAGGACACTAGAACCTGAGAAACATTTCTGGTTTCATTATTAGCATCACTGTAAAAAACGAATTAATTAAGCTAATAATAAATCAATTCCGATGTTAATATTTTAAAACTTATTAACATGTTTCGTTAAACCATTTAACCATATAAGATAAACATCCACAATAACATAACATAATCAATATCGATAGAATAAATAAATAGGTAATCGAATAAACTCTTAGATATCCCAAGTACAATAATTTAAAATGCTAAATGAAATATTGTAAATAAAGTTTTCTAACTGCGGGCAACATGCCCAAGCGAAATACTGAAATAACATGCTAACTAGATAGAATGGAAAGAGGCATCTAAGCAAATCATTAATGCATCAATAGCTGCTGCAACATCGTCTGACTGGAATGAAAAACTATCTCTGGCGACCCTGTGGTTCAGCACCTAAAAGATTTTGAAAATATTTTTAATAGGGGTCAATGCCCAAAACATTTTTAAAAGTATTTCCATGTATTTGGATGCATTAATAAATAAGCAATAATAAATATCTATGTTCATCTGGTGTCACACTCACATAAGATTATCCTTACCCCTCATCTACAATGCACACCTAATGCATTTATTTTAATTATTTGGGTATACTACCCTGCCTAACTAGTCTAGCCGTTCTCGACCTAATCCAATTTGCTAAACTTCAAGTCTACTCGTACTACTCGTATATTACGTTACTTTATTTATTACCTAGCTACCACATAAGTTATAACATAGTATTTCTCAATTGTATTCATACCGTTACATAAGTAACGTAACTATACGCTAGTTGTTATTTGGTTTTCACGCAATCATTTAAATACACTTATACATACAAAACTCTTTAAACGTATATACAAAGCATCCCCAAGATGACCACTCAGATGCATTCCCTTGTATACTATCAGGCACCAGGTATGTCCCATACCATCCCTGGACTACCGGATTGAAATCTCACCACCGTTACCAAAATCGCAAACACATAATGGAGGAGGTCATAAACATACATCTGTAGGTCATAATTATACCAAATTACCCCAGCCGGACTCGAAACTCATCTATCCTCACATGAGGATATTGGTAGTGAACAGTACTATGACCCGGGGAACAATACAACACACGTTGGTCAAAACCAAGGTGGGTCCCCCACTACGCTCAACCTACAATGATAGCATATTAGAGTAGGTATGTTCACATAAAGTCATTCACACATAAGCATATATATACTGGTCACACTCAATACGTATATATATATATATATATATATATATATATATATATATGAAGTCGGCCAACGTGCATAATATCTCTCATAGAACTAGCCTATCAGATCCCAAAGTCTATCCTAACTTCCCGGTATTAGCTAAGTATTCACTTACTTATTGCTCAACCCTCTAACTTTATACTTCTGGCCAATCATGCTATCCTACCCAAGAACTAGCCTAATCATTCTCGAAATCCTAACCTAATTTCCCATTTTCACTTGAGTGCATTCACACACTTATTCACATAATTACATACTCGGAATCCATCCACGATTAGCCTATAACACATCCTAACACTCCTCTCAAATTCCCAGAAGACTAACTCTATCCCCAGACCCAAGATTCCTTGTCGATCTTCAAATGGTATGAATAAAATAATACAAGGGAGAGGAAGCCAACTAGTGGAATCGAGTTGGTTCGCTTCCCCTAAATTTATATTTTCGAAAGAAAGTTAAATCCAAAACGCCCAATTTAAAATTTTGGTATCGCAAAATTCATAACAAATTAAAAAAATCAAAAAAATATGAAACCGGTGCTCACACCTCCGTAATTCTATTGTTCACAACATTACCCAACTTGAATCGGTTTGATTTTCTGTGCTTATTCAGCAAACTTTTGACAGAATTTTTTTGTCTCCCATCATCCATTTTAATTCTAACCTCCATCCAAACCCTATATTTGAACTCTAGCCTATCTCCAACCATGAAACAACGATTATTTATATGAAAATCATCACAAAACACATCGTATTCACCTGACAACAATTTATATCAACAATCATGTGCTAATAGAGTCATAGTTTAAAGATTTATTTTTTTCCCTTTTAAATCATTCGAGAACCTATCATTCTTATTCAATTAACATCATATTCAACATGTAAATTTCGTTACATTCATCTCCTAAAAAGTTCATTCAAAACCCGAATTCATAAAATTTTACTAACCCAAAATTTTAGTTTTTTACACCAAATTGCATATTTAATTGAAACTACAATGGATATTAAAGAAAGTTAAATACTTTCATTGAGAGAGATGAATTTTTGGGATTCCTTTTCTTTAATTACTTTATTGACAATGAGCTTCAAACTCGTAGCACTTGATCTTCACCCCAGATCCTTTTCTCTTCATTTTTCTCCCTTTTCTCTTCACTTTTCTATCTTATCTCAAAGCCCTAGCCTCTTGGGTGAATGTAAAATTTCCCCTTCTATCCACCTTACGTAAACATAAACCTAAACACTCCTAATCCCAAAATTGAGTCAGTCCCCATATGTAAAATGACCCGAATACCCTTTTACGGCTCCCATTTAGCTAAAAAGCTCCCGAACCTAATTGTAATCCCCCCTTTTTGGACCATTGTGCACTCAAAATTAGCATTCGTATTATCTGATATTAGTTTCCATATCATGCCCGACATGAATGTATATATGTTCCCTAATGAGATACAGATAAAATCGTTGCTTTAATTCACTTACGACGTATCATAATTGAATACATTTCCATTTACTTATCGCATAAGTAAATTTGAATGTACATAAATATTAACCTTTTTATTTGCTAATTAATATCTATCTAAGTCACTTTATTTCTTGGTTTAATTAAAATTATGTGCACATGTGTAATTTAAAATGCTATAAAAATACGGGTTGTTATAATTTCTGTTGAAGTTGATCTAAAATCCTTTCATATTTTCCTTACTTTATCCCTATATGCGAGCATCATTGTATCCCTAGCCTCGTGCACTCAGTTTGTAGATGTGTTGTGCTTCCAATGTATCCCTTTCTAGACCATGTATTAAAAACTTATACTTAGCTTCATTTTTAGATCCCATGAATTCTAGTCAAACTACTAGTTCGATGAAGCTCCTTTATGGGGTCACGAGGACAATACCCAAATTGTTTCCTCCTTCATTAGATGCTCTAATTCAGCAAAATATCTTCTGAGCTATCCCCTTAATTTAGTACCTTTTAGCATCTCGAATAATGTAATTTGTATTGATTTATCTCATTTATATGCTACTGACAATTCCCACATAGTGCCTCGAGTTTTGTTTATTTTTCATGTATTTTACAAGTATTTTTCATGCTTTTTACAAGTATTTACTGCAAGTGAAGAGAAGAGGAATCCAAATTCGAGAAATCAATAAAGGAATGAAAGTGAGAGGGCAAAGTAGTCATTTCACGTCTAGAGTTCGAATGAGGGACCAACATGAAAAATGAAGACCTCGCGTCTACAAGCACATAGGAAGAAACATCATCCCAAACCGATCCCTGGATCAAAATTTATGGGCATTCAATGATGAGAGGAAAATTAAGAGAAAGGAAGTAAAGAAGATTTCCAATACCTGACCGGATCGGCCATGCCCAAAAACGAACCGATCTGGAGGAGATCCAAACCCTGTGAAAAGTTAGCCACCAGACCAATTCAAATACTGATGAAAATGAACCGGTCCGATGCCTTTAGGAGCTATGTATCAAAATTGGGGTCATATCGATCCGTTTGGGGAAGAAAATGAACTGATTTGGATGCCACCAGATCGAACTGAAGAATTCCCGTTGGACCGGTTCAATTGATATTTTCCCAGATTTTTCGTTTCTAATTTAGAGTTTTACATGGTTCAAACTCTTGTCAATTTCGTAGTGTATTTATTTTACCTTATTGTTAGACATTAAAGAAGTTCAAATATTATTACTTTTGGGAGGGCTCTTGCATAGAAAAACCCTAGTTTTGAAGATTTGTTGCAATTAATTCAAGATTCAAAGTTTATTTCCAAGTTTTCTCATTGCAAGTAACATTTAATTTCTTCTTTCAATTTCTTTCATAGTTAGTAGCTTAATTCTTAATTCCTTGTTTTCGATTCTTAATTCAAAAAAATTCTTTTCAAAATTTTCAAAATAGTCAAGAATTCCTGCACTTTAAAACTTTTGTTTTCATTTCATTTAATCTTGTCCGACTATGTTCTTAAGGGTTGGGGTGCATTAACCCAACCCGATGTAATTTACCCATGTAGAAAATATGGTTTGAGTTGAATTTTAAGTGAATCGTGTTGTGTATTACACACAACCATCGTAGACCTTTTAACCTCATTTGCCCTAGGTAACATGGGTGTTTGAGAATGAGATGCCCATGTTAGATATTCAGCACCTCTTTATTTTTACCTTTGATTATGTATGGTGTGGGAGAGTACCCTCATATATGTAATGCTTAGGATTACTACATACTGGGTTCAATTAAATTTCTAATTCAAAGGCTAGCATTATATCCGATAAATGTACTAGGGTTTGGGGGATTGTATCCTAACCTATATTTCCTTACTCATATTTAATTCACTACAATAGTTTATTCAACCACTTTTAGTTTAATTAATTATTAAATTCCCTTCGCATTTAGTTAGTCATCATTTCGTTCACAATTAATCATCTTTTGCATTTCTTTTTGATAATCAATTTAGGGTTAGTCTTTTTTTCCTAAGTTGTCACGAGCTTTCATCCTATTTTCTTGTGGATACAATCCCGACTTATTGTATTATTACTAACGCGATGAGATCGCACTTGAGCCTATATAGCACGCACACTAAATACACATTTGTGGTCGCGTCAAGTTTTTGGTGTCGTTGCCAGGGAATTAGGTAGACTTTAAGAGTAGATTTAATCTTAAATTTGATTCCAAAAATTAAAAAGCCAAAAAAAAATAAAAAAAAAAAACCAAAAAATAATCCAGAAAATCAAAAAGAAATCATCTCTCAAAAGCCCTTTCATGAAAAATCAAGAAAAATCTCCTCAAAATACTCCAATAAGAATTCACGAAAATCGCATCGTTGAGTATAATTCCGAAAGCCCCCATACCCCCCGCGTTCCACAATTATGGTCTCCACCTCCTACCCCTCCAAACTCCATCATGAGTCACATGTTGAGTCACACATCTAGGACACTGAATGAGGATTGTGAGTCCATGGGAGAGAGAGCCATGTCAGATATCGCTAGTTTCAGTATGGTTGAGGGAAACCTGTCATATCGTCCCTTGAAAAAACTCTTATTTCATGAGCGAACTGTCACCCATGGTTTCATTTTACACCTTTATAATGCCGGTCAGTTCAACTTTCGTAATGGGATGATACAAATTTTTTGAACCTTTCATGGCATGGATTCGGAGAAACCATATCTCCATATCCGAGAGTTCAAAGAGGAGTGAGAAACCTTTAGTGATCAAGCTTAAAAGTAAGATGGCGTTCGCCTAAAGATTTTTCCTTTTTCCTTAAAGGATAAAGCCAAGACCTGGCTTTGGTCTTTACCCCCGAAGTCGATCATATCATGGAAGGATATACAATCCAAGTTTCTTTCAGATTTCTTTCCAACACATAAAACCAACTCTATCAAGGCTCAAATTCATGTCTTTATACAATGGGATAATGATCCGTTTGACAAGTGTTGGGAACGATTTGAGAAACATCACCTTATTTCTTTCTTCCATCACGGGCTTACTATAGTGTCTAAGAACTTGTATAAATAATGTGTGAAAGACCATTAAGGAATTAGATGTGGGTGACGTTGAGGCTTATCTTAAGTATGTCATCGAGACTACTCAATCATGGGACACAATCGATCCTAATGCCCAAAACTGACCTCGACAAGTGTCCATTACTCCTGTTGTGATCAGTCTATGTCAATTGAATCATGATACAATGTTAAATCGACGACTTGATTAATTTGAGAGGAGTATGAGGAGACTACTTGAGGTACGACTAAGAGAAGCTACCGGATCCACACGTGTTGTGAAAGAAAAAGTGTGCACTATTTATAAGGTGGTCCATTCAATAAATGATTGTCTGACGATACCCTCCTACAAAGATATGCATACCGAGAAAGTGGAAGTTATAGAAGGGTTTAAGGGAAATTTTAACTCCCCTAACAGGAACTCGTATAACCCTTCATAGAAAAACCATCCTAGTTTTTGCTACGGACAACAAAAAGTTGCATTAAATCCACATTCACGTGTTGCCTTACCTCCAGCCCCTACTCAATTTTAGCAAGCGCCACCTATGCAAGCATACATGCCAGCTCTACCTCCAAGCCCATACATTTCCCACTGTGGATGAGTCTTAATGGTAACTTAACGCAGTTTATCCAATCTCAAAATGTAATCAAGTCCAAGTTTGAGCGTATGTTCACTAAGATGCATACGAGCTTATTTAAGTTGCAATCTTTATTGAGTATCCAAGAGAAGGACAAATTTTCGGCACAAGGCCAAAGAAATCCTCAAGGTCCATCCAATATTATCTCTACATATTTCGATCATCAAGAGCAATGCCAAGTTATCACCACTTTATGTAGTGGGCGAGTTATTGATTTATCACCTCCCCCACACGAGAAGCCAAAAGACAAGAAGAACGAAAGAGACCGAATATGCCCCTTGAATGAGAGTGAAAAGGAATGGGCAAATGAAAATGGGTGACAAATATCTTTTGGGCAAATTCACGAAATGGGGAAATGCATCTCACTTTTGGGAACATAACCCTCAAGACAAACATCTTCAATGTTGCTAACAAAATGGGTGACAAATATGAAATCCAAACAGTCGAGATCATAGAGGAGGTAGTAAAAGAGAACATCAAAAGAACTATGAGTGGGTACGCGTTAGAAGCTTGCTCAGTGAGAGGTGATGAGAGTGAGATCATATACACCGAGTATGAGAGAAAGGTGGAGAAGTTGAAAGCCATATTAGAAGATGGAGCATCGTTAGAGGAGTTAAGAGATGTTCATTGGATTTCTACCCCCGAGGGAGTCATGCTTGACACCTTTCGAGGTTAAATTTCCTACCCTCAAATTGAAAAAACTCCTCTTTAATGTGAAATATGCTTTTCCAGGAGAGGATGAGACATTTCTTGTTGTTATCTCATCTAGCCTAGATAAAGAGCAAGAGGGTAAGTTGCTAGAAATTTTGAGTAAGCACAGAGGTGATTTTGGTTGGTCTATAACGGATTTGAAAGGTATAAGTCCCCTAATTTGTACCCAAAAAAATCCACCTCGAGGAGGACGTGAAGCCCTCGAGGTAAATGCAAAGGCGCCTAAATCCAACCATTAAAGAAGACGTTAGAGAGGAAATTATAAAGTTGTTAGATGCTGGGATTATCTACCCTATTTCGGATAGCAAATGGGTGATCCTAATTCAAGTCGTCCCGAATAATTTGGGAGTGGCGATGGTCTAAAATGCTAAGGGTGAATTAATTCCTCAACGCACCACCACCGACTGGCGTCTTTGCATTGATTATCAAAAACTCAATGCCAGGACGAGAAAAGATCACTTCCCCTCACCTTTCATTGACCAAGTGATTGAAAGCGTAACGGCCACCCATATTATTTCTTTCTTTATGGTTATTTCGAATATAACCAAATCGAGGTAGATATACTTGATCAAGAGAAGATGACTTCTACATGTCCATTTGTTACGTTTGCCTACAAATGTATGCCTTTTGGATTATGTAATGCGCCCGTAACCTTCCAAAGGTTCATGTTAAGTCTCTTTAGCGACATGGTAGAAAGAGGACTTGAGGTTTTCATGAACGATTTCTGGATTTTTGGCCCCTCTTTTGACCAATGTTTAGCGAATATTGATTTTTTTTTATCCCGGTGTGTGGAGAAGAACATAGTCCTCAATTGGGAAAAATGCCACTTCATGGTTACCGAGGGCATAGTTCTAGGCCACATAATCTCATATAAGGGAGTAGAAGTTGATCGAGAAAAAATAGATGTCATAGCCGATCTTTCCCCACCTAAATCATTAAAGGACGTGCGCTCTATCTTGGGCCATGCAGGTTTTTATAAACGATTTATCAAGGATTTTAGCGCCATCGCTAAACCCTTGAGTAAGCTCCTTATGAAGGATGCACCCTTTGAGTGGCATAACGCATGTCGAGAGGCTTTTGCTAAATTTAAAAGCATGTTAATTTTCGCTCCCATCATGTAAGCTCCGGATTGGTCTCTTCCATTCGAGCTTATGTGCGATGCTAGTGATTATGTGATTGAAGTTATTTTGGGGCAAAGAAAAGACAATAAAGCTCATGTCATCTACTACGCTAGGCGGGCGTTAATCGAGCCACAACTTAACTACTCCACCACGGAGAAAGAGTTGCTAGTGGTTATTTTTTATTTGGACAAATTCCACTCATACCTTGTTGGTTCGCCCATCACTTGCTTTACCGACCACGCGACCCTTAAATATATCCTTACTAAGAAGGATGCTAAGCCACGCCTCATAAGGTGGATCCTAATCCTACAAGAGTTTCATATCTCTATAAAAGATAAGAAAGGGGTATAAAACGTCATTGTTGACCATTTGTCACTGCTCTCATTTGACATGCCTAGTGATTTGATACCCATAGATGAGTATTTTTCGGATGAGAAGCTCTTGGCTACTTCTTCTCTACCTTGGTTTTCGAATATTGTTAACTATCTTATCACAATAGTCTTTCCTCCCGGATGGACACAACAAGAGAAGAATAAATTCATCACTTCATCCCGCATGTTCTTTTATGACGACCCATTCCTATTTAAATATTATGCGGACTAGCACATCCAAAGATGTGTACCGAATGAGGAAATTCAAGATGTGATTCGATTTTGCCATATGGAGGCTTGTGGAGGACACTTGTCGAAGAATAAGATGGCCACTAAAATTCTGCAAAGCGGCCTCTATTGTCCCATAATATTTCGGGATGTGAATGCATATTACAAATATTGCGATAGATGCCAAAGGATGAGAGCTATTACCCGCCACGACATGATGCCTATAACCCCTATGCTCGTCATTGAGTTATTTGATTGTTGGGGTATTGACTTAATGGGACCATTCCCTCCCTCCTTCGTCTTCTTATACATCCTCATCACGGTAGACTACATCTCCAAATGGGTGGAGGCAATAGCTACCGAGACGAATGACAACAAGGTGATGATCAAGTTCCTATAAGAACACAAACTTTCTCTCTTCGATGCTCCGAAGTCGATTATAAATGATAATGGCA
This sequence comes from Sambucus nigra, assembly GCA_949130495.1. Taxonomy (NCBI): domain Eukaryota; kingdom Viridiplantae; phylum Streptophyta; class Magnoliopsida; order Dipsacales; family Adoxaceae; genus Sambucus; species Sambucus nigra. The sequence continues at coordinate 339,581,298 of OX422220.1, read as the reverse complement.
CACATTTTTTCAATAAGCCTTTTGAAAAGTTAATGAGAAAGTATGGGGTCATCCACAAGGTTGGGACGACTTACCACCCTCAAACAAGTGGGAAAGCTGAGCTAGAAAATTGTGAAATCAAAACTATCCTTGAAAAAATTATCGATCATACCTGGAAAGGTTGGTCACTTCGATTAAATGATGCGCTATGGGCTTACCATACCGCCTACAATACCCCCCGAAGGATGTCCCCATTTTTTTTATCTACGTCAAGCCTTACCATCTCCCCGTGGAGCTAGAGCACAAAGCCTATTGGGCCATCAAGTGGTTGAACTACAACCTTGATAAAGCAAGTGAAGCTTGCAATCTTCAGTTGAATGAGTTGGAAGAAATATGCAATGATGCATATGAGAATGCTAAAATTTTAAAGGAATGAAAGAAACTCACGCATGACAAGATAATTTGCCGAAATGAGTTTCATCCGGGCTAAAAAGTGCTTATCTACTACTCTCGATTACACTTGTTCCCCGGTAGGTTGCATTCAAGGTGGACGGGTCCATTCGTGGTTCGAGAAGTATTCCCCCACGGAGATATAGAGCTAGAAGATGCAAAAAGGGGAAATACCTTTAAGGTGAATGGACAACGTCTCAAACCATAATTTGAGGCGTGCATCGAATAAGTCGACACCATTTGGTTATCGGACCCCATCTATGGGGATTGATTGAAAAGTATGAGAAAGTTGTTACACCCCCGACGCGTATGGGGTAATTCTTGTGTATAGTAGACGTGAGTCAGTTAGGTTAGTTGGAGTCAGTAGGTATAGGACACATAGGATAAATGCGGAAGAACACATGTTAAGAGAGAGCCTAGGGTTTTAGAGCATGCATTGAGAAAAGTTAGGTCGATTACGTGTTGGTATAGTGGTGAAAGCATCCAGAGATGTTAAGAGATGAATGAATTCAGACATTTGGAGAATCCGTTGTATTTTGGGACCCAGACCGATCCGCCCCTGAGGGTCTTAATCGGTTCGCTTTGGGGGAAAACTTATATAAATAGGGACCGGTCTGATCCGGTCCTGGACGCCCAGACCAGTTCGGCTTTTGGTTTTTCTTCGATCATTCCCAAGGTGCAACCCCCATCTCCCAATCCATTTCCTACCCTCCCAATACGTTTTCCCTCACCATTTCTCTCCAAAATTCACTCCCCCTTCCCTTCAAAATCCTTCCCTCCAAAACCAAAATTTCCATCCACCATACACACCTATAAATACACCCTCACCCCTCCTCCTCTCCACCACCACTCATACTTACTCTCATACTTTCTCTCTTCTAAATTTTTAGTGTCCAACCATTGCTGCTACACATAGAAAACCAAGCCCGCCCTTAAAAGTACAACTTCATCGAATTCATCAACGAGAACGATTCATACCACTCCGATTAAGAACAACAATGGTATGAACGTTTTTTGGCCAATCTCACAAACTGGAATTGGAGCGCCAAGTGACCTGGAACGAGATACCAAATTATGTCACCAACTTTTTCCTTGAGAGGGGTTGGTGTCAGTACCTTAATGAGCCCCACGATGCAGTTTGGGAAGCCGAAGTGTGAGCCTTCTATAGCTCCCTTCTCCGCGCTGATGATTTTGGTTTCGAGGCACATGTGGATAGAAAATGCATCCCTTTATCCCTCGAGATTCTTGCCCCAAAACTAGAAAAAATGGATGTCCTAAAACCCACTGACTTCACGTACCCCAACGATCTCATCCCCATCAACCAAGCCAGTTGCATTGACCGTATAATCAACCCGATGAGGTTTGGGCTACCAAAACATTTCCGGTAGGGAGGATTAGCAACTAGGCGCGTATCACATTTCAAATCATCTTCACCAATATCCTACAAACCTCAAATGATTTCGCAATACGACAAGGGTAAGCGACTCTTATGTATCACTTTTTTTATCGCAACACCCCGACCAACCTGGCCCATATCATTTACAAAGACATATTCTTTGCGGCCTTATATAAAAAGGGTGTTACCCCTCTCCCGTATTCCCGTCTCATAATGCCTATTCTAGCCGACATACTCATTGTTCCTCCCAACGGGTCCCTTCGCCTTCCCAATCCTCTTGGGAAAGGCTATTATACCAAGAGTGAGAGCCAATGAGAGATTATCCATTCCAAGAAGCGAAGGAGGCGGAGGACGATAATAACGATGATACGAAGACGCATGATTCGAATGATAATGAGTCCGAGGAGGAATCCGCTGAGGATGACGAGGTAAGTATGAGCGAAGGCAACGATGGTGAATATAACGAGGACGACAATTCATATTTTGAGCCCCCGGGAGACAACTTTGATATGAGAATCACAATGCTGGAAGCCCATTTTGATGGGTTTATCCATCAGTACAATGCTCACCGGGAGGAGAACCGACGCTCATATCAGCGGGATACGAGCATGCTACATCGCCTATAAGCTGAAATGTACTGGATGACCATGGGTGTTCCTCCCCCTGCCTATTTCAGTGACCTATACGACCCAAATGCTCCCGAACCTGATCACCATCCCCCTCAATAGTTGCTCCACCTAGGTTATTTATGTAATTTTTGTTCTTTCCTTATTTCCACAACTTTGTATGCTTTTTATATATAAAATGGAAATTAGATTCCCTATAAATGTGTGTCTTATGCTTGATTTGGTATATTGCATTTTGTACTTTGTTCTATTTTTGTCGCTTTTCCCCTTAATTTAGCTTTTAGTTCTTTTTGCATCGGGACTATGCAAAAATCTAAGTTAGGGGGGGTACATATGCGCTTTCAAATTTTACAAAGTTCAAATTCCCTCCCCCCCCCCCCCCCCCCAAAAAAAAGAGAAAATTTTCAAAAAAAAATTGGAAAATTTTCGAAAACCAAAATATATTTTTCTTAAAGTAAATAAAAATGGGAATTTAATTTTTTTCAAAAATATCATCGAAGTTTTGTTTAAAGCCTCAAATTTGTAATTTCCAAAATACGCTAAACCAAAATTGACCACATATGGAAATTAAGAAAAAATGGACGACTTAACGAATACGTGTGGAGATTAATCAAGTCGGTGACATTTCGAGCCTTTCACTTTTTCTGAGTTTTTAAAAAATCAATCCGAGTTAATGATTAAGTCAAAGTTCAATTCATTGTTGAAATAAAGTCATTCTGATCTCAAAATTATTGTTTTGATCGGTCAAGAAATAGTGTGTGATGTTGCCTCGAAAAGCGCACTGAAATATCTCTAAATAAAAATTCATCTCGAGACGCGTATGGCAATATGATTAGTAGTTCAGATAATGAAGTTAGGCCATCGTTTGTTACCCAAAAAGATTATCCATAAGAAAGTTGTGAAAAATTCCCCTTTGAAAAATGTGAGGATTTCTAAATCAATGCTCTGATACCAATTTGAAAAGAAGAGTCTTTCTGAATCAATGCTCTGATACCAATTTGAAAACTTAATTTTAAAATCTTATTAGAAAAAGTAATTTCAATTTCCTTTTAAATATATGCGGAAGCGAGATGGTTAAATTAAACACGCACAAACACCAAATTTTAATTTCTTTTCAAATTAAAATTAAACAAGCGAAATAAGATTAAATACACAAAAATTTAATTTCACTTAAACCAACTTAATTCAACCCAAGTCCTAGAAATTTGCCTAAGTCATATTTTTCAATATTACCAATTTAGGCCAAACCAATTCTAACAAATTAAATGATGACTTGATTCAAATTAACATTTACTAGTAGCGATTAAACCAATTTTATCTTTTTACCTAAGCATGCGTTCTAAGTAATTTTGCAAAAAATAAAATAAACAATTAACTCACTACGCCGCAATGTACGAGGAAAAACCCACAACGGGAAAAAACCTCGGATGACCCTAGCCTTAAGTCCACTAAGTATGGTATTTTACAAGTACAAGAAAAAAGACTTACAACACTCGGATCGACTCCTTTCAAGCCCCGATGCTTCTTCTTGTACCGACCTGCTCTTAGTTGACAATCCTGGAACTCCATCGGAACCTTGGAATCCACCAATGAGACTTTATCTGGTCACCGTCACCCAAACAAGGAGCCTTTCACCAAGTGGTTAAGCTACAGCAAATGAACTTCTTCTTTGAGGGATTTAGAAGAAAACCCAAACAATCTCTTCAATGCGGTAGAGAAAAACCCGGTGCCAAACACTCCAATAAAGATGTATATATATTGAAACTTTGAATAAACAATATGGGTGAAACACAAGTGTTTAAGGATTTTTCTTGAAGACAAAACACTTAAACATGAACTTTTTCTTTTGAATTTTGAAGCTCTCTAAAACTCTCTCTAGGAGATGGAAAGTTATGAAAAAGTTAACCCAAAAATGTTGGTTCCCGCACTAATAAAATCTGTCAAAAGGTAGTGGGGGTAAAGTAGTGAGAAAAGTGGGAAAACTTCCAAATAAACTGTTCCCGCCAAATCTCGTTCGAACAAGACTTTCATTCGAACGAAGTTTCATTCGAACGATACTTCTAACGAAGTTCCAGTGGCAGGTCGTTGGCAAACCTCGTTCCAATGACATTCTCATTCGAACGAAAAACTCGTTTGAACGATCATTTGAACGAACTTCCAGAATGTTTAAAAATTTGATTTTATCCCAGAAACTTTATTTTAAAGCTTTAATGAAACATTCTGAAAATAAACAACAGTCTTAAAACAAGGTACACCCATATAAATATTGTTCCAAACTCCTATATATATATATTAAAATGCATTCATACCTTAGGAGCAATGGAACCAATGTTGTTGACGTAGAAACTAGGCACATTAAACTCGGCATTTGATGAAGCTTTAATATCTTGGCCGCTACGTCTTCAACTAACCTATCATAGGCTTGAATGGATACACTTTAAAACTATCCTATGACATAAAGGTTTTTGTCCAGAATTGAGCCAAAACTATATTAAGACTCAATCGAAGAATTATGTCCTTACACCCTTTGCAAACCAATTCGAGCCAAACAAAATTCATCCTTTCGTTTAGTAACCCCAAAGACCCGTATGGCCCGAAATTGAGAAAATCAGAAAATTTAGCAATTAAGTCCAATTTGTGTGAAAATGAAAAGGGGCAATAAAAGAAAAATGCTCAAGGAAAATAGCAAGAAAAGAAAAATGTGAAAAAAATAGAAAAAGAAGAGTAAATGAGCAAAAGCCCGAAAAAGCACTAGTGGACATCATTGAAAATTTTCCAATTCCGAAGTTGCCCCTTTTACCTAATACATCTTAAAAACACAAAAAAGTCCTAATTGTGTCTAGATTGCAAAATCAATTATCACGTGGAGAGTTAAAACACGAAAAGATAATAAGAGAGATAAAATGGTGTGTACAAGAGGCAATGTTCCCATTTCCTAATGACCGTAACCCGATGAAGAGAACTTTTCACCCATAATTTTTTGTCTTTCAATTTTGTGTGCGTGAATTTGTGTTCCAATGAGTTTACTCCTTATGTCACACATACCAAGAGAAATAGCCACATTCCGAGTGATCCGTTTGTAAGAGCATTTCTTGAGAATTTGAATCAAGAAATTTTTTTGGAAAAGTAAAGTAATGATCAATCGGTGGAAATTTGCGGTTAAATTTCTTGCTTCGCACACACACACACAACAAATTGAGATTTGAACATATAACTATATGGTGGTTATTTTTCGAAAAGTATTAATTATACAATTTTTAGGTATTTTGATTTTTTTTAAATCAAAAACCGAATTTTGTGGGTATATTCATTGCAAATCCTCACGAGACACAACTGGCCCTACTAGGGAGACCTAGGGGTGTAAAGGCTTGTTACATACTTTAAATACAATCTTGTGCCCACGAAGGAGGTGTTATATCCTAATAAAAAGATTTTCAAGAGTTGAGCATTGGTTAAGTTCTTTTACATTGCTCGGGGAGCGCAAAGTTCTAAGTTAGGGGGATTTGATTATGCATAAATTCTTCTGAATTTATCCCCTTAATTTAGTAGCTTTTAGCACCTTGAATAATGTAATTAGTATTGATTTATCTTATTTATATGCTACTAATAATTCCCACATAGTTCCTCGAGTTTTGTGTATTTTTCATGCTTTCTACACGTATTTAATGCAAGTTAAGAGAAGAGGAATCCAAAGTCGAGAAATAAATAAAGCAAGGAAAGTCAGAGGGAAAAGTAGTCATTTCACATATATAGTTCGGACGAGGGACCAACATGAAAAATGAAGTCCTAGCGTCTACAAGCGCATAGGAAGAAACATCATCCCAAATCGAGCCCTGAATCTGAAGTTACGGACCCAAAAATGAACCGATCCGGAGAAGATCCAAGCCCTATGAAAAATTAGCCACCAGAATGATTCAGCTACTGATGAAAATGAACAGGTCCAAGCCTTTAGGATCTTTGTATCAAAATAAGGGCCGGACCTATCCATTTAGGGAAGAAAATGAACCAATTCGGATGCCACCATACCGAATCGAAGAAATCTCACCGGACTACTTCGAATGAAATTTTCAATTAGAATAGCCCTGGTCCTGCCAATCGACAGGTGCGTTTAGGTACACTGCCGATAGGCAGGGTATGGGACCAGCCGTTTGGGAGTGTCTTTCTGGAATTTTTGGAAAATCGGTCGCTGAGTGAAAACCGTTGATCCGAATCGCGAACGGGATAGACCGTTGGAAAGGTAATTCAGAGACCTTCGAAAGTCCTTTGGACTTCTCCTAGGTTTAGTAGTTGACTTTGGGTCAAATGTGGCTCGGAAGCGCTCATCGGTCCTTTGGACGGGAAAACTTTGGATGCAAACGGATCGTTCGTCCGCATGGTAAGTCAGAATCATGCACAGGGTGATCGTTGGAAAGTTTAGGAGATGTACTTAGACATTCCAAAGAGTTTGATCCGGTTCGAGGAGTTCACTTTGGTGAGCTGGTTCCTTGAAGCATTTCGTGACCTCTTGGAGTAAAATGGATCGATCGTACGTACCGTAAGTAAGAATCGCGCATGGAGTGGACCATCGGAAAGGGGTTTCAGTGACCTTTGAGGATTCATTTAGTCTCGATTGAGCTAAAGAGTTGACTGAGGTCAAATGGAGCACGAGAGTGCTCGGTGGCCTCTAAATCAGGTTTCTGGGGAAAATGGGTCTTTCGTCTGCATGGTAAGTCAGAATTGCTTACAGGATGGACCATTGGAAAGGGGTTTTAGTTCCCTTTAAAGATTCATTCAGTCTCAGTCGAGCTTAAGAGTTTGACTTTTGGTCAAAAGGAGCCTGGGAGCATCCGATGGCCTCTAGGTTGGTACTCGAGGTATGACCTGGGTTTGAAGTGATGAAGGGAGGTGATAGGGACCTAAGCAGAGGTTAGGGGGGGGGGTATTACAATGGGGTGTCTACAAAGACCCTCGATGGGTGAGTTTGGCATAAATAATAGCCGTCGAATAGACACCGCATGATGCCTTTGGGACAGTATAACTAAAGGGTCGAGGTCAATTTTGAGGACCTAAGGATGAGGATGACCGATTCGATGGGTCGAAGCCAATTCTGGGGGTTTGAAGATGAGGGTGACCAATTCTGCGGGTCGAAGACAATTCGGCAGGCTTGAAGGAACATGCTGGGGATGGTCTTAAAGGAAGTGATGACCAAAACAATGATGGGGGTGACCAATTCTGTGGGTCAAAGCCAATTCTGAGGCCTTAGGTTTTGATGACCGATTCTGCAGTTCGAAGCCAATTTTGCAGGCTTTGGAGAGATGACCGATTCCACAGGTCGAAGCCAATTATGCGGACTTGAAGATGAGATGACCAATTTTATGGCTCCAAGCCAACTCTGCGGGCTTGAAGATGTGATGACCAATTCTGCGGGTCGAAGCCAATTCTACGCGCTTGAAGATGTGATGACTAATTATGCGGGCCGTGGCCAATTTTGCGGGCTTGAAGATGAGATGACCAATTCAGCGGGTCGAAGCCAATTCTGCAGGCTTAAGTTGGGGTGACCGATTCTGCGGTTCAAAGCCAATTATGTGGGTTTAAGTTGGGGTGACCGATTCTGCGAGTTGAAGCCAATTCTGCGGGCTTAAGTTGGGGTGACCGATTCTTTGGGTCGAAGCCAATTCCGCAGGCTTAAGTTGGGGTGATCGATTCTGAGGGTCGAAGTCAATTCTATGGGCTTAAGTTGATGATCCAAGACCGAGGTCAATTCTGACCTAACTAAGGTAATGATCCAAGACTGGGGTCAATTCAGACCTAAGAGAGGTGACGATCGAGGATCGAGGTCAATTCTGGCCTAACTAAGGTGACGATCCAAGACCGAGGTTAATTCTGACCTAAGGGAGGTGATGACCGAGGACCCAGGTCAATTCTGACCTAACTAAGGTGACGATCCAAGACCAAGGTCAATTCTGACCTAACTAAGGTTTACATTTCCTTTGGGAAAATTAGGGATTCTGGTGGGGATAAAGATTGGACTTTGGGTTTCGCTGGGGAATAGTGAATGAGTTGGGGAGCCGATTGCTGGGAAATCCTTGTGATTTTTGAGATTCTATGGAGGAAAGGCAAATTTGATGCTAAAAACTCCATTGGGGGAGTGATTAGGTGGTCCAGGTATTGGACGTATTTCTCGGGGAGGTTTGAGACCCTTGGGGTATAGGAGGTGATCCTTAAAGATTCTCCGAGGACGTTGCCCGGAGGGAATTCACTTGGCTTTTTAGAGCTCCACTAGGGAAATAGGGGTTCCACTTGAGGGAGTGTCAAATTCTCTTGGTGAAAATGTTTTAGATCCTTCCTGGGATTTTTAGGAATCTTTTGAGGATTTGTTAGGATTTTTTGGTATTTTTTGGGAGTTTTTGTACAAAATTTTAAGAGGGGTGCCGATCGGCATGGTATGGGGGGTGCCATTCGACAATGGCATGGAATTTTTGACTACCTTGGAAAGGTAAAGGGGCAGTGCTAATCGGTGGTTGGGGATCAGTACCAATCGGCATGACGCTTGGCATCCTATATAAAGGGGGCGAATTCCTTTCATTTTTCAGAGCTTCTTGCTTTCTGTGATTTTCCTCTGCGAATCGTTCTAGCATTCCAATCTCTAAAAAATGGTCGCTTTCGTGATCTCTAAAGCACATAGGGAATGGTTGACCATTGATAACTAGGTGAGCGTGGAGTGGAGGGCCACGACACCTCTTGCTTTGGGGAGCGAGAACTCCTTTGACGCATTCGAGCCGATTAGGGATGACTGGACCTTGCTGTGGGAGCCTTCGCGTAGTGAACCCTGGCGATTATGTAAGTAACCTGACTTTTGGCATTCTTATCTTTTTGGCAATTTTTCCTTTTCTTCTCGAATTTTAACAAGGTTTTTTCTTTTGACAGTCTGACATCTCTTTGAAGAACTTACATGCCCACGGGACGACAGGGCTTAAGGATGTTTGGGATCATCGTCCATCTTTAGTGCATTGGGTGGTATCCTCAGCGGGTTTTAGGAGGTTGGCGTCTGCGCTAGATGAGACGCCTCGTTCGACAGCGGTCTTGTGCGCCCTGGGGGAGAGATGGTGGGATACTACCCACACCTTCCATTTCGATTTTGGGGGAGATGACCCTGACTCCTATAGATGTGCAACAGCCACTAGGGTTGGATTGTAACGGGGAGCAGATAGAGGTGGATCATTCTCTGCGGGTGAGGTCGGAGTCAGTGCGTGCGATGCTTGGTGACGTAGGGAGGATAGTGTATGGGGATTCTATTCGGTTGTGCCTGCTGAAGGATGTTTTGTTGAGTAGGGTGGTTGATGTCGAGGACGGACTATAGGTAAGGTAAATGTCCCGGTTGTTTATTTTGTTGGTGTTGGGAGGCTTCATGGTGGCGTCGAGTGGCGAAGTCGTTCATTTATGGTTTTTGCCATACCTGAGGGTGTTTTTGAACATTCCCTTCTATGATTGGGGGTGCCTGACTTTGGCGGCCCTTTATTTTTCTCTTGATGTATTCAGCTAGTGCCGCCGACAGACTTTTACTGGAGCTATGTATCTCCTTATGGTATTCTTTAATTTGTGCACTTTCCTTTCATGCATTCGCACTTTCCTTATGCGTCTTTTTTTTATTGTGGGTTCATGTCTTTGGCAGATGTGGTTTTATGAGGTGATTGGGTGCAATACCCAGCTGATCGATCTGAAGGATGAGACTGTTGGGGACTTCTACCATTTGTACCGGTGGCAGAAGGCCAATCGGCAGTCGAAGTGATTTCTTTCTCCGGAGATAGTGCATCAGGTCTTGAATGGCCTGACCAGTGATTGGGTAAGACTTTTTTCTTTTCAGTCTTTGTCTTTTGCATATTCTGATTCTGTATTGACTTATGCCTGGTGGGAACTTTTAGTTAACCTTTTACCCTTGGGGTATGACCATTCAGGATACGGGGGTGACTGGGGTGAACGCGTAGATGAGGCATTTGTTGGTGCATGAGTTTGGCCACTCGTGGTATCTCGTGGAGAGGGTGGTCCGACAGATTGCTGAGGAAGTGTTGGTTCCACCTGGGAGTCCTCCTATGTCTATGAGGCACGAGCGACTACTGCCGTAGGACGCGAAGATTGCGGTGATGATCGACGAGTCCTACCTTTTGTACACTGATACGGCTGCGCCATATGATTACATGGACTTTGTGATGAGATGGATGATGGCACCCAGCATATATGATGCCTTTCCTATCCCTCCTGCGGGTTTGAGTCGGGCACTGGGGTCCTCCCACAGTGGCGGAGGTCCATCGAAGTCTACGGCGGTAATGACTTCGGAGGTTCCTTTTGTGAGGTTACATACCCATTCATACAACATTCGGCGGGCTGATGGAGGGATGGTGCCTATGTTGCACCGTCCTCATGCGATGGATCCGGAGGAGCTGGGTTTGATAGAGAAGGTCCTTTATCCTGCGGTATACCTTTCTGTACTTTTCCTCTTTTTGGTTTCTTTTCTATTTTGATACTGATTATGGCTTTTAGTTACAGCAAGTCCGGGTGTCGACCACTTGACTGAGGGACATCAGAGACTGGATATCTTCGGCGATTGCCCATATTCGGGATGCTATTCCAGTTCCTTCTTACTTGGTGACGTCTGCTTCGTTTGGGGAGGACTCTAGCTCGGGTAGTGGTTGTGCGTCTTCTCGTCGTAGGGTAGAGAGAGCGCGTCTCAGGGGCGGAAGCTCTTAGAGAGAGGGGTGAATGGTAGGTGAGAGAGAGATAATGTGGGTTCGAGCAGAGTCCCATTTTTTTTTTTTTGCTTTTCTTTATTTCCTGAAAACTTTGATGTAACACAGACAAACATATATATGCATTTCAATGGAGTTTTTTATTATCTTTTGTTAATGATGAATGAATGCATGCACATGTACTTTTTACTTTGTTGTTAGACCATAAAAAAGAGATATTTTTGGGATTTTGAAGGAAAGTTTTAAAAAATGAGAGATTATACAAGGGTGGAAGGGGATTTTTGAAATATTAATTTATTTTTTTATTGAGTTTCTGATTTTGACAAAAAGGGGAAAATGTAAAATTTCCAAAAATAGGGAGTTGCCGATCGTCAAGACCCTTGTCCTGCCTATCGATAAGTCAGTCCAGTCCCATCAATTCAAAGCTTTGATTTGGTACCTTCTTCAGCCTTTTATACTTTGTGGGGTAGGATTCCCTTCGATTTCTGCAGGGATTATGTCTTTTATGAGGGTTTTCAAGTATAAAAAGGGGTAAGGGTGGAGTGTTTTCATCACATCTTCACATTCTTATGGCTCTCCCTAGTAGCATTGAGTTTTCTACTACCTCGAAGCCCTAGAAGCAATGTGCTCTTATAAGGTTGACTACTATGATTTTAACATGCGTCGAGTCTCTTTGTGGCGCAACCGGACCATCGAGTGGAATATGTTAATGGAGGCGGTATAATTTTGGTACCCCGAATACCATGAATTTTGCTTTGGGTTGGATGAGGTTTGTCTTACCTAGGAGGAATTTTCCACCATGTTGGGGATAAATCCCAGTGTTTCTGCAGCTCTACCTGAGTTTTCTCATTCTTCTAGGGATTTGTTGGCCGGGATTCTTCGTATTTCGCCTTCGACAGCTAGACCACTAGTTGCTAGAGGAATGATCTCTCTTTCGGGGGTTTTACAATCTGTACATTTGCAGGAGGTTGGCGATGATGGATACACTAGAGCCATTGTTCTATTATTGGTTTCAAAATTGCTATTAGTGACTTGAGAACTTCTGGTGGACCCACAACTTGCATCCATTACTTCATGGATGTCATACCATCGCAATCCTGCGGCGGTGATACTGGTGGAGACTTTAAATGGCCTGGATGCTTGGCAAGAAGGTCATTCTGACTTTCTGAGGGGTAGCCCCATGATGTGGTTCATGTGGTTATCTCAAAGACTCCGCCTGATGACTCCTTCAGATTATCCTTTATCGGTTGTACCCAACTTTTTTCACGCTATTTCATCAGTGTGGTCTTGGATATTGAGAGCTGGGAGAACTGGTTTGTGGAGCATGGGGCTCTGAATCTGTATTGGTTAGTTCCTTGGTGGGGACAACTGCTGCCTATTCTGGAGCTGGAAGAATACCCGTATGTTCGGCTAGTTGGCCTCAGACATACCTCTTTCTATTTCCCTTGGCGGATTCTGCACCAATTTGTATGGGAGAAGGTCGTACCACCTCAGACACTAGATTTCTTTTCGATAAAAGATTTGACTGAGCGTCTGTGCATGCGAATTGGCTCTTTATGGGAGAGTCGGCGTCTGTCGACCCGTCCCTCTCAGTCTATTGGGAGAGTTTGGCACGTCCCCGGGGATTATATGTAGTGGTTGTGGAGGAGAGTAGTTAGCAAGATAGTGGTAGTGGAGACTTAACAAAGGTGTCTTGTTTTATTTAATACCATGGAAGGAGGCGTTGTGGTTTTTCTGAGGCTGGTTCGAGCCTATCAGTCCATGGAGCGTCTGCAGCATTCTGTTTAGGCACGGGAAGCTTGGGGACCCCAAGATGTAGATGATGATGATGGAGCGGGCTCCTCTAGTAGCTATGGGTAGGACTCTTGGAGAGTTTGTTGTGTAATGGGGAATAAATATGGTGATTTTATTCGACTTTTTAGGAAGGTAGTGGGGAGGGGAGTTATCCGTTCCTTTTCTCATGTAATCTGTATTGTAATTTCTTATTAGTGAAATAAACAAGTTTTTGATCATCCAGTTGTGCCTTTTGATGATTTTCATATTTTTGAATTATCTATACTGATCGCTAAGGCATACATAATCCTTTCATTCAAGTATATGTTAGAATGAACTGTCATTCTCGGGGATAAGAAAAGAATAGTTTTTTTGTGAAAAAGAAAGGTTTGTGATCATGTAAGATGTATGAGCTGCCTACGTACCTATGGGGTTTTGAAAATTTTAAATTTGTTTGAAAATGATTTTTTTTTTGCAGAGGATCAGGGCCACGTAGTTTTGGGTAGAGGAAAATGAACAGATTTTTTGTTTGAATAGAAAGGAGATTAGAAGAGTCGTATCGCGCTAAGATTTTGGACTAGTGGTAGAACTTTTTAAGACGGTCCAAGTTGACTGGTCGATCCATCTCCTCCCCATCTAAGTCGGTGAGCATAGCGGCACCGCCGGACAATATCTTCTTCACAATGTAGGGGCTGCTCCAATTGGGCTTGAATTCCCCTCTGGGCTCCCAAATGGGCTGTACTATTTTTTTGAGGGATAAATCCCCCCTCTTGGACACCTTGGTTCTTGACTCTATTGTTGAATGAACGCGTTATTCGACGATAGTATGCTTGTATGTGGTATAGAGCTTTCAAGCTCTTTTCATCTAGGAGGGTTAGCTCGTCAAGACGGCTTTGGCACCAGTATTCTTCACTGATTTTGCTTTCAAGCATAACGCGCAGTGAGGTTATTTCCAGCTCCACAGGTAGGACTTCTTCCATGTCATAGACTAGTAAGGGGTAGCCCTAGTAGAGGTTCGAAATGAGGTTCAATAGCCCCAGAGGGCGTATGGGATCCGATTGGCCCAGTCGCGATAACTTTTGGTCATCTTGTTGATGATGGTTTTAAGGTTCATATTGGCGGCTTCTACTGCACCATTTGTCTGAGGTCGGTAGGGAGAATATTTTTGTCTCTAAATACCATATTTGTTGACCACTTCTGTGACTTCTGCCTTAAAATGCAACCTATTATCTAACACTAACTCGTGCGCGACCCCACATCGGCAGATGATGTTTTTTTTATGAATTTGGCCACTATCTTGGCATTCAGGACTGTGTATGACTCAGCTTCGACCCATTTGGTGAAGTAATCAATGGTAACTAGGATGAACTTATGCCCATTGGAAGCCTTTGGTGTAACCTTCCCTATGATGTCGATGCCCCAGGTGGAGAATGGCCAGGGAGAGGTCATGTTGTATAATTCTTACAGAGGCAGATACTGAAGGTTGGAGAGTTGTTGGCATTTGAGGCATCTTCGAACATAGGCAGTGCAATCCTGGGTCATCATGGTCCAGTAGTAGCTTTTCCAGGTGATCTTCTTAGCAAGCATGTGATCGTTTATGTGGGGTCCGTATTCCCCACTGTGGATTTTATGCATTATCTTTTCAATATTAGCCCCTGCGATACAGTGCAAATTAGTTCCATCAAAGTTTCTCTTAAACAGTACTTTATGATAGATGATGTATTGGGTTGACAGCCTTCGAAGGGTTTTTGGGTCTTTCTTATTGGAACCCTCGGGATACCTACCATGCTTGAGGAGGCCCCAGATATCATAGTACCAACAATTGGCTAGCTCTGGATTTTCTGTGGAGACAAGCTCAATATGCTAGCAATGGGTTGGTTTGTCTTGCTTTTGAATTTGGAAGGGGGTCATTGTTATTCCTTAGGGAATGTCGACCATAGAGGCCAAGGTAGCAAGGGCATCAGATAGGTTATTCTTTGATCGAGGTAGGTAATGGAATGTGATATCTTGTAATTGTGAGGCTAGCTCTTCTAAGTGGGCATGGAAGGGTTGGAGCTTCTCGTCCTTGACTCTCCTCTTTCTGAGTATTTGACCGATAATCAGGGAGGAATCCCCATAGACATATAGGCATTGAATACATTTCTTGAGAGAAACCTTAAGGCCTACCTATGCAGGCCTCGTATTCAGTCATGTTGTTGGTACAAGGGAAATCCAGGTTGATGGCGATGGAACTGTGGGAGTCATCTGGGGAGATCATAAGTATACTAATGACATATCCCTTTTTGTTGGCGGCACCGTCAAAGAATATTTGCCACTGGAGATTGTTCTTGGCAGTGCAGAGGATGTTTTCATGTGGAAATTCGGAGATCCAGACATTGACTTCATCCATAGGGTAATCAGGGAGGTAGTCAAAAATCGCTCTTCCTTTCATGGCTTTCTGCGTGATGTACACGATATCGAACTCGACTAGGAGCATCAACCACCGGTCCATTTGGCTGGATAAGGTACGTTTCTCGAGCAGGTATTTGATGGGGTCCATTCATGATACAAGTTTTATGGGGAAGGCGAGCATGTAGTGCTGCAACTTTTGGGTGACCCGGACAAGTGCGACACATGCCTTTTCCAAAGCAGTGTAGTTGACCTCGTACTCGGCCAATTTGCTACTAGAATAATAGATGGATCTTTCTTTGCAAGAATCTTTAAGGTATT
This sequence comes from Sambucus nigra, assembly GCA_949130495.1. NCBI lineage: Eukaryota > Viridiplantae > Streptophyta > Magnoliopsida > Dipsacales > Adoxaceae > Sambucus > Sambucus nigra. The sequence continues at coordinate 339,565,642 of OX422220.1, read as the reverse complement.
GGGCTAGCAAAGCCCCAGCCGCAGTGTCTATTATGGTTAGGTATAGGATCAAAGGGAGACCAGGCTGTGGTGGCATGAGTACCGGAGGTTGAGTCAGGTATTGTTTGATTCGGTCGAAGGCTTCTTGGCAGGCCTCGTTCCAAACCATAGTTATATCCTTTCGGAGGAGTTTAAAAATTAGTTCATAGATAGAAGTTAACTGGCTGATGAACCGGCTGATGTATTACAATTTCCTAAGGAAACCTCGAACTTCTTTCTCTGTTCGGGGAGGTGACATCTCAAGTATGGCCTTTAGCTTGGTGGGATCTGCTTCTATCCCTTTCTCACTAACCATGAATCCTAAGAGTTTTCCTTTTGTAATGTCCAAGATGCACTCTTGTGGATCGAGTCTAGTCTGATACTATCCCAGTCGTTCGAAGAACTTTCGGAGAGAGGAAACATGACCTTCTGTAGTTTTGGATTTGGTAATCACATCATCCACATAGACCTCAACTTCTTTGTGAATTAGATCGTGCAAGATGGTTGTGGCATCCCTCTGGTAGGTAGCCCCAGCATTCTTGAGACCAAATGGCATGACACTGTAGCAAAAGGTTCCCCATGGGGTGATGAACGCAGTCTTTACTTAGTGATGTGGGTGCATTTTGATTTGGTTGTATTCCGCAAAACCGTCGACGAATGACTTAAGAGCATGATTGGTTGTGTTGTCCACGATCATGTCGATATTGGGTAGCGGATAATCATCCTTTGGAGAGGATTTTTTCAAGTCTCGGTAGTCTACACACATCTGAACTTTCCCTCCTGATTTTGGCACAGGACCTATGTTGGCTAGCCATGTGGGATATTCAATTCCACATTTAACTGTTTGACCACCTCTTTTTTTACTTTGAGTGACCATTCGGTGCAGAGCTTTCTCAATTTTTTTTAAACGGCTTGTAATCTGGAAGAGTGGGGATCTCATGCTGAGTTATCTCAGGATCAATGTCGGGCATATCGTCATAGGACCATGCGAAGACATCCATAAATTTCTTTAGCAATTCTTCGAGTTGTGCACGCTCATGCTCGTCAAGGGTAGCCCCTATCCTAATCTCCCACTGTTGTCTACTGGAATCGAGGTTAACAATAACATTCTCTTCTTCATTAACTTGAACATGGTTATGTGGTTTATTATTAACCTTATTTAGATCAGTTAAGAATTATTCATTTGCAAAATCATCATCATCAAAAGTTTGATTAGAATCCCAACAGTTAATGTAAGGCACAACAAGATACTCAAAATTTTCGTTTATTTTATTGATAGGAAAAACAACATTGAGAACCTCATCAAAGGAGGTCTCGATTAAATTTGAGCAAGGATAGATAACAGAAGAATAAATGGGGTAAACATTGGGGTGAGGTGGGATTTGAACAGGTAGAACTGGCGCACCATGCTAGTTGAGGAGAGGTGCATCAACAGCTTTAATCATGTGGGATGGATCCAGTGATGTAGTTCTTAAGTGAACCATGCAGAATGTCAGCCCTAGTGTTTGAAAGTTGAATGAGTCCTCAAAGTCACTTTCTCTGTCTCTTCGGTATCTTTGATGAACGGTTGTACATGGTGTTGGGAACTTTCAGCCCATGGGTACCTGTCTTGAAAAAAGATCTCAATTCCGAGTTTCATCTTCTTATCTTTATGATCATACCATGGTTCCGAAAAGCCGCAAAAGGGGAAGTATTCACCCTCTTTGATGAATCGTCCATCCAATGAGTCACCTGGGATAGTGTGGATGCAGTCTAGTCTCCTCTTTGGCCGAGGCCGGCGGATCATTCTGAGCTCTTATTCTGATGGTTAATACCCCAAACCACAAGGAGGGAAAGCTTTCTTCAGTTCAATGGGCTCAAGTATCCCTTGCTATCTGTGTCCTAACCCCATTCCGAGCATGAAGTGCATGTTTCTGAACATCTGAATCACATTGATGTTGCCATGAGGGTCACATTCTGGACAAACTCTTTCTTTGAAGTCGTCCCCTGTTGGGAGTAGAAGTGGCTTAACTCAAAATCCTCATAGAAGTATATCATTTGACCCATGTTGTATCTCAAGGATCGGACTGCTAGTACTTTCTCCCTCGGCATTATCGTCATCGCTCGAAATGGTGATGATTCGTCCATTAGCGAAGAACTTAAGTTTCTGATGGAGCGAGGAAGACACACCCTTGATACTGTGGAGCCAAGGTCATCCTAGCAACAAGTTGAAATAAGCTGGGATGTCAATAACTTGGAATTCAACGACGGGGTTTATAGGGCCAACCCCTATTACAAGCTTTATGGATCTCATCACCTCCCGACGGGTATTATTATAAGCACGTACAGCAGCGAAGGTTGGAGCGAGGTCACTTTCTTTCAGGCCTAAACATCTGAAGGTTCTTAGTGGTCAAACATTCAAGGCAAATCCATTATCTACAAGAGACAGTGGTATGACCTTCCCCATAACTTCCATGGAGATGTTGAGTGCATGATTGTGGTTTGGCCCAATTTTGGGGATTTCTTCTTCGAAAAAGGATAGCATTCGAGTAGAGGTCAAGGATCTGACCAAATTTACTACTTCTTTCGATGTGGTAGAGGGAGGAACTGTGGGTCCAGTGAGAAACTTGATCAAAGCATTTATGTGAAGCTGAGAAGACATGAAAAGCCCCCATAGAGTGATGTTAGCTTCAGTTTTCTTTAGTTGATCGAGGATCTTACTGAAGGTTTTCAATGCCCATCCCTTTGTCATAGGAAGGTTTTTTGGCATAGGAAGGTTTTCAATGCCCATCCCTTTGTCATTGGCCGATAATGAGCTTGGGATCTGGTAATGCCTCCCTGATCTGGTCATGTGATTTACTAAAGAAGGGAAGAACATGAATCCTATTTCCTCGTCAACCTTGGGTTGTTCTGCCACCTTATTTATTTCTTCAAGGAGTTATTCAAATGATATTATCCCACACATGTCGGCTACCGTGCTAATTTTCTCTGAAGCTTTATCTTCATTCGAATCTTCAAACTCTTCCCACCATCCGGTGGCAACAATTCTATCTTTCTATGCCAAGTCAATGCATTCCATAACATCGACAGCTTCTTCGTACAGGTCTTCCCATTCTATGGGGATATGTGAGGGTGAAGGGACCAGGCACCCTTGTAGGTTCAGAGTATCAAGTAACTCGGTCATACTGCAATTAGTTTGCCTAAATAATTCTGCCATAATCTGGACGACATCATCTAGGCTGACTTCATCGGTTGATACCACCCAACTGTCTGACTCTCGAGCCCATTTTCATGCTTCCAAGAACAGTGTACTGAACCTATGGAAATCAATGATCATCTGTGAGGGCAATTTTATCCCCAACTCTAGGAGTTGGTTTAAGACTTCTGATAATTTCATGCTTCCATTTTCAGAACGGGTACAAAAAATGATTCATGCTCTGGTAAGGAGTGACAACGCCTGATCAGCAAGGCTAGTAGGGTGTAGGAGGAAATATGGGCAGGCTTGGAGAGGTTTAGGAGAGTATATGGGTGTGATTTTTGTTGAGGGATCAAATTCGAGAGTTTCTTCTAAGAAGATGGCATTGGCATGATTTGGGAGTGGGTTGTGAGTAGTGTTTGGCTTAGGATTAGCTGGTGGGGCAATGGTACCTCGGTCAATTAGACCTTGGATTATGTTTCGGAGGTGAAAGCACTGGTCAGTGGTATGGCCAGGAGTTTGGTGAAATGCGCAATGGGCATCTGACTTGAAGTTTCTTAGGAGTGGATTTGGCAATGGACGGGGATCCAAAGGTTTGATAAGGTTTCGTCTTAACAGGGATTGATAAACTTTGGAGAGGGGAGCATGGAGCTCGATGTATTCCTTTTGGACTGGGACAGGGAGGCTTTCTGGTTCCCATATTGTGGTTAGTTAAGAGATGTTGTTGATGGTTGAGACTGTTGCACTGGCAGGCTTATCATATTTTTTGGGGGTGAACTGTCCGGACACCTACTTTGGTTCAACATCTGTTTTAGCAATACTCTCCTCAATTTCTACTCCTGCTTCTTTGAGAGCCCGGAAGTGAGGATTGTATTATCCTCCCATGGTTGCTCGGATATGGGGTAAGAAATTCTTCTTCACTATGCCGACTTGTTCTTCCTCAGAAGGCCGATTGGTCATGGTAGCTACTTTTTCCCTCCATCGGGCTATGAAGTTACTGACTGATTCCATAGATTTCTATTTGAGTAGCTCTAAATCACAATGGGTGACCTCAAGATTTTCATTGTATTTGTACTGTGACATGAATTCTCGAGCCACATCCTCCCAACTACGAATTCTGGACTCTTCGAGAGACAAAAATCATCGGAGTGTGCTATCCTTCAAAGTTTACTGAAACAATTGGGCCATCACTTCTTCGGAATCCCCTAATAGAGTTATGGAACGGTGATAACTACGGAGATGAACAACGGGGGTCGACTTCCTTCGAATTTCTAGATATTTGGCATCTTAAACTTCTCAAGTAACCTCGCTTTAGGATAAGGAGACATGTGTCTGTAGTCCATGTAATTCCCAGAGATTATGACTTGGTTTAACTTCTTAGTGAGAATCTTGAGGTCTGCTTTGACCTTGTTCAACTCCTCCTCTTTCGAATCAATGATCATAGGCAAGTTGGCCCCATGCTGGTCAAGGTTTGGCATCGGAAGTTGGGTGGGGGCGACCCATTAGCAGGAGGGTCACGTGGAGCGGGATGATATTCTTTGGGAACCCAGATAGGCTAAGGTGGACCCATAGCACGAGGAAATAGGGCCTCAATTTTTTGAGGAACGGGAACCTGGTTTTGTTACATCTCTCGAACCTCAGTCTGAAGGTTGTCAATCTTGGACACGATCTGAGCTAGGACTACCGTCAGATCCGGCTGCACAATGGGTACTTGATATGTGTTCTTCATAGAAAGCAGATACATTTCAGACTCGAAAGAAGTAGAAGGGGAATTGAGAGAACTCTGGGGTGATTTGACTGAAGACCGTAGCCAATAAGGAGCTAGGCCAAGGGCGTGCGATCGACTTGAGAAGGCGCAAAATGGGATTTATTTTGAGAAAAAAGGGATGAAAATATTTTTGACATTTTTTTTCTTTTGAGATTGGAAGGCAAAATATTTTTGGCTTTTGTATAAAGAGAGGAGAAATGTTTTTAGATTTTTGATAAAGAAGGGAAAAATGTTTTTCGATTTTTGATAGAGAAAAGGGAAATGTTTTTGGGAGACGATCTCAGCATGATTATTATAATTATTATGTTCTCACTTGTATTAAATTCTCCTAAATGCAAAATGAAATTCCAGATGGTACCCGAGCTTGGAAAAGTTGGGTTAGTAATATGCAAAGCTATGGCTGGACTTGTGATCAGGCTCACGGACAGGGTCCCGTTTTAAAGATGCGCAAAAATTTGGGCGGCAAGCTGACCTAGAATTTCGGTAGAGTTTCGGGTTGAAACCAAAAATTTTATATGTGTGTCCTAGGCTTGACACCTATATGCGGGTATATAGTTGGTTGGGTGAATCGGAAAGGGTTCCCTCCTTTGGTGTGACTTCCATAATATACGTCTTGCTCTTGCGAGCAATCGGTACGTGTGGACAAACCATTTTATATACCTGAGTGGACGTGAATTGCCTCACCATATACCTCATGGGGACGGTACGTGTGCGAGAGAATTCGATATAGTCGGCGTACGTGAACGAATTCCCTGCGATATACCTCCCGTCATGACTTCGGACAAGCGGTACGATAAGGGGGAACCGTTATATATGCGTCGAAGGTACTTACTTAATGGAATGTGAGAGTCATATCTCTTAGACTAACTGCGCCCTGCCAGACCAGCGCGCATCACGAAGTGACCCTCCAATTACTGGACAAAATTTGGTCAATCACAATGCTCTTTAGTGATGTCGTGTGAATCATGCATGATCCTCTTATTAGTATCTTATGATGAGAGTATCTTTCTTTATCATGCCAAACAAGGAGCAAAGTACAAGTACCAAGGTCACACCAAGTATGGATGGATGATGCGTGCAACATATGGATATATGTGATCCTAGGTGAACGTGGTATGAAGTGTACATGGAGAATTTTCTAAAAGTGTGTGAATAGAAGCATAAGTATGGGGGACACATGGAAAGGGGGAACATGCGAAAATGGGGGAAAATATAAACAAACATAATACCCATGTAAATAGAGTCTAGCCCTAAAAATAATATCCCCAGTGGAGTCGCCACTGTGGCCATCCCCGATCCTCGCGACGGGCGGGAGAGTGAGGATTCTAGGTCCCGCGCGTCCCTCTCGGGAGTGCTTTGATCGACGTCGTTGATGAGGTGAAAAATGTAGAGAGATGGAGTCGCCAGTCTATTTTACTCAAAACAGACAAAAGAAAGGGAGCCATCCCGAAGGACATCATCCAAGTACATACTGATACATATGAAACGAAAATGATTCGAGAAGGGTCCAGAGGCTATGTTACGAAATGGAAAGGTGTTAGGCACCCATTCCGCCCTTACGGTCTCTCATGGGTTTTTGCTATTTTCCTTTATTTTCACCATGATATGTGTGCATGTGTATATATAGTGGATATAGGAATCCTAGGCTTGTATCATGGGAAAGATAAAGCGAGTCATCCGTAGGAAGTTTCATAGAAATAATATTAGAAAATAGGATTTACTCAATTATCCTTGCGTTGATCATTATAATGGAACGATAACGTTTGTGGAATAATACGCCACTAAGAAAAAATATATGCATCTATAAATATATGTAATCTAAGAGAATTGAGTTTAGAGAAAATAGAAAATGAGAGAAAAAGTGTGAATATGACTCGAGTCTCGGGTTTTACCCCAAGGCGCCTACGTAGCCTATAGAGGCATCAAAGTCCACGTAGTTCGCATGAAAAACGAGGGGTGGGGTTTATCCCATAAATTCAACCGGGGACTTGTCTTATTTGTGTGTGTGTGTGTGTGTAAAAAAGTGTTTTAGTTGTGAGAAAAGTGTAAGAAAAGTGTGAGAATTCCCGTTTGGAATTTATGAGCAAACCCACTTTTTCTTATTTTTTTGAGTTTTTATTTGTATGAAAATAAGAGATGTGCAATAATACTAAATAAAAAGTATATTAGGATATGTGAGATGAGGGAATAAAAGTGCTAAGTAATAAAACAAGTTAATGCGAATTTATGAGAATTTAAGGAGAGAATTGAGAAAATTGGACCTTCTTGAAGATCTTGAGCTTGATCCTGAGTGTTGGAGAGAAGACCTTTCACTTGGATGATGATGGAAGGAAGTGAATTCACCAAGTTTGATGAGAAGTGAAGGTTGGAAAGGGATTTGGATGTGGAAATCACGCTGACTTCGAGAGAGGTTTTCTGGATTTGCTGAGAGTGATGTATTTCAGATCTGGGCCCCCTTTGCAATGAGGTCAAGTCCTCCTTTTTATAGCCCCAAGGCATTTCTGATCGGCATAGCCTTGGTCCTGCCAATCGGTAGGTGCGTTTAGGCACACTGTCGATAGGCAGGGTCTAGGACCTGCCATTTGGTAGTGTCTTTCAGGACTTTTTGGAAAAATCGATCGCTGAGCGCAAACCGTTGATCCGAATCGTGCACAGGGCAGACCATTAGAAAGGTAATTCAGAGACCTTCGAAAGTCCTTTGGCCTGCTCCTAGGTTTGGGAGTTAAATTTGGGTCAAATTTGGCTCAAAAGCGCTCGTTGGTCCTTTGGACGGGAAAACTTCGGACGCAAACAGATCATTCGTCCACATGGTAAGTCAGAATTGCATATGGGGCAGACCGTTGGAAATTTTAGGAGATTCACTTCAACATTCCAAAGACTTTGATCTGGTTCGGGGAGTTGACTTTGGTCAGTTGGTCCCTGGAAGCATTTGGTGACCTCTCAGAGTAAAACGGATCCTTCGTCCGTATCATAAGTCAGAATCGAGCACGGAGTGGACCATTGGAAAGGGGTTTCAGTGACCCTTGAATATTCATTCAGTCTCGATCGATCTTAAGAGTTGACATAGGTCAAACGGAGCTCGTGAGCGTTTGGTGGCCTCTAGATCAGGTTTCGAGGGAAAACGGGTCGTTCGTCCGCATGGTAAGTCAAAATTGCACATGGGATGGACCATTGGAAAAGGGGTTTTAGTTTCCTTTGAAGATTCATTCAGTGTCGGTTGAGCTGAAGAGTTTGACTTTTGGTCAAACGGAGCCTGGGAGTGTCTGATGGTCTCCAGGTCGGTACTCGGGGTGACCTGGATTTGCAGTGATGAAGGGAGGTGCTAGGGACCTAAGGAGAGGTTAGGGGGTAATAGAATGGGGTGTCTACAGGCGTATTTTACTCGTTCATTAATATGATGGAATATTATATTTAATTTTAAAAGGTTTTATTATATAATCAAAATTGTATCCCTAGACACATCATCTCTTATGATTTCAACTTGTATATCATTTTCAACTACGATCATAAAGGTATAAATCTCACACATATAAAGGAAAAAATGACATCCTTTTTGAATTCACATACATTTTGAAAATTCTATCTAGCATTACTCAAAAGTTTTTTGTTATTTAGTTCATAAGGTAACGATCAAAATGTAATGGGTGTAAGTGAGATGAATTATGACATTTACTCAAAATAAATTAAGCTAAAAGAACCATAGATTTTTAAAGCTTTTAAATTCTAAATGTAAATTCCATAGTCATAAAAACAACCAAGATACAAACATCATTTGTAAACAAGTTAGGTAGACTAGTCTTAGCATTTTATCGTGGTGACTAATTAGGTTAAAATCACATTGCGTTAATATGATGAGCCTTGTCTTTAATTTTCTTTAGATTAAATTTCTGAATGTGATTGCGTTTTTAAATCTTTATGTTACTTAAAGAAAACGAGAAAATAACATGATTGTATAAAACCTATAAAATAAACCAATATATTAGCAAAAAAAATTATCTTTTTAGTATAAGTTCAACTTTGAACTTAGAAAAAATATAATAAAGTAGATAAACATCGACCAAGAATAAACTAAACCATATTGAATATAACCTTTCATATCTAAAGTACCATCCTACTCTATTTGAACTCGGACCTCCCCTTTAGGTAAGTTAGTGTAATACCCCGTATTTTTATGCTATATTAATTTGGGGATTTATTAAATTTAATGTGAGTGAATTATTTAATAAAAATCCAGAAATTAATTATGTTATAATTATTAACGTGACGAGAGTTAGTAATTATGGGAAATTTGTTGAATATTACTAATGAGCAGAGTAATATATTATATTGGTTATATTGAATGTCATGAGTGAGTTAAATGACAATTTCGGAAATTAAGTCGGAACGTGCTCGTGTCGCGTCGGGACTAAATTTTGATAAATAAAAAGTGAATATTTTATAAGTTGTCCGTATGGTCGTTTTGAATGCGCCAACGCGTCCGGAAGGGTCGAGATAGTCAGAAAAGTGTACTCGGGGGTTTAGTTTGGGTCTCGGGGCGTTTTTAGGCCTAATTGGTACCCCGGGAGGGCGTTTTGGACATTTCACCTTTTGGGTAATTAAACCCACGAAAATTCCAAGGGTTATATCAGATATATGGATGGTCACCTAGGGTTAGAAACTCTAAACACAAGTGACGGCCATTGGAGAAGAGAGGAGAGAGCCCTCAAGGCAATTCAAGGCCAAAAAGCCACCCATTTGCACCGCCGTCACCGCCAACGCGTAGATCGCGATACGAGGAACGCAACCATACCAAAATTAGCCGTAAATCAGAATACCAAAAATCCCAGGCAAGTGTTTATCTTGCTATTTTCGTTGGTGCAATTTCCATATTAGTTTAGGAATGATTAGGGATGAAAAATGTGGAAGAAAACCCAATTTGTGATAGGAAAATCCATGTAGTATTGGTTGATATGATGATTCTGGAAACCCTTGCCATGTAGAGGAAATTAACCACGAAATTTTGATGATTATAAGAAAGAAATTCTGGAGAAAAATTTGTTAGAAATCTGTTTATGAAAATTCTAGGGTTCTTGATAATTAGATATAATTTTGGGTTGAAAATCCATGTTTAAATGATGAATATGTACATGCCTTACGTGAGAAACATCTGGTATATTGTTATAATGTTAATAGTAGAATTCTTGGGACGCTTGGGGTTGGAAAACATGGATTTGGATGAAGAAAATTGGTAGAACCCGTAACTGCAATTCTGCAGAAAACAAAATACTTGCTTGATCGATCGATCGAGCATAGAGCTTCGATCGATCGAAGGTTCGATCGATCGAGTCCCAGACCTCGATCGATCGACCCCTCCTGGCAGACTCCTATTTCCCTTATTTAATTAGTTAAATTAAGTTTATCGTGAAATAATTCTTGGGTATTCTTAATAAAATGTTTTGGGAGATAGGAAAGACCAGTAGGACATATGAATAAGTGTTGGGAACTTTATTATAAGACGAGAATTTTGCTTTTGGGATAATTATATAATGAACGATGAAATTACGTATTTCAAGTGAGATTACGGTGAATAGCTACGATAGTGAATAAAGGTATACCTACTGAATTTTCTACTTGGAAGGATAGAGTCCACGAGTGTCATGTAATAAGTGAGAAAACTCTTCGAGTTAAGGTTAGAGATGAAACCTTATACGTAATACTAATAATGTGAAATTAGGGGTAAATGTTGTAATTATGGGTGACGAGAGGAACCTATATTAATATGATAAAAGTGGTACATTTATATGATTGTGTGTACATATATTATATACATGTAAAAAAACATACCGCTCTACTTGCTATCCTTGAGGTTACCGCGCTGGGACAGTCTTATCTCGATGGGACCTTTATGGGGGATATTGACTTGTACCCTAGAAGATAGATATCCTTGGTACAGGCTATCGAATTGATAGTTCAGACGGTCCTAAGAGACGCGAGTATGTGCCATCCTCTTAGAGACTTGGAATCTATGCTTCGCCTCGATATTGTTTGTGTATGTGTTAATACAGTTCGAGAGTGATTCCGAATTTGTATTCCCCTTGATATGAGTGGTATGGGTTTTGGATAGTAGAAGTATGCACGCACCATAGTTTTATTTGGGGTGTTGTTATTTTATATATATTATACGAGTAGTTAATATATATATGAGATTTGGAAATTTGAAACTGCCTACTGTGATTTGATAAGTAGGACATGGTTGATGACTCAAATAGTAAATACTTGGTTTGTGAAAGTATAATATGACACTGGGAAACTTTATAAATTAATAAAGCTAAAACGAGAGTTGTGCTGCTAATTGGAAGTATTCTTTTTAAACAATGATATTGTTCGGTTTTGAAATCTTATGAGTAAGTAAGATAAGCTAAATTATTGGGAAGGTTAGTATGATAAAATGATAAGATAAACCGTTGGGAAGGTTAGTACAATAGGCGTGCACATTAGAAGAGAGGTGAGAATTTCTCAAGAGAGTGTCGCTCTAATATGTTGTTGCATTGGACTGTATCAATTTAAATACTTGCTAAACGTATTTTAAATCAAACACACTATCGGGCTCTGACCCGTTTCTTTTTCTCTCTCTCTTGTATATATATATTTCAGGTGCCCAGCCACAGGGGCGTCTTGCTTAGGATCCCTTGAAAGGAACGTGTTGCAGCTTAGGTGGGAGTTGCAGGTCACTTGCGTAGACGGCTTCCTTTATTGACTCCACTTCTAGCATTCTCATTTATTGGGCATGTGTCGCCCTTTCCATTATTTCATTGCTATTGGGACATTTGTATTTCAGTTATTTCTAGTTTTGTCACTATGGGATTTATTCAGTTTGAATTGTGTTACTTTATATTTCGCATGTTGACATTCGATTGACAAATGTTTTAAATTAATTGGATTGTGTTCCAGGTTTATTGTGGTGTGATTCTTAATTGTTGAAATGTTGTTAATAAATAAATAAATCATTTTCTTTAAATAAAAATTTGGAAAGTAACATTTAAATATGGTTTTGACACTTTGCTTAATCATTTAGGGTGTTAAATTGGAAAGTTTATTTTTACGACAGTGATGCTAAGAATGAACCAAACTGTTCACCTTGATTTAATTTAATAAAGGAGTGATCGGTCGGTATTTAATTAGGCGGGGTGTCACGGTTAGGCAATTGCCTAAAGCCTCAATTTGGGGAGGGTACAACTTTAACTTTAGGGATGGTCAACTCTATATGGGCCTCTAACACTCGTCAAGTAAAATTTATTTGTCCACATCCACATAAATTAATCTCACACCATTAAAGGAGTCACACTGCACATTTTTATAGGGATAATGACAAAGAAGCCATTCTAAAACATGTTTTTACCAAGCAAAAAAAAATCAATCTCCAAAATACTTCCTAACAAGAGAGATAATATTGAATCAATTTTGAAATTCTTACAAATTTCTCTATGTCTCTATTGCAAAGGCTACTTGTAGGAGAATCAAAATTTTCAAATTGATCATATATTCTGGATCGATTTGGAAAATCATAGTATATATGACTTTTAGAAATGTTTGGGTGAGTTTTTTAAAAAACAATTATAAAAAAGGTGGTTACCAGAATTTGTAGACATTTCACATGAAACAATATTTTATGTCGCTAATTTGTCCAACTATAACTATGTTTTAAGATCGATTGTGAGATTCATGGAACACATCTAAATAAGGGGTGAGAGGTTTTTTGCGATTATATTTAAGGAGTTCCTCTTTACTTCTTACTTAAATCATATATATTAGGCAAATATTAAACCGCACAATTTTAGTCCCGTGTGTAATCATGGGCAGGAAATCTGTGTTGGGATTTTATTCTTAAAGCCATGTAATGACATTTTTATTTAATTATAAAACGATTGTTTAGTTCTTTTAAAATGAGAATCATTTTTGTGGGAATTCTTTATAGTTACATTTTAAATATATTCTTCTATATATATTGGTCAATTCTACTTAGTAGAAACTTCAGTGAGTTGGGTTTGGTATCATTGCAGGATACTAAAATTATGATTCTAGTACAATTGAATTATTCACAGCCTAGATATGAAGTGCACGTATTATAGTTAAGGTTGAGTGTACAATGCTAGTAGTTTATCTCAAACTAAAAGAACGTTTCTGATGGTTTCGAGAACTTGTATGATAGTTAGAAACACGATTGTGATCAGTATATCCATGAATTTATTAAACGGGACCACATATGATATTTAAGTCTAATGGATGTCTCGATTAGACTTAGGTAATTTGACACCATTTATAAAGAGTTCATAGATTCCTAATCCTGATAGTTAAGAGGATTGGAATGTTTTCACAATTGTTGCTTTGATTGATATGCCCCGTAAGTTGGGCAATGGTTGTGTGAGTAAGTTTGAGATAATATCTCAGAGGAATTCAAGTCTAAAAAAATCACAAATTGTGATACCCTCTTGATAGATTTATAAGATTTGTTTCCACCAGTAGCCTTGGAAAATCATATTATAATCCAATGGAGTAGCAAAAAAAGATAAGGCTAAGAATAAAGCACACTACATTAAAATATGTGATTTGTCACTGCCATTAGCAATGGCAAATCACCTTTTAAATTGCTATGTAACGTCACGAATTAGGGGTGACAAATAATATTTGTCATGCTCAAAGCAGTGACAAGCAGTCTTCCCCCCCCCCCCCCCCTCTCAATGGAGTTATAAAATATAATGACAATAACGCTACCTATTTTACCATTGTTAATAGTAGTGATGACTCTGATATTTATCACTATTATTAGCAGTGACAAATTCAATATTTGTCAATACTGACTGTTGATGTAAAAAATTAGATTTGACCTAATTATTTCAATCACAGATAATAAGAATAAAGAAATAATAGACAATGGATTTTTAAAGTGGTTCAGCCTTGGAAGAATGGCCTACGTCCACTGTTTTTGTTATTGCTGATTGTTTGTTGGAATTCTCGATAATGGATTTACCAAGAAATTCCAGTCCCCTGCTAATGAGGAGGTTACAATGTATTTATAGCCTTGAGGCTGTATAAATGAAAGGACAATGCGCTGTTATCCAGTAGACATGTACATCTGTATGATATTAATGAGTATTTAATGCGCAGTCATCTCTTTGATTCCCTAATTTGAGTGCTCTGTACGCTAAGTAGCTCGGGCCGCTTAAGATGCTCGGACCGACTAAGTTGCTCGCACCGCTTAACTTGTTCGGGACCCCTGAGTTGCTCGGGGCTCCTTAGTTTCTCGGTGCGCTTGAGCTGCTCAGAGTGTACGAGTTGCTCGTTCGGAGTATTCGTATTTATCATGTAAGTTGACACGTGTCTTCAGGTGATTGGTCCATATCAGCAGATTAAATTTGGTATCAACACAAGCCCCCAATGTTTCGTAGTTTGATGTTGAAGAAAAGTATGGAACATTCTGTTGCTTAGATTTTCGGTTTGTATGGTTTTTAGGAAAGAATTCATTGTATATAACTCCTGTTCTGACTGCTTAGTATCAGGCTTTTAAAATATTTTAAATTTCCATAACCGCTTCGATTCTTGTGCCCCTTTTCTTCTTTTTAGCCGTCGGATACAGAAACGTCCGCCTTGATAATCATTGCTTTTCTCTATTCCCGAGGTAAAGTATTTAAATGCAGTAGAAATCCTATCGTTTTTCACTTTTCAAATCCGTGTCTTCGAACTTTTCATTTCTTCTCTATCTTGTGCGTTCATTTCTTCCATTGTTCGTTTTTCAACTGGTTCACTCTTTTCCTATAAGATATTCTTCCTTCTCTTTTACTTATTTTGTTCATCATGCTTTACCCTGTTGAATCTCTTGGCAAATTTCGTTCTGAATTTTCAATTCCTTCATGGGTCATTTTAGAAGAACTTTCTGAACCTTCTGACTATTTTTCTTTAGCCGAGGGACATTGGTTCCCAAGCCTCTTTGTGGCCAAATGTGGCTTTTCTTTTCCTCCAAATCCTTTATTTTTGGAGTTCTGTCAATATTTTGACGTTGTTCCTGCAAAAATAGCGCCAAATACATGGAGAATAGCTAATGGGGTTCATAGGTTAAATCAACTTCATGGAACCCGTTTAGGAATTCCAGAAATTATGTTTTGCTACAGATGGGTTGTCAGTGATTCTACCTTCTATTTAAAAACTAGGTTTTTGAATAGGGCTTTAGTTGTTAATCTTCCAGGCGCCAATAGGGATTATTTTGAGTATGGGATTGTTATGAAAAATTGGCAACATGCTCCATTAAATGGAGATGCTGTATATCAAGGTCCTAGGTGTCCCCCTTATGGCAATAGAATAGGTTGTTTTTTTTTGTTTTTTGAAATATTGTCTTTTTGATGTTTGATAAAATGTATCACTGACATTTAATTTTTACTATTTGCAGTTGACAGCAAAAGAAAATCTCCCAAAGAAGATGACGTTAATTTGAAGCACTTAAAACTTATCTGGAGTTTGCACCAATCTGTGGCCGAGGAGCACATTAGATCTTCTTCTTATTTGTTGCAGTACAAGAGATATACTTCATCTTTTACTGCTCGTCCGGTGGTAGTTGACATTGGCCAAGTACCAGCTGATGATGCTAGTGTGGAAGGTTCTTCTTCAGAGTCAAATATTCCTATTGGTGCCATAATGAAGAAAAGAAAAGTTCCTGCCTTTTTTGATAAGTCTGCTTCTACTGCTAGAGAGGCAAAGAAAAGTAAGAAAAATGTCCCAGAAGAAGGAACAAGGAATACTGATGCACCCCCTCATACTGCTACCAAGAAGGTTGTTGAGAAGCCCCAAGTGGACCCGAGCAAGGTTGTTTCTGTTTCTCCTCCAAGTGAGGTTATCGTTATATCACCAACCAAGACAACATCTTTGATTGAGAATGTTCCTGATCCTATGAGGAGGTTAAAGAAAAGTTCTTCTGAGGGACCAGCAGAACATGTCTCTCAGTTTTTAAATGTTGAAGGTGGTATTACCACTTTTGTTCCTTCGAGCTCTGCTAAGGGCTCGGTGAAGTATTGGATTATCCCAGAAGTCCAAGGTATTGAAGACTCTCTTTCTCGTGACAGGGTCACTACCTTGGCTGCTCAATATATTGCCTCAGTAAGTATTATTGATCTAAGTTCTCATTTGTCACTGTTATGTCCCTGTACTGACTCAAAATTATTTCTTTTTTCAGCTGGATACGTGTTTCAACACTATTCTGAAGAAGGATGAGGCTATCAAGGATTCAATCTCCTCGGGAGGTGTAGAGGAGGCTTTTACTGGATTAACTCAGTCTTTGAAATACTCTCATCAGAAGTATGAGGAAAATAAAATTGCTTGGGAGAAACAGGTTAAGTCCGTTGAGCAAGAGAGAGATCGAGCTGTGGAATCCTCCAAGGAATTGGAGAAAAAATTGAAAGAGTTTGAGAAGAATAATAAAGATCTTTAGGAGAAGCTCAATAATGCTAAAGAGCTTGAGAATAAGCTCAAAACTGCTGAAGAGGAAGTTGGAAGACTTCATGATGTTGATCGCCAGAAACAGGAGGTGGAAGGAAAATTGAAGGCTGTCGAGGAGCTCCTTAGGGAAAGGACCTCCTCGGAGAAAGTTAAAAGGAAGAAGGCTATTAATAAATCATTCAGTGTAGGTTGGGATAAAGGCTGGAATAAGTGTTTGGTTGCCATGTCCTCACAAATGGAATACGCCAGCCTTAAATACTTTAGGGATGGATGGGTAGCAGCCCTATAAGAGCTAAAAGTTGCTGAAGATTCTGGATTATTTCTGCAACACACTCATGGCCCTCCTCCCTCTTCTGGAGAAGAAGAAGAGGACGAAGTTGCCTCAGAAGAATCATCCATGATAATGGGGGACCATGTCCTTGCTGTTGAACCTTGTTTCGAGCAGCCCGAACTAGCAAACATTTCTGCCGAGAAGCTTTCCTTGCCCTTCGAGCAACCAACCTCTCTGTCCAAGCCTCCCGAGGAAGTTTTAGGAAATAAAGAAAAGGTGTAGAGTAGTTTAGGTGTTTATTCGGTTATTTATGAATGTAATCTTAGACTTTGTACTTTCCCTTATGATGAAATAAAATTTCAAACTTGGTTGTTCATCTTGACTTTTTCTTCTACTTGCTCTGTCTGAATTCTTATTAATTCTTTATATTCCTTCTCTTTGCTAGTTTATTGCCAGGATGGAGCTTTTATCAGCTCACGATACAGAACTGGTGAAAAATTGTAATGACTACTTCAAGGCTGGTCGTGCAGATCCGAATGATGCTCAAATCGTTGATATCCTGGGTTCAGTTGCTTTTGAACGAGCAATTGAAGCTTACCAATATCTTAAGTGCTTGCTCGACCGAGATGTTTCCAATAATGTGGCATATTATGAAATGATTGAGGATCTCCAAGGAACTATAGAGTAACTTCAGCAGCAGCACAAAGAGTCCTCCACACTTTTGCACCAAGGGTACGAGAAGAAATATCATCATTTAAGTGCTGAAAAAGGATATGATAAATTCATCTCTGCCTACGAGAAGAAAGAGAGTGTTTTAAATCTTGAAGTCGAGGAGCATAGGCATATCGCCAAATTGCTGGAGCAAGAGAATATCACCCTGCAAGAGAAAGTAAAATAACTCAAGTCTGCTGCATCTTCCTCGGGAGCCTTAGTCCCTGTCAACGATGAAGGTTTCTCTTTTTTGGAGGTAGAAAATGCCAACTTAAGAGATGAGTTGGAAACTTTAAAAAGAGTTGGACCCTCAACCTCTACTCGTGGACGAGCAAGATCTTCTTCTCAGGGACGAGCAAGGGCTACTCGGGTTACTGTTGAAGAAGATAAAACACAATCAGCTTTAGAGAATCAAGCCTTCCAGTTGGTAGCAAAGAACCAAGATTTAGTAGAGATGTTCAAGAAGATTCTAAACCTCAGCGAGCAACTTTCTACACAAAGCTCTGCCTTGGAAAATAAAGAACTTATGGTGAAGAACCTCCACGAGCAACTAGAGAGGTTGACCTACCAATTCCACAAACAGCCCAGAGAGTTTTGGATGGCTGGATACAACGAAGCTCTTTACCATCTTGATGATCGGATCCAACAACCAAATAATGAGGGTTATAAGCAAGGATGACTGAATGCACTGGGTGTGCTATAGTTGGAGCAGGGCCACTATCTGTGGGATTATTATGACCCTGGATTGCTTAAGTTGCCCATGCCTCCTTTAAATCTTGATATGAGTTGGATTCCTGCTCGGGCAATTCCTCAGTGCTTAATCTCTAAGTATCTCGGTCACTACGACCTTCATTATAATTTCAATATATCTCGCCCTGAGCGCTTGCTTGATCGGCCATTTGTAATGAATGTCAGGATGTTTCGAGATGTAAATTTTATAAATTCTCCTTATGCCTTAGACGATCCTCCTGCTGGAGTAGAACCTGTATCAAAGGCAGAAGGAAAGAAAACAATAGAATATGATTTTTATGTAATGAAGTTTTCACATCGTATGTAATTCTTTTTTATTTGAATGAAGAAATTTAGTCTTCTGTTATTCCATATTCTTCTAAGTATTCTGCAGAATGTCTTTGTTTGCATATTTTGATATGTCTATTCCGTTTTATTTTTTTATTATAGTGACTTATCACTCTTTGATCCTAAGCAATGAAACAACTTTCATCCCATGATCCTGCTTAGTATAACCAACCAGAGTTGATTGTATTTGATTTATTGACCAACGGGGGTTGGTGGTAATTGACTCTCAACCAACCGGAGTTGGAAGAGATTGATTTTTTGACCAACCAAAGTTGGTGGTAATTGACTTTCGACCAACCGGAGTTGGAAGAGATTGATTTGCCGACCAACCGGAGTTGGTGGTAATTGATTCTCGACCAATCGGAGTTGGAAGAGATTGATTTTCCGACCAATCGGAGTTGGTGGTAATTGATTATTGACCAACCAGAGTTGGAAGAGAGTGATTTGCCGACCAACCGGAGTTGGTGGTCATTGATTCTCGACCAACCGGAGTTGGAAGAGATTGATTTGCCGACCAACCGAAGTTGGAAGAGATTTGTTCCCGGCCAACCGGAGTTGGAAGAGATTGATTTGTCGATCAACCGGAGTTGTATGTCCCTAGACGAACAACTTTTGTTACTTTGTAGGGCCCATGCCAGTTAGCTTCCAATTTTTTATGCTTTTGAATTACTTTCTTTAGCACATAATCCCCTTCCCTCAAATCACACTTTTTCACTCTCTTGTTGTAGAATAGAGTTGTTCGTTGTTGGTATGTAGCATTCCTGATTGCTTCTTCTTCTCTAACTTCTTCGAACATGTCCAGATCTAATCGCCTCATCAAATCACTGATAGGAGAATTAAAATTCAGTACTTTATGTGTGGGTAGACCCAATTCAGCAGGTATAATGGCTTCACTTCCAAATGCCAACATGTATGGATATTCTCCTGTTGCTACTCGCAGTGTAGTACGATAAGCCCACAACACAGAATGTAGCTCGTTAATCCAATTTGCTTTTGCATCATCCAACCATTTTTTCAAACCATTTAACAACATTCTATTTGTCACCTCAGTTGGTCCATTGCTCTGGGGATGGCTTGGTGCAGAGTGGGTCTTCAATATGTTTGACTAATGATAATATGCCGCAAACTCCTCGTTGTCAAACTAAGTCCCATGGTCTGTAATGAATGCATGGGGAAGACCATATTTACAAATGATATTCTTCCAAATAAATTGATACACCTTGTCATACGTCATATCAATAAGAGGCTCAACTTCTACCCATTTAGTAAAATAATCCACAGCGACCACGAGGTATTTAAACCTTCCTCGGGTCGTTGGAAGTGGCTCGACCAAGTCTATTCCCCACATAGCGAATGGCCAAGGAGACGTGATGGGTGTTAGCAATGCTTGGGGAGTTCTTCGGATAGAGGAGAAATGTTGACATTTATCACATTTGTTGGCATAAGCTACACAATCATCTCTCATTATCGGCCAGTAATACCCTTGCGTTGTCATTCTTTGCAACAGTGTCCGACCTAATACATGGGCTCCACAAGACCCTTCATGGACTTCTTCAATCAAAATTTTCACCTCGGAGGGGTGGACACATCTTTGCAAACCTGCTATAATTCCTCGTCTATATAAAATGCCATTAGTCAATACATAACGAGCAGCTTTAAACTTTAGTTTCTTGGCTGCAAGTTTATCAGTTGGTAAAGTCCCCCTCCTCAATATAAATGGTCCTAAATCAAGGGCAATGAAGTTCATCGTCAGATCTTTGTTAATGCTCCGACTAGCTAAGATTTCTATTGGGATTGTTTTTCGTAGCTCGGTGCATGTGGCTGAGGGTAACCGAGCCAAGGCATCTGCTCTTGCATTCTCCAATCTTAGTATTCTAACCAACTGTACTTCCTTAAAGCTTGATACCATCTCCGTTGCTTTCACATGATATTAGATCAGTAGTTCTCCTTTTGCTGCATACACTCCTAACATTTGATTTACAATCAACTGTGAGTCACTGAATACAACGACCTGCTCTGCTTTCATAGTTTTAGCTAGACTGAGACCCACGATCATAGCTTTATATTCAGCCTCATTATTAGAATCCTTAAATATAAAATACAGAGCATACTCCACATCGATCTCATCGGGGCTATTTAAAATAACTCCTGCTCCACTTCCTGTAGTGCAAGAAGAGTCATCTACATATAAATTCCACACATGTATCTCATTATCAAACTCTTGGTCAGATAGAGTTCCTCAGTGGAATATTTGATGCTTTCTTTTATCCTCCTTCAGCGCTTCTCATTGCTCATTGATCATCCTCTTTTTCTCTTCTACCGACTCAAGTTGATCGGTGTTAAAATTTGATGATCCTATAACATCCACAGGATGGTCGGTATTCAACTTCTGCTCTTCGGAGGTGTCTGGATAGGTGAACTCTGTGATAAAATCTGCCACTGCTTGCCCTTTGAGTGACGACCTAGGCTCATAAATTACATCGTATTCACCCAATTCTACAGCCCAATACATCAACCTTGTTGATTTCTCTGGTTTGTGCAGAGCTTGCGCATGTCTGTATACACAACTATAGTATGAGCTTGAAAGTATGGCCTCATCCTTCTACTTGCTTCGATCAACGCCAGTGCTAACTTTTCCAGCCTTGGATATCTGATCTATGCTCCTCGGAAGGCCTTGCTAGTTTAATAGATTGGTTTTTCCACTCCATTCTCCAACCTGATTACTGCTGAGCTAATTGCATTCTCTGAAACTGCCAAATATAAGTATAGTTTTTCTCCCATCACTGGTCTGGACAACAATGGAGGTTCTCCCAGGTATTTCTTCAATTCTTGAAAGCCCTTATCACATTCACCATTCAACTCAAAAGTCTTTCGGAGTGTTTTGAATAAAGGGAGGCATCTATCAGTTGCTCGTGACACAAACCTGTTGAGTGCTACAACTCGCCCTGTGAGGCTTTGTACTTCCTTCTTCGTCGTTGGAGATTGCAGCTCCAATAGAGCCTTAATCTTTTCAGTATTTTCCTTAATTCCTCATTGGTTAACAATATATCCGAGAAACATGCCTTCTCGTACTCCAAATATGGATTTGGTGGGATTTAGCTTCATTTGTTATTTCTCTAGTTGATCAAAGGTCCTACCTAAGTCAACTAGATGATCAGCAGCTTTCTTTCTCTTCGTTAGCATGTCGTTAACATAAACCTCCATGTTATGACTGATTTGCTCTGCAAATACCTTGTTCATCAGTCGCTGATAGGTAGCACCTGCATTTTTAAGTCCAAAAGGCATAACATTATAACAATAAGTTCCCCTTGGGGTAATAAAATAGGTACTCTCCCTATCCTCGGGCTTCATTTTGATCTGGTTGTAACAATAATAAGCATCCATGAAACTTAACAATTCGTGCCCTGAGGTAGCATCCACCAGTTGATCAATTCGGGGTAAAGGAAAATGATCCATTGGGCATGCCCTGTTAAGGTCGGTGAAGTCTACACAAATCCTCCACTTGTTATTTTTCTTTTTTACCATCACCACATTTTCTATCCAGTCAGGATATTTGACGTCCTCAATGAAAGAGGCTTTTTGTAACTTCTCTACTTCCTCCTGTATAGCTTGATTTTTCTCAGGGCTGAACACTCTTCTTCGTTTCTTTACTGGCTTGATTTCCTTATTCACATTGAGCTCGTGACACAAGAAATTCAGATTTATTCCTGGCATGTCTTCATGACTCCACGCAAAAGTCTGCTTTCTTTGCCTTAGGAATTCTATCAATTCTTGTTTTATTGATTCATCGAAGGATGCACCAATTTGAGTTGTTCGTTCTGGATGCTCGTCGTCCAGAATAATATTCTCAGTAGCCTCCATAACCTGCCCTTTCACGAGTTGGGACTCATCTCTAGGGTGTAATGTTTTGATCTCCGCATCTTCTATTTGGTAGGTACTAGTCTTCTTTCTAGATTCTTCATGCTCTTCCTACTTGGTAGATGAATAGTGACACTCTCGAGCTACTTTTTGGTCACCTTTCACCACTCCTACTCCAAAATTGGTTGGGAATTTTAAACATTGATGTGTAGTAGATGGTGCTGCTTTGAATTTCTTTAATCCTACCCTTCCCATGATGATGTTGTAAGATGATTGGATATTTTTATCCATTATGAAGAAACGAACTCTTTCTGTTCAACAAGTAAGCCACGTACAAATAAACATATCCAACTTGATCGTCCCAAGTGGAAAAACCTTTTCGCCAGTAAAACCAAGGAGGGGTCTATGATCTGGCTCCTACTGGGATAACTTCAAATTCAAACTGTCAAAGCATGGATATAATATGATATCTGCCGAGCTACCATTATCCACCAGTACTCATGAAATCACCACTTCCTACATTCTTATCTTGATCACCAATGGGTCATCATGAGGATATAGTACACTTGTCAGGTCGTTCTTAGAGAAACTAATGACCAGTTTGTCTTCACCTTCCTCGGGCGATCATCTTCATCCAGATTTATTCACTGAATGTACGAGCAAGCTTGAGACTCACTGAGGTAAACCTTTCTCTCGGCAGTCATATCTCTGCCTCCTGCATCTCCACCTGTAATGACATTACATTCAAATGATCCAAAATGGATAGAAAATGCCTCACGTTCTGGTTATTTTGGTCTTCTAGGGAGATCGGGGTCGTCTTGATCATCATTCGAGTCTTCTTTATGACTTCTCTTCTTATCTTCTTTTGTTTGACGAGGAGATCTAGACCTCTGCCTTGCTCGTTTGTTTCTCTTTCCACCATTTCGACGATCAACATACTTGGCCAGCTTTCCTCGTCTGATGAGTGCTTCAATTTCATTCTGAAGAGCTATACAATTTTTGGTCGTGTGACCATGGTCTTTATGGAACTCGCAATTTTTGGACTTATTTCTCTTGTCAGGATCTGCCTTCATTTTCTATGGACAGTTTAGCTCCTCATTGTTCTTGATCTCTTCCAGAAAGTGGTTTATATCTACTTTCAAAGGAGTATAATTTCTAAATTTCTTCAATTGTTCCAATGCTTGCTTTGCTTTTGACTGCCTGTTACCACCATTGTTCTTTTGCTCCTTCTTCTCGGCCTTATCAACCTCAACTTTGGTCTCTTTGGTGTCCATATTCTTCTTCGCAGCCATAGCTTCTTCGGCATTCATAATTTTAGCTGCCTTTTCCATTAGTTATGCCATGGTTCTAGGCAGATCTTTGGCTAGAGTGTAGTACAATTTATCTGGCAATAGTCCACTCATCAGAGCAGTGATTGTTGTCTTCTCCTCGTAATCAATAACTTCGAGCTTCTCATTATTGAAACGAGTAATATAATCCTTGGTGCTCTCACCTGCCTTCTATCTAACACTTAGCAAGTGTGATACTCGTTTGACTGTTTTTGCTCCAAAATAGAAATTCCTAATAAAGAGCTTGGCCAATTGAAAGAAAGTCATAATCTTCCCCCAAGGAAGATTGTTGTACCATATTTTAGCATATCCGGTAGGAGTTACTGAAAATGCCCTCCATCTCATCTCATCCGGCACTACATAGATATCGCCAGCAGCTTGGTATTGTTCTATATAAAGGACAGGGTCAATTTTTCCATCATATTTAGGCGTTACCATTGGAGATTTGAATTTTGATGGTGTTGGAAAATCTACAATCGCTTGTACAAAGGGTGTCCCTTGAACAAAAGTCCTTTGCAGAGGGTTCTTGGCCTTAGCCATTTCCCCTAATCTATCCTCGAATCTTTAAATTGAGACCTTCCATGCATCATTTCCTTCTTCGAACCTATTGGTTCGAGCAACTGATCGTGTTGAATTTGCCTCTTGGGATCTTTCATGACGAACAGCTGGTCGTGATTGGGCAGAGCCTTCCCTTAGATCAGATGGTCGTTGATAGTTCCTCGACACAATCCTAGGAGGACTTCTATTCCTCCTAGGTCCCAATCGATCAAAAGGAGAGAATCTACTTAACCTTTCAAGTGCACTGGTCCTCTCTGGGGATAAAGTGACATTTTGTTGAGTGTCTGTAGCTTGTACCGAGGAAGTCCGTCCAGGCTGATAAGAAGGACCATTAGATCTATCAGTGCGATATGACTCGATGCGTCTAGATTGAGATTCCTATGGGAATAACGTTCGCCTAGTTCGTGAAGAGGGAAAATGGGTGTTTCTTTAAACACTACGTTGTCCTGATTGGGCAAACGCTCCACCCTGGACAGTTTGTATGAGTTGTCGCATGGTTTCTTGCATGGCCGTCTGGCCTTGGACCAAACTAGCCATAATACCAGTCAGATCTTGGACATTTGGAGGAGTAGATGGATTTGGAGGGATTCCAGCATTTCGATTACTGGATTCTGGATTATCAGCCATTGATGACGAATTGTTTTGGTAAAAAATGATGAATACAGTCATTTTCCCACAGACGGCGCCAATCTGTTGATGTAAAAAATTAGATTTGACCTAATTATTTTAATCACAGATAATAAGAATAAAGAAATAATAGACAATGGATTTTTAAAGTAGTTCAGCCTTACAAGAATGGCCTACGTTCACTGTTTTTGTTATTGCTGACTGTTTGTTGGAATTCTCGATAATGGATATACCAAGAAAATTCGGTCCCCTGCTAATGAGGAGGTTACAATGTATTTATAGCCTTGAGGATGTACACATGAAAGGAAAACGCGCTATTATCTAGTAGACATGTACATTTGTATGATATTAATGATTATTTAATGTGCAGTCGCCTCTTTGATTCCTTGATTTGAGTGCTCTGTACGCTAAGTAGCTCGGGCCGCTTAAGCTGCTTGGACCGACTAAGTTGCTCACACCGCTTAAGTCGTTCGGGACCCCTGAGTTTCTCGGGGCTCCTTAGTTGCTCGGTGCGCTTGAGATGCTCGAAGTGTATGAATTGCTCGTCCGGAGTATTCGTATTTACCATGTAAGTTGACACGTGTCTTCAGGTGATTGGTCCATATCAGCAGATTAAATTTGGTATCAACACTGACAGTGGTGACAAAGTTTATCATCGCTAATGTTTATCACTACCGACAACAGTGACAAATATGATTGTCACTACATTTAGCACTGATAAGTTATTTTATATTTTTTTATAAATGCATAATTTCATTTATATTTCGAACATTCAAGATATCATGTAGGCATATACCCTATTTAAACCTAAATTAAAATCAATAATAATATCACGTAAATAAATTTTGGGCATCATACGAGTCTACAAAATTGGAAGAATTTCCTTTATATCTTGAACATTCCAAATATCCCGTAGACATAAAACCTATTTAAAATTAAATTTAACATCAAGAATAATATCACAAGAGACCATTCTGGCATCATATAAGTTTTAAAAAAACATCAAATAAACCCATCACGGGTGCCAAATACAAAATGAACATCGAAATAAAAAAAATAACATAAATAATTTGGGTCCTACTAATAGTAAATCTCCTATGCTTCGTGAAGTCTAGGTATATAAAGCATTGGGATATTGATATAATAACAACCTCCCTTATGTACTTGGATTACGCCTGCTGAGAAATTTCAATGAAGCAATCATTTACACGTGGCTCTTTAGTATGTATTGACTTGTGATTGTCTTGCTTTCCATAAAGTGTATAAACCCGGACTGCGGTCTTTGAATACTACATATGTTGGGTATTCCATGCGTGTAACTGTAAACATTCAAATGTAATTATTATCATTTGGGGGTAAAGTTAAAGTTAAAAGTAGACAATTTATTTGCAGTAATTGGATAATATTTGTTTGAACAATTTATATATAAAACCCACCTCCATTAGTTGTTCGTATAAACAACTCTTTATAATTTTTTTAAAAAAATTGGCAGAGTCTCCTTTGTTTATACATGAAAATCAACCTATTTAATCATCATAATTACATTTAGTAACACAACCATAATCTACCAATTTCAATCCCTTCCACCGATTTAATACAATACTAATTTTAAATTTAAGGTTTAACACTACGCAACACAATTGCATACTGATTAAAAATGAGAATACCTGATCAAGTTCCTTACAACTGCATATTGGAAGTACTCGGAGAATTATATGTATAGTAATATATTATTATAATAAATAAAATTCGTATCATAAAATACAGACATGTTTTTTAGGATAAGTCTAGAAATTTGCAAAATAACATCATATTCTTAAATCTGGAGTCCCATTACTACGTGGTAACGTATGAGTTGTTCGTGCCTCTTACAAGGCTATTTAGGGGATATTTTGGATTTTTGTCATCTAACGACATGTTCTTCAGTCTAACTCTAGATATTTTCCAATTAACACCATATTCTCAAATCAGTAGTCTTGTGACTACATGGTCAATTCCTACGAGTTACATTGATCCCATGCGAGGTGTGTGTGCCTCGCACGGGGCCGTTTGGGGATTGTTTTGAAATTTTTCCCTATAATGGCATATTTTTTTGGCTAAGTCTAAAAATTTGCAAATTATCATCCTATTCTCAAAATAGGAGTTTTTTGACTACATGAGGAGTACCTACGAGTTACATTGGTCCCGTGCGAGGTGTTCGTACTTCTTATGGGGTCGTTTGGGAACTATTCTAGGTTTTCTCCCATTAACGATATGTCTTTAAGACTAAGTATAGATAATTGAAAAATATTATCATATTCTCAAGTGAGGAGTCACATGACTATGCGGTCAGTTCCTACGAGTTACAATGATCACATGCATGGTGTTATTGCCTCTTAGGGGCTGTTTTGGGTTTTCGACCTTTAACAGCATGTTTTTAAGCCTAAGTCTAGATATTTATAAATTATCATCAAATTCTCAATCCGAGAGTCTTGTGACTATGCATTTAGTTCCTATAAGTTACATTGGTCCCGTGCGAGGTGTTCGTGCCTTTTACGGGGCTATTTGGGTCTGTCTTGATTTTTCTCCATCTAATGGCATGTTTTTAAGCCTAAGTCGAGATATTAGGATATTAACATCACATTCTTAAACTAGGAGTCCTGTGACTATGCGATCAGTATCTACGAGTTACATTGATCATGTCTGAGGCTTTTGTGCCTCTCTCGGGGTCGTTTGGGAAATATTTTAGTATTTCTCTCTCTAACGACATATTTTTAGACCCAAGTCTAGATATTTGCAAATTATCATCCTATTCACAAATCGGGAATCCCGTGACTAAGTGGTTAGTTCCTACGAGTTACATTGGTCCCATGCGAGGTGTTTGTGCCACTGACATAAATGTTTGGTTGTTATTTCCGTTTTTCCCTTTAACGACATGTTTTAAGACTATAGATAGATATTAGCAATTTATTCTCATATTCTCAAAATCGAGAGTCCCGTGACTATGAGGTCAATTTCTATGAATTACATTGGTTCCGTGCGAGGTGTTTGGACCTCTGATGGGACCATATGGGGACTATTTTGGGTTTTCACCCTTTAACAATATGCTTTTAATCCTAACTCTACCTATTTTCAAATTATCTTCAAATTCTCAAACTGCGAGTCCCGTGACTACGCAATCATTTGCTAAGTGTTACATTGTTCCCATGTGAGGTGTCCGTGCCTCTTATAGGTCATTGAGGGGTTATTTTGGATTCTCACCCTCCAATGATATGTTTTTAAGCCTAAGTCTATATATTTGCAAATTATCTCCATATTCTCAAATTAGGAGTCTCGTGACTATGCGTTTTGTTCCCATGATTTGGATTGGTCCCATGTGAGGTGTTTGTGCCCTTTACGAGGTATTTTGGATACAATTTTGGATTTTCATCCTTTAACAAAAAAATTTAAGCCTAAGTTTAGATATTTGAAAAATATCATCATATTCTCAAACTGGGAGTCTCATGACTATATGGTTAGCTTTTACGAGTTAGAGTGGCCTCGTGCGAGGTGTTCATGCCTCTTACACGATCATTTGGGGGTTGTTTTGGGTTTTTTCCTTTTAACAATAAGTTTTTAGGCTAAGTCTAGAAATTTAAAAATTATCATCATATTATCAAACTGGGAGTCTTGTGTCTATGCGGTTAGTTCCTACAAGTTATATTGGACCAATACAAGGTGTTCGTGCCTCTTGCGGGGTCGTTTGGGGGCTATTTTGGGTGTTTTTCCTTTAAAGGCGTATTTCTAAGCATAAGTCTAGATATTTGCAAATTATAGTCATTTCTAAAATCGGGACTCCCGTGACTATACGATTAGTTCCTAGGAGTTACATTAGTCCACTGCGAGGTGTTCGTGCCTTTGACGGGACCGTTTGGGGGGTATTTTGGATTTTCACCCTTTAACGACATGTTTTTAAGACTAATTCTAGATTTTGTAAAATGTTGTCACATTCTCAAACTGAGTGTCCCGAGACTACATGGTTAGTTTTTACGAGTTATATAGGTCCCGTGCGAGGTGTTCGTACCTCTTATGGAGTCGTTGCGTGGGTTTTTAGGTTTTTGCCCTTTGACGACATGTTTTTTAGGGTAAGTCAAGAAATTTGTAAATTATCCGCATATTCTCAAATTGGGAGCCCAGTGTCTATTCATACAGGTCCTATGAGTTACATTCGTCTCGTGCAATGTGTGTGTACATCTTAGGGGGCATTTGGTGGTTGGTTTAGGTTTTCGCCTCTAACGGTATACTTTTATGCCTAAGTCTAGATATTTAAAAATTATTATCCTATTATCAAATCGGATGTCCAGTGACTATGTGATCAGTTCCAACTAGTTACATTGGTCCCCTGTGAGGTGTTCGTTCCCCTTACAGGGCCATTTGGGGGCCATTTTGTTTTTTTGCCCTTTGACAACATGTTTGTAAGACCAATCTAAATATTTGTGAATTATCATTAATTTCTCAAACCGGGAGTCTTGTGACTACGGGGTCAGTTCATATGTGTTACATTGGTCTCATGCGAGGTGTTTGTTCCCCTTACAAGGACATTTGGAGGTTATTTTGGGTTTTCAAACTTTAACACGGTGTCTTTTATGCTAAATCTAGAAATTTGTAAATTATTGTGATATTCTCAAACCGAGAGTCCCATTATTACATGGTCAGTTCCTACAAGTTTCATTATTTCGTGCAAAGCGTTCGTCCCTCGAATGCGGCCGGTAAGGGGTTGTTTTGAGTTTTCACCCTTTAACGGCATGTTATTCAGTCTAAGTCTCTAAATTTGCAAATTTTTTCCATAATCTCAAATCAAGAGTCCGTGATTATGTGGTTAGTTATTATTAGTTACATTGCTCCCTTGCAAAGTGTTTGTGCTTCTTATAGGACCACTAGGGTCCATTTTGGATTTTCCTGCTTTCAATGATATATTCTTAAGACTAAATTTAGATATTTACAAATTATTGTCATATTCTCAACCCGAGAGTTCCATGAATACGCGACCAGTTCCTACAAGTTACAGTGGTCCGGTGAGAGGTATTTGTGCCTCTTACAATGACGTTTGGGGATTATTTTAGGTTTTCTCCCTCTAACAGCATGATTTAAGCCTAAGTGTAGATATTTTCAAATTATCGTCATATTCTCAAAACAGGAGTCTCGTGACTAAGCGATCAGATATTACGAGTTATATTGGTTCAATGTGAGGTGTTCGTGCATCTAACTGGGTCGTTTTGTGATTGTCTTGGATTTTCACCCTTTAACACCATGTTTTTAATCCTAATACTAGATATTTGCAAATTTTCATCATATTCTCTAATCGAGAGTTCCATGACTATGCATTCAATTCCTACGAGTTACATTGGTCCTGCACGAGGGGTTCGTGCCCTTAGAGGGATGTTTTTTGATATCGCCCTCTAATGACATATTATTAAGCCTGAGTCTAAATATTTGTAAATTATCATCATATTCTCAAACCGGGAGTCTCGTGACTATGCGGTCAATTCCAACGAGTTACATTGGTCCAGTGCGAGGTGTTCGTGCCTCTTATGGGGTTGTTTTGTTGTTGTTTTGAGTTTTCTCCCTTTAATGACCTGTTTTTAACCCTAAGTATTGATATTTATAAACTATACTCATTGTTTTATTATATATATATATATATATATGTGTGTGTGTGTGTGTGTGTGTGTGTGTGTGTATGCATGTGTGTGTGTGTGGAATGTAACGTGGACCAATGGTATTGTGACACCTATCATCAAAAGATGCTTAGCTCACTCACTTACGTGGTCGGCACATCATCTCCTTGATCGGCTCAGCATTGCTCCTGATCGTCTAGGTATCCAAACTCAATAAATTGATGTTATTAGTCTAAATCACCAAGCACATGGGTGGGTCACACTTGAGAATATGTACATCTTCGATTACACATACGTGAGTTATTTCCTCCAACTGATTGTAATTAAATCATCATTAACTACATGTAGAATGTAAAAAGGTGCAATTGACTGACCTATAAGGGGACTCCACCTACATACTCTCTCTATCCTAGAATTACCACACACTCCCACTTCAGAGAGGAGGGAAGATGAATAAACTAAAAGAGAGAACTTTGATATTTTTTACCCATTCTGCTTATGATTTAATGATAAACTCCTACACAACACCTGTGGACGTAGGCACATTATTGGCCGAACCACTTTAACCCCCTGTCTCAATATCAATTTCCAATCTTCTTCTTTTCTCTAGTCCGTTGATCTCTTTATCTATTATAGGTTATTATCGATATTTATCAAGCTAATACTCATGTATACACATACCAATTTTAGATGATAACATATTGGTGTCGTTTATGGGAACGATAAGCCATTTGTTATTTTCTACCAACTCCTATCCATAAAACCTTGAACCTTGATTGTTCATATATCATTCATAATCCCTAGAAATGGGAGAAGATCCGGAGAGTAGTCATACAAATAAAACCATTCCAACATCAACCCCTGTTTGAATGGGGAATATGCAAGGAATTATGATGAGCTTGGCCAGAAGCTAAGAGGCAATGCAAGAAAGTGTTAAGTAGATGATGCATACACTCCATGATGAACAGGGAAGACCTGGAGGAGAATCTATCAACGTAACAAGAGGTAAATGTCCAAGTAAAAGAGTGAAAATTCCACCTCCAGCTCCTTTTCGAGGAGGACGATATACGCACCGCACCCGAGCATTAGAGACTCTAAGGAGGCTAAGTAGGGGCTCACAGGAAGAAGGAAGAACATACAAATATTTGAGATCTCAAAATGATAGGTCATACCTCCCGGGAGCTACCTTGTCTCTTAGACAACTGGTTTTGAAGATGAGAAAACCTTTTTTAAAGAAAGTCCTAATGTACTGGAAAGGTTGAGCAGAGGTTCTGCATTTGATCGACTAGTCCCACGAGCAGCTACGAGGCAATATCGTAAGGATATAGTTGGATATAAAAAGAACATAGAAGACTCAATAAGGTCTTTCGCTAGGAGGACAGAGTGTTCGTCCACACTTGGGTCTTCTACACATGGATTGGTGGGCATCGAACAGACTTCTCAAAATAAAGTTGCGGTCGACCAGACAAATCCATCACAGTCGTGGACAAACAGGATGACCATCCCTGGAAGGGGTCAATTTCCAAATCAATGAATACTTTGCACGGATCTTTTTTGAATGGGCATCTATTCACCCCACCAATCGTAGGTTATCCCACGCCCGCAAAGTCCAAACCAAAGTTGGTAACCCCGAAGTATGATGGAAATACTGACCCAGTGAGGCATGTAAAATAGTACCACGATGTCACGGATATATATCCTTTCCTAAATGAGATGTATTATCGAGAATTATCCAGTACATTCACATGATCTATGCAAATCTGGAGAATTTCAAGCTTTCAATAGTTGGTCGATCTCTTCATCATCAACTACTGGTATGGAACAAATATCGACAAGAGGATGACTCATCCATTAAACATTAGGCACAAGGTCAATAAGACGACTCAAGAGTTTATCACCCGTTTCAATAGTGAGATTCTAGATGTGATCGATTATAATGTGAAAAATATCCATCACAACCCTAATGAGTGGTCTACTATTAAGAAATTTATATTGGGTGTTAGATAAAGACACACATAGGAGGATTACTAATTTATCAATTAAAGGCAGGAAGATTATGAATGCCAAAGAATCTATGGCTTCCAAAGATGTTAGTAGCTCCAAAGTCAACACCAGTAAAACCTCAAAAAAAGAATATTAGAAAGACAAAAAGAATGAAGAACCAAATAGATACAATGAGTATACTCTTCTGATCATTGGTGTCCACCATATCCTTGAGGAAATTCGTGGGAGCAAAGGCCTTATGTGTCCCGATAACTTGAAATCCCATCAAACTGAAGGGATAGGATCAAATACTGTGATTTCCATAGGGATCATGACCATAACACTAACAATTGTTTGGACATAAAGGGGGAGATAGAAAATTCAACCGGGAGGGAGAAATTATCAAAATTTATGAACAAAGGTGTCTGAACAGATCAAAGAAATCATCAAAAGCCTAGGAGACTGTCAAAGTCTCCATGCTGAACACCTAACGAGAAGAAAAAATATTGAAATGATGACTCTGAGGATGATGCTAATCTTACTAAGAGTCTCAAGAACCTGTACATGACATAAAAATGATCTCCTTTGGATGTAACTTAATTGTAGGAGGGTATGTTGGAGAAAGAGATGATCCCACAAAAAGGAAATCCAATCTTAATAAGGGAAAGGCTTGGAATCACATCAGATAGATTAACCTTATAAATACTATGAATACCTTTCCTAGGAAGGTAAACAAAGATTACCTTATGGACGACTTCTCCAAATATGACTTATCCAACGTGTTATATCCATATAATAATCCATTGGTTATTTCTATGATGGTGCATGAGGGTAAGGCGAAAATAATTCTGGTAAATAACGGCAACTTAGCCGATGTCTTGTTTTATGACTGTTTCAAAAGTCTAACGTTGAGGGAGAGAAAACTTGATGCCTATCAAAGACCACTCAACAGTTTTTTCAGATAAAGGATTTACCCCTTTGGGTAAAATTGAATTGGAAGTTTTGATCGACACAAGGACCACCTGCCGAACAGAGAAGATATGTTTCTTTAACTTGGATAATAACGTTCATTTAGCGTATAACCTTATCTTCTACATGGTAGGGCTGAAGGAATTTGAAACAGTTCCCTCCACTATGAACCAGTGCATGAAGTTACCAATTTATTACGGGGTCGGTGTGGTGAAAGTAAGCCAGGGAGTGTTATTATACCTCGATTGGCCAAAAGGAACTGAAGAAATAGACCAGGACCAACCCAATTAAAATGTTGGATCCCTGGGATAAGGAAAAGTTGGTCAAATAAGAGGTCTTAGAAGATTTTGAATCAATTATCTTGGATGAAGAACAACCAAAGAGGATGACTCATATCGGCTCATCACTAGACACTAGAGGAGCATGTTTGCTTGGATTCATAAGGATATGTCATGGATCGACCATAATACATTTGTCATGAGCTACACATGGTCAAGGATGTCAAGTCAATCAAATAAAAATGGCATGTCTTTAGTTAGGAGAAGAACATAACAATACCTAAATAATTAGAGAAGTTACAAAAAGTGTGCTTCATTGAAGACATCCAGAGTGGCTTTTGAATATAGTGATGGTCAGGAAAAAGAATTATAAGCGGTGCATGTGTGTTGACTTCACTTACCTAAACAAATCATGCCCAGAGAACCACTATTCCTTGACTAGAATTAATTAATTAGCCGATGCCACTTTAGAATATGATCTTCTTAGTTTTATGGACGCTTACTTAGGGTACAACTAGATTAATATGAAACAAAAATATTTAGAAAAGACTTAGTTTATCACAGGACTAGATACCTACGGCTACAATGTTATGCTAGTTGGGATAAACATGTTAGCACAACGCACCAAAGGCTAGTAAACAAATTATTCGAATAATAGATCTACAGAAATATGGAGGTGTACCTTCATGACATGCTCAGCAAGATCAAAACGGCTACCAATCACATAAGGGATTTGGGGCGAATGTTTGACAGCTAGAAAGGCACAAAATGAAGCTCAACCTAATAGAATGTGTCTTCAGAGTATGAGAAGAGATGTTCTTAGGCCTCATAGTCAATCATTAAGGTATTGAGGCCATCCTTGATAAAATTATGGCACTAATAAATATGTAGTCTCTTATGAACAAAAAGTAGGTGCAAAGGTTAACATGGCATGTGGATACGTTAAACTCGATTTGTTGCGTGAGCTATCAATAAGTGCCTACCATTCTTTAAAGTATTGTGAAAGACATTTGAATGGAATGATGAATGTGCGGTTGAATTCCCGTAGTTAAGAAGTATTTGGGACCTCCATGCCTAATTTCAAGGCTTGTCACGGGGGAGAAACTTTACCTGTACTTAGCCATATCTGAATCATCGGTCAGCTCGGTATTGATCCGGTAAGAAAAAAAAGTATAAAAACTAGTTACTACAATAGCAATGCATAGCAAGGAGTGGAGATCCGATATCCAAGGCTAGAAAAAATGGCACTCTCCTTAATTGAGGCTTTCCATAGGATGAAGCTATACTTTCAGGCCCATACTATTATTGTCTATACAAACCTACCTATATGACAAGTTTTTCATAAGCCTGAGAAATAGAGCAGATTGATGGCTTGAGATATAGAACTAGGAGATTATGACATCTAATATGAAACAAGAACGGACATCAAGGTCCAATCCGTGATAGATTTTATAGCCGAATTCACAATTTAAAAAAACCATCCAAATAGACTTTTATGGAAGACAGGCCGAGCATACTCATATTGGAGATAGTTTTACCATTAATTCATTTTACTAGAATAGTCCTATGGGAGATAGTTTAGCCATTATTTAAACATGGTTGCCTAGTTGATGGAAGTTTATATATGAGATACCAATATGGCATATGTTTGTTGATGAATCATCCTGCGCCATCAGCAGTGGATCAGGATTAATAATCACAACACTAGATAACAATGATGTGAAATAGGCTCTCGAATTCCAATTTGAAGCCTCAAACAACACAACCGAATACGAAGCACTTATAGCGGGTTTTTTCTTGGCATTGTCCCTATGCGCGAAGAAAATACAAGCACACAGTGATTCTCAGTTGATAGTTAATCAGTTGTTGGCCGTCTATGAACTAAGGGAGGAGTCCATGAAAAAATACCTAGGTAAAGCCAAAAGCTTATTAGCAAAATTCCTAGTTATT
Source organism: Sambucus nigra (assembly GCA_949130495.1). Classification (NCBI taxonomy): domain Eukaryota; kingdom Viridiplantae; phylum Streptophyta; class Magnoliopsida; order Dipsacales; family Adoxaceae; genus Sambucus; species Sambucus nigra. The sequence goes on along the minus strand of OX422220.1, from coordinate 339,529,972 downwards.
CGAGTAGTGAGAATCCCTAGAGATAAGAATGCCCGAGCATATGCACTTGCTTGGATGGAATTGACGACTAGGATGATACTATAAAGAACAGTGACAGTAGAGATCCTCACACTTGGGAGAATCAACAAATAGAATGCTAACTTGTGAATGCTATGTGATATTGATTAAATCGAATTCGCAAATTCCAATTGTAAACTTATTTAATAAAGGCAATTTTTAAACCAATTTAATTCATCCCTAAAACATACAACTACGTGGGTAAAATAAAACAAATATAATTAAGTGGATAACACAGATATTTTAGGAAAAAAGCCAAAGGGTAAAACCCTATTATTTCACTTAATAATACTCACAAGATTACAAGCGAAATCTACAATGAATATCCGCATATACTCACAAGAACATCTAGTTCTAAGCCAACGATAGAATTTCTCAACAAATCCATAAGACAAGAAGGATCACCCACATGTACTCCCAAAGACACGCAGTCATTAGCCCATCATCTCCCTCAAGCGGTACTTAATAAGAAGTAAGAAATCTTCCCTACAAGAGAAACTCTAGCAAAGATGTATCTCGGGTTCCAAAATAATTCACTAGACTATTTGGATTTTTGTAAATTGAAAAAATAAAGGATTTGAACCCTAAATTGAAGAAGGAAAAAGTATTACGCTAGTTTGCAATTTGTATAGAATGAAAACGTCAGGTTTCCTTAAGAAACAATGACTGATTTAACACGCTTTAGATAAAAAAAATAAGTCGGTAGATCTCTTGAATGAAGTCGCAATGTCGCTCGAGCGAGGACATGTGTCTCTCAAACGACTTCGCACAACATCCTTATGTTGTTTGAATGACGTACTTTTGTTGTTTGAATGATGTCAGCGTCAAAATATTCTTCGCCTCAACACTTAGAAAAAAATTCCATTTGATGAAAAGCAATGCCTCAACTGATTAAAAATAGTTTAGAAAACTTTTCCAACACTTAGAAAAATTATCCCAATATTTTAAATGAACTGTGAAGGAACTTATACATAACCTTACCAAAATTAATCTCGCAGAGGATTTTCTATTAAAGAACGTTGATATTCAGATCTGTCTCGATGCATGATAGGCCTTGAATAAATCTTTGATGGTTGTAGCGGTATATGACATACACTAATGTAAACAGGACTATATAAAATATTTCCTTACAAATCTCCCCCTATGTCTATGCTAGTACTAACTAAAAAAATCTTAATTAACAAATCAAATATCATGTACAAATCTAAAACCCTCCGATGAACCCAAAACTAAAAAGGTACTAAAACTGCAAGTCTTAAACTTTCTTCAAAATCTTCAACTTCAAATCTTTAAATCCTGTTTATCATCATTAGGTTGTGCAAAATATGTTCTTCAATTTTATTCCTACACACATGAGACCTTTTCAAATACCTTCATGACATATCAAGTTTGAAATGAGATAAACATAAATCAAACAAATCTCAAATCTCAATTCTCCTCAATAATTAAAACTCCCCCATAAAATGACAATTCGTTCTCCCCCTTTTATTTTTCTGAAATAGACACGGAAAAGAATAAACAAAAATAAAATTGGAGTGTCACGATAAGCAAAGCCAATAACTGCGATCATCAAGGTCATCAAGTATATATCCTTGAAAGAATTTACCAAGTATTTTTTATTTTTCAATTTTTTAAAACAAAATTTCTAAAATAATTTTAGAAAAATCACACACCATGAATTTACATGAAGAAACCAAATCATGAAAACGGAATGAATGGGTGTGAACAAATTCGATAAGAAAATCAATGCAATCAAACATAACATATGTGCACGATGCATTTGGATACTCCTAATGAATGATCTCAAAATCGTTCTTAGGTGTCAAAAATATGAATTTATATGAGATTGACTCGATATAATCGACATATCAAAGTCTAAAATAATTCCCACACCAATAGCATCTAAAAATATATAATGGTTTTCAAGACCTTTTTAGGATGTGCAAACCCATTGATTACTTTTCCATCCGTATACCCTCATAAATAATATTGCATTTATTTTTTCTTGAGGTGATCTATTTTTCTCTCCTTAGAGAAATCCTATTCGCCCCATATTTTGGGATATTTATCTTTTTATTGCCTTAATTTTTCTCGGACTCTTTTAAACGGTGGCTTTTACGACAAGTTAATTTTGTACTATCTCAGCCCTTTCCCGTGTTCACTCATCATTTTTTTCAAATTTAAACAAATTCCTCATGGGTAACGGTTATTACATACACTAAGTTCAATGTCCAGTTTTATCGCATTTGGGTCGTTTTAAAGACAGGAGTGAGATAGGAACACTACGACTAATATGTGATAGACAAGTACAGAAATCAAACAAATCCATGTAAGAGTGCATTAAAGGAAACTAAGAGTCAAACATGTAGGTAGTAATCTCAAATAACATCTTAATGACACCAAACATTATAAAGCATAAAAATAAAATCATGACGCATATCAAAACACTATCAAATAGTCACATGGATATGGAATGAGATTGTGACTCGATTATTCTAATTGTCCATCCATAAACAGTGTAAAAATGCACAACTCTTTTTGACTTTTTTCAAAAAATTTATCAAAATAAAATCTTTTTGGCTTTTTCAAAATTTGTTATTCATAAATGAAAATCTTTTTGGTTTTTCAAAAAAATATATCAAAAATGGAAAATATAAATACAAAATGGTACATACTAGTAATAGGTAAAATATATCATCATGAAAATCATCATATGCTAGCAAACAAGTCTAAACCTCAACCGTTAGGTGAGGTTTAGTTTTCCAAAGGTGGTTTCATTCCATGAAAAACATCCATCAAGTCATGTGAAGTTTTGGACAAAAACTTAACTAGCTCCTAATATGTGCAAACTCTCTCATGTAATCATCAGGAGCATCATGTCTAGGTGCGTGAGTATGAACACGTGGAAAAACTTTATGTGACACACCACCCAACTTAAAGCAAAATTCCTTAAGGTGTCCTATCTTCTTACAATGGGTGCAAACATAAATGGGCCTGGGAACACCTCTCTTAAAATGTCTAGGTGCACTCTCCTATCCTGAACGGGATGCCTAGGTGGGCTAGGTTGAGAGCCATATGGATTAATGAAAAACTCGGGAACCAGCTCGAGTGCAACTTGAGAAGTGGATGCACCATCATGACCTACTCCTAGTCTCTCAACATTACCCAAAGTGGGATCGAGGAGCATCTTTCCTACCTTCTTAGATATATCCTCTAAAGTAGCCTTTACCTCCTAGACAAATTCATGATCTCTCTCTAATTTTGACACATGTGCTATAAGTTCACTCTTTTCCTAACCTACGACGATCAACTGCTCATTCAAAGAAACCTTCACCTTCTCGAATTGATTTTCCAACGACTCAAATCCCCTCAAACTATTAATATCTCTCTCCAAATATATCATCCAGTTAGGTCTTTGTTCAATTTTTTGGTCGTTAGGGCCTCGACGTACAAATATCTAACCGTAATCTAGAGCTCGCTATCACCCATACTAGCGCACTCACTCTTACACTCGCTAGAAACACTCAAACTATCATCCTCCTAGGGGGTCTCATATGCAAAAGTATCCTCATCGTCGTGGGACAAACTAGGTGTTCTCACGTGCCTAGCTAAAAAGTCTACACACATCCCATGTGAAGATTCATCCTCGGAATCCTTCAGCTCTTCCTCGCTATTGCTAAGAGTGCCTGGCATGGCAATCTTCTTGCCTTTTCTCTTTAGACTAGTAGGACACTCGAACTCCTTATGCCCCTTGTCCTCACATTCAAAACATTTATCTTCTTCCTCTTTCTCTTTCTCATTGCTCTCTTTGGCCTCATTCTTCTTTTCATTTTTCTCAAAAAGTATTTTATTGGAAGAATTTTCTTTGGAAAACTTTAGAAACTTTTTAAAAAAATTCGCAAGTAAGGCCATATCAAAATAAAATTCGCCCTCAAACTCAGAGTCACAAACTTTTCGTTTCTTTTTTTCTCTCTCTTGGACACTTCTTCTCCCTTTCTAGACTGGGCTCTAAGTGCTATCCCTCTATCCTTAGGCTTGACAATGTTAGGAAACATGTCAATCTCATATGTCTAGAGGTCTCGTACCAACTCTTCTAATTTTAAATTGCTCAAATTACCTATGAAATTTAAAACACTCACTTTAAGGATAAAACGTTTTGGCAGTGATCTTTGAAATAGCGATGCTAAAGCCGTTTATTGAAAATAAACTATTTAAGCAACTCCGAAAAGTTTGTTGAAGAAACTCTTTACTTAAATCAAACTGATTTAGAACACAAGATGTGTTAACAAAATTATGTACGAGATTAGGACAAGATTTGATAACAAGTTTTAGTAAACAGTTTAAAATATTTTAAACTCAGCACACAACAGAATGGGATGAGAAGATGTAGAAATATTAATACTCAGGATTTTTAACGTGGTAAAACCTCACCAATTGAGGAAACATCCATGACTCCCTCTACGGAGTAAAACAAAAAATATCACTAAAACAAATATGTGAGTTACAATCTATTTAACTAACATGCACACAATAACAAATCTATACAAGTTCAGGATTATACCCTCTGGCGTCCTTAAACTTTTCTGCAGATCTTGTTAGTTGATGTAGTTCTCTCAGTTTGTCAACTCTTCCTTTGTTTCAGCAGTATACGTCGACTTATGTTCACCAAATCTTATAGCCAACACTTTCAGTGTATGTAGTGTGTTAAGTGTTTGTGTAGTGAATCCTACTCACATGAATGAACTCACACACACTTAGATTTACAAACAGTCCTATACAAATTACATATAAAGTCTATATGCAGTAAGTTTGTTATTTTTCTTTCTTACAAAACCAAAAACCTTTTGACCTTTCAATATAACCCAGATTCCACGGAGATCTTGCTTAAGAAATCGGTCAAGACCTTTCTCAATCTCTTTTGAAAATATTTAGGAGATTGAAAACCCTCCAAGTGCGAATCCAACTAGGTCAGGTTAAGTTTTGTAAAAACAAAAACTATAAAACATTTATTGTTGATTCTGAAGTAATAAAATGTTTTAACAAAAAACAATCAACAACGTACTTCTCAATATGAGAAATAAAATGTAACTAAGTGTATTATGACATGAAAAAATTCAGATCTATGATTTCTATTGAATCAGAAACAAGATCTGAGTAAGTGTCTAAGTTGGAAATAAGATTTTATGAACACAAGGTTACAGCAACCCAAGATCACTCAACTCGAACTCTCATAAACTCAAGAAACACTAAAGATGGTGTTTATTTGGTTATGGTGTTTTGGAGAGGTAAGTGGTTTAGGTTGTAGAAGGTTTAGACGAAGTTAGGTTTTCTAACTTGACTCTCTGGTTTCTCTCTCTCTCTCTTCTCTTTTCTCTCTCTCTCTCTATTCTTTCTCTGAGAGTTTTCAAAATGACAAAAGCTCTCGAAGGCTGAGATGAGAGTCCTTTAAATAGCAAGAGGAGAAGGTTCCAGACTATAGTTCAAAAACAACGGCTGAGATTGAGTCAAGCTTCTTTGACTTCAATCCAAGGGCTCACAACAGGCGGTGGATTGAACAGGCTGTGATTGGCTTAAAGGTTTACACGGGGATTCACTCAGGCGGCATGCAGGCCATTGATAAGGGTTGATCCAAGGGCTGTAAACATGCTAAGTTTTGTCTCTGTAAAGAAACACAACTCTGGCCAATCAGAGAGCAACAAGTGTTGGCCATAGAATGAATACAAACACGCGTCCAAAACTAATTACAAAGCCAACCCTGGAGTCTCTGGCGCTTTTGGTTTCTACCCAGAGTAACTTTAGGCCAAAAATCACAACAATACATATTTAGATATTAACCCCAAAACTTTTTAAATCAAGTTTTAATTTAATAAAACCTTAATTAAAATATGTTTAAAATTCCCAAAAAATTAATAAAAATCAAATTGAGGGATTTAAACACACTCACCACATGAATAAACATAAAGGTGCAATATGAAATGAAAAAATTAAGTTTTAAGTGTGTGAGTGATGGCTATAGTCTCTGGATCATTACAAGATGAATAAGAGAAGAAGCAAACCAATCTCTGAGGCTCTTTGGTTTCTAGGATGGACACAATTTTGTCACAATTTCCAAACTAGATGAGCTCTTATACAGTCTAGACTCAAATGAGTCAAAAGTATAAGGGCTTCAATCTCCCCCTTTGGAAATATGAGACAAAATCTCCTTTGAGTCATCTAGACCTCGTAGGGCGACAACAAATAAGAAAAACCTATTCCTATAAAAGTTCTATCTACCCAAATCCTAGAAAGCAAAAATTACATAACTCAACTATATACAGTTTAACATCCTATTATTACAATAGAGAATGACTGTACAAGAAGAATACCTGCAAAGAATTACTAAGATCAAGCTGTTTACTATATGCAGAGATAGACTCAAATTTCTCCCCCATTTTGTCTCAAATGGACAAAGGGAAGGAACTTGGAAAATATAACAGGTATTTACTCGACACAAACCATACCAATATATTTACGTAAATAAATGAATCTATTATAATCAAGAGGTTTGGTAAACAAATCTGCAAGTTGTAGATCAATAGGAAGATAATTGATTTCTAATTCCTTGGCTTTAACTAATTCACGAATAAAGTGATGTTTTATTTTAATGTGCTTAGTTCGCGAGTGTTGAACCGGGTTCTTAGAAATATTAATCGCGCTTTGATTATCACAATAGAGATGAAGTGTGGTTTCTTGAATACCATAATCACTTAGCATTTGTTTTAGCCACAATAATTGGGCACAACAGCTACCAGCGGCTATGTATTCAGATTCAGCAGTCGAGAGAGATGTGCAATTCTGTTTTTTACTACTCCATCCTACCAAGTTATTACCAATATAACAACATGCGCCTGAAGTGCTTTTACTATCATCAGTACAACCAGCCCAATCAGCATCAGTGTACCCAATAATAGTGCTCGGTGTGTCATTCGTGTACCAAATTCCTAAATTTAGAGTGCCTTTAACATATTTAATTATCCGTTTAACAGAGTTTAAATGGCTCTCTTTGGGGTTGTTTTGATAGCGCGCACAAACACACAGCATATATGATATCAGGACGCGAGGCAGTCAGATAGAGTAATGTGCCAATCATACTACGATATAAAGTAGGATCTACAGATTTTCCATTTTCATCTTTTGACAATTTTTCTGTAGTACTCATAGGCGTTTTAGAACTTTTAGCACTCTCGAGGCCAAATTTCTTAATTATCTCTAATGCGTACTTAGTCTGCGAAAGAAACAATCCATCTGGTTGTTGTTTGACTTGGAGACCTAGGAAGAACTGTAACTCCCCCATAAGGGACATCTGAAATTCCTTACTCATAATTTCAGCAAAAGATTTTACTTCTGAGGTAGAAGTGGATCCAAATATGATATCGTCTACATAGACTTGAGCGATAGTAATGTGTTTGCCAAAATGTTTGACAAATAAGGTTTGGTCATTTCCACCTCTTTTGAAACCTTTATCCAGTAGAAACTGGACATGCGCTCATACCAAGCTCTAGGAGCTTGCTTAAGACCATATAAAGCCTTTTTCAATCGAAATACATGATTTGGATAATTAGGGTCAATGAACCCTTTAGGTTGTTCTACATAGGTTTCCTCGGCAAGTATTCCATTAAGGAACGCAGATTTAACATCCATTTGATATAATGTAAAATGCATGTGACAAGCTATAGCAAGAAGCAGACGAACTGATTCTAAACGAGTAACAGGAGCAAATGTCTCGTTAAAATCAATTCCTTCTATTTGGGAATAACGTTGAGCAACTAGTCTAGCTTTATTTCTAATTATCATCCCATTTTCATCAGTTTTATTTTTGAAAATCCAACGAGTGCCAATAACCTTTTTGTGATCAGGACGTGGAACAAGATACCATACATCATGAATGACAAATTGTAAAAGTTCATCCTGCATTGCAGAAATCCAGTGAGAGTCATTCAATGCCTCATTTACATTCTTTGGTTGCACAAGAGAAACAAAGCATGCATAAAGTGCATAATTTCTAAGTTGGGATCTTGTACGTACTGGCTCACTAGGGTTACCAACTATGTTGTTTATGGGATGATCTTTAGAAACCCAGTTAGGTACTTCAGGTGACTCAATAGGTAATGAATTATCTATTTCAGAAGAGTCATTTTCTAAAATATTTGACGATTCTTCTTCTATAGTTAATTCACTAGTCTTGCTTTCTATAGTAGTGTCACTAACAATTACATTTATGGATTCCATTAAGGTTTTAGTGCGAAGATTATACACCCGATAAGCTCTACTGTTAGGTGAATATCCTAAGAATATGGCTTTATCTCCCCTGCTCTCAAATTTAGATAAGTGTTCCCTATCTTTGCACACATAGCAGGTACTACCAAAGGTTCTAAGGTACTTAAGATTAGGCTTTTTATTGTACCAAAGTTCATAAGGAGTTTGTTTGGAATTCTTTCTAAGATAGACCCTATTAATAAGATGGCATGCTGTAAGAATAGATTCTATCCAAAAATACTTAGGTAAGTTCTTGGCATGGAGCATGACACGTGCCATCTCTTGAAGGGTACGATTCTTTCTCTCAGCTATACCATTTTGTTGAGGGGTCTTAGGAGCACTGAACTCATGTTTGTAACCATTATAGTCACAGTATTCTATAATACCAGTATCTTTGAATTCACCACCTCTATCGCTTCGGATTCTATTCACTTGAGTGTCTTTCTCATTTTCAATTCGTAAAAGAATCTTTAAAAAAATTTGAAAAGTATCGGATTTCTGTTTTAAGAAAGCTACCCAAGTGAATCTGGTGAAGTCATCAACCATAACTAGAATATAACTGTGTCCACAGAGACTAACAGTTTGAGAAGGACCCATTAGGTCCATATGGATGAGTTCTAAGGGATTAGAGGTAAGGATATCTTTAACCCTTTTATGAGGTGCTTTAACAATTTTTCCTTCTTGACAGGGGCCACATACAATGTTATGAATAGGTTTAATTTTTGGTATTCCTCTAACTATTTGTTGAGAGGACAATTTACTCAAACTTTCGTAATTAATGTGACCCATTCTGTTATGCCATATCTCATTGTCATCCATTCTGGCAACATTACAGATTTCAGAACTAGTCATGACAGTATAACAATTGTCAAGAGTCCTGAATCCTGTAATTACGCATTCTCCATTTTCATTTAAAATCTTGCAATTGTTCTTTGAAAAGGTAACAGTATGGTTTAAGTCACAAAATTGCGATATGCTAAGTAAATTAGCCTTAAGACCTTTAACTAAGAGAACATTTTCAAGAACAGGAAGTCCTTTTTCTTTAAGAGTTCCTTTGCCTATGATCTGGGATGATACTCCATCACCAAAAACAACTTTTCCTCCATCAAAGATGGTTTTATTAAAAAGTTTTGTATCATCACTAGTCATGTGCTTGGAACATCCAGAATCCAAATACCAACCAGAAGATGTAAGTTCAGCTTTTAGGACAGAAATAACAATATTACACTTCATCTGGGGTACTAGATCATCTTTTCTAACCCAAATTGCTCTGGTTTTCTGTTTGCGCTTGTTTGCTCTCATTTGATAAAATTTGCGAGCATTAGATTTTTGTTGAAAAACATTTTGCGCATGATTTTGAGTAAATTTAAACACCTGAGCATTTGATTTAGAAAAGTTTCTGGGATTCCTTCTAGTAAATGTCCTTTTAGGTTTAGTCTTTCTATTCCTATAGTTGGAGTTTTTGTCTGGTGGCCTGGGAAGGACATAATTGTTACGACTCGTCCTAGAATAGTTAAAGTTTTGATACATGGAAGTATTGTAGATAGGCTTAATCAGTCTCCTAGCATAGCAATCATCGAAAGAATGTCCGTATATATCACAATAGGAGCAATAAAGATTGCTCAAAATGGGGTTTACCTTAGGAAAGTCTCTAAACAAAGGTTTTGAGAAATTTTGAGGCTGAATTTTATTCCTAGGTAGCACAGGTTTGAAAGCAGGTTCACTTTTCCTAATTGGGGGGCAGACATATTTTCCCTTTGGTAAACTTTCATGCTTAGAGCAACTTGCATCTCCAGTGTTAGTGTTTTGATGATCAAACTCAGTTTTTAGTGAATGAAAGTCTGGACATGTTTCAATAGGCCTTTTGCCTCCTGACACAAATTTGATAGGTTCAACAGGTTTTGTTTGTGTCTTCAACTTGGGGCAAAACCCTATACCAGTTCTATCATCAGAATTGGTTTTAGATTCAGCAACAAATCCATCAAAACAGTTTGAATTATTTTCAAATTTTGTAAATTTTTTGAAAACAGTTGCTGTCTTTTCTTTTGTTTGTTCCAATTCTAATAATGTCCCTTTGTATTTTTTCTCCAGAATTTCATTAGCTTCAGTCAAAGTTTTCAGTTTTTCATCAAACACTTTGATTTCACTTTCATGAGACATGCATTGAGTAGTATACTCTTCAGCATTCAGTTTTACCATCAGGCTTAGATACTCTAGCTTTTTGGTAAGATCTTTCACAATCTTTTCTAGTCTAGTGCTTTTCTTTAGAGTTTTAGAATATAGAGTGTGTATATCTGGGAGATCTTCATTGTCTGAGTCACTAAGTGAGGTGTGTGAAGTGACCCCTAACGTTTCATTTCTTAAACTCATGCACCCATTGACATCAGCAGTATCGATTCCCCTTTGACTCACACACCCCGAGGAAGAAGTATTAATATTCTCAGTAAGTAAAGCATCTAAACCAGTTAAAGTATGATTCAAAGCAACAGAGCTAGAATTACTAGACTCATCCTCACTATCAAGCACAGGCATATCATCATTATATATGATTTTGGCAAAGAAGGATAAACAAGGATCAAAACCATCAGATGTCTCAGGTTCCTCATTTTCAGAGTCACTTGAGTCATCCCATGTTTTGCAGATGTTGGCTCTAGAGTGTTTGTTTTGGGTATTTAAATTAACTCTATAGTCTTGAGCAATGTGTCCTAGTTTACCACATCTATAGCATTCAGTCTTCTTGAGGTCTCTGTGAGGTCTTGTGTTGTCCTTGTTCTGTTTGTCACGAGGTTTCTCATGAGACTTGTGATTTGAAGGAGTTGAATAATTAGACTTGCCCTGTCTATTTGCAATACTGTTTCTAAATTTAACAATTTTCTTAAATTGTTTTGACATTAGGGCAATCTGATTATCTAGACTTTCTAAGTCACAATCCTCATCAGAATCATTACTAGGAGTGTTTAACTCAGGCTTAATCATCTTAGAAGTAAAGCTAAGATTGGAATTGGTATGTTTCCTATGAGTGTGGGTCAATTGTTTCTTAAACTCTAATTCCATTTCCACAGTTCTTAATTTACTACTGAGTAATTTAGGAGTGAGATTTATATCACACATTTCCTCAATAGCATATCTTTTATTGTCAAATTTCTGTGGTAATGATCTCAGAATTTTAGACACAATTTCTTGTCTATCATAAGTTATACCATTAGCATGCAGTTTAGTGACAATATCAGTCAGGTTCATATAAAATTCATCAAAAGACTCAGATTCAGACATGATTAAAAAATTATACTGTTGAATTAACATCTGAGTTTTAGCAGCCTTAACCCTAGAGTCTCCTTCATGGGCAGTAATCAAGGTATCCCATGCTTCCTTAGAAGTGGTACAAGATGAGATTCTCTTGAACTCATGTTCATTTATAGACATAAATATATCATTCTTTCCTTTATTATTATTGCGAGAAACTTGTTTCTCTTCTTGAGTAAACTCACTTAATATTTTCTTAACCCTCTCATTACTTCCTTCAGTGGTTGGTTTAGTAGGATAAGAGTATCCATTTTCAATAATGTCCCAGACATCATCTCCCAAAGTTCCTTGAATGAAAGCAATCATCCTTACTTTCCAGTAAGAAAAATTGGTTCCATCAAAGATTGGAGGTCTGGTCAAGTTACCATATCTTTCATTTTTCTCGTCCATGATTGATTTTGAGAAAACAGTTTCAGAAACTCAGGATCTTTTTGAAATAAGTTCACCAATAGCTCTGATACCAATTGAAATAGCGATGCTAAAGCCGTTTATTGAAAATAAACTATTTAAGCAACTCCGAAAAGTTTGTTGAAGAAACTCTTTACTTAAATCAAACTGATTTTGAACACAAGATGTGTTAACAAAATTATGTGCGAGATTAGGACAAGATTTGATAACAAGTTTTAGTAAACAGTTTAAAATATTTTAAACTCAGCACACAACAGAATGTGATGAGAAGATGTAGAAATATTAATACTCAGGATTTTTAATGTGGTAAAACCTCACCAATTGAGGAAACATCCACGACTCCCTCTACGGAGTAAAACAAAAAATATCACTAAAACAAATATGTGAGTTACAATCTATTTAACTAACATGCACACAATAACAAATCTATACAAGTTCAGGATTATACCCTCTGGCGTCCTTAAGCTTTTCTGCAGATCTTGTTAGTTGATGTAGTTCTCTCAGTTTGTCAACTCTTCCTTTGTTTCAGCAGCATACGTCGACTTATGTTCACCAAATCTTATAGCCAACACTTTCAGTGTATGTAGTGTGTTAAGTGTTTGTGTAGTGAATCCTATTCACATGCATGAACTCACACACACTTAGATTTACAAACAGTCCTATACAAATTACATATAAAGTCTATATGCAGTAAGTTTGTTATTTTTCTTTCTTACAAAACCAAAAACCTTTTGACCTTTCAATATAACCCAGATTCCACGGAGATCTTGCTTAAGAAATCGGTCAAGACCATTCTCAATCTCTTTTGAAAATATTTAGGAGATTGAAAACCCTCCAAGTGCGAATCCAACTAGGTCAGGTTAAGTTTTGTAAAAACAAAAACTATAAAACATTTATTGTTGATTCTGAAGTAATAAAATGTTTTAACAGAAAACAATCAACAACGTACTTCTCAATATGAGAAATAAAATGCAACTAAGTGTATTATGACATGAAAAACTTCAGATCTATTATTTCTATTGAATCAGAAACAAGATCTGAGTAAGTGTCTAAGTTGGAAATAAGATTTTATGAACACAAGGTTACAGCAACCCAAGATCACTCAACTCGAACTCTCATAAACTCAAGAAACATTAAAGATGGTGTTTATTTGGTTATGGTGTTTTGGAGAGGTAAGTGGTTTAGGTTGTAGAAGGTTTAGACGAAGTTAGGGTTTCTAACTTGACTCTCTGGTTTATCTCTCTCTCTCTCTCTTCTCTTTTCTCTCTATCTCTCTATTCTTTCTCTGAGAGTTTTCAAAATGACAAAAGCTCTCGAAGGCTGAGATGAGAGTCCTTTAAATAGCAAGAGGAGAAGGTTCCAGACTATCGTTCAAAAATAACGGCTGAGATTGAGTCAAGCTTCTTTGACTTCAATCCAAGGGCTCACAACAGGCGGTGGATTAAACAGGTTGTGATTGGCTTAAAGGTTTACACGGGGATTCACTCAGGCGGCATGCAGGCCATTGATAAGGGTTGATCCAAGGGCTGTAAACATGCGGAGTTTTGTCTCTGTAAAGAAACACAACTCTGGCCAATCAGAGAGCAGCAAGTGTTGGCCATAGAATGAATACAAACGCGCGTCCAAAACTAATTACAAAGCCAACCCTGGAGTCTCTGGCGCTTTTGGTTTCTACCCAGAGTAACTTTAGGCCAAAAATCACAACAATACATATTTAGATATTAACCCCAAAACTTTTTAAATCAAGTTTTAATTTAATAAAACCTTAATTAAAATTTGTTTAAAATTCCCAAAAAATTAATAAAAATCAAATTGAGGGATTTAAACACACTCACCACATGAATAAACATAAAGGTGCAATATGAAATGCAAAAATTAAGTTCTAAGTGTGTGAGTGATGGCTATAGTCTCTGGATCATTACAAGATGAATAAGAGAAGAAGCAAACCAATCTCTGAGGCTCTTTGGTTTCTAGGATGGATACAATTTTGTCACAATTTCCAAACTAGATGAGCTCTTATACAGTCTAGACTCAAATGAGTCAAAAGTATAAGGGCTTCAATCTTGAAATCTTTTTAACCACTCATGCATCACGTATGTGCTCACAAAGATTGGAACTAGTGTTGACAATATCATATAAACATGCGTAAAAATCATGAAAACAATCAGATTCAAGGATGGTTATTGTTTCAAACTGAGTAGTTAAATTTTGAATTTATACTCTTTGACCGCATCTGTGCCTTCATGGGTCTGTTATAAAACATCCCACACTTATTTCGATATGGTGCACGTCATGATTCAATGGAACTCTTAAGGAATGACATCATGAAAAATTGCATTTATCCCACAAGAATTAAAAGTACTCCATCTAAACTCATCCTGATTAGGCATAAATTCTTCACATTTATCCCCTTAATTTCGGTATTTTTACGATCCTGTGCGGTGTAAATAGCTTGGATTTATCTCATATCTATGCTGCTAACCCTTTTTGGTAAGTATTTCATATTTTTGTATCTCTTATGTGTTTTACAGGTATTTCATGCAAGAAAGATGGAAAAGAGAACTCAAAATAGTGAAAGAAACCAAGAATCGGGGAGTTGAAGGGCATTTTCGTAATTTTCTAACCTTAGTCCGGAAGTGGGGCCAACGGGAAAGTTGAAGATCTTTCAATTACAAGAACACTGGAAAAAACGGCACCCAAATTCGAGCTACGGTGAAGGAGTTATGATCATTTGAAGTTGAGAAAAAATCCAAGGAGGAAAAGAAGAAAGTTGGAAAATATTCTAAGTGTTGAAAGAGGCCCAGAAACCAGCCAATTCACCCGAACCGGTACACCCAGAACCCGAACCGGTTCGCCCATTTGTCACGCTCCAAAACCGTTACAGAATTAGTCACGCTTTCTAAGTGTGACAAATTGCCAGATACGGGATTTTTATTTTGTGCTTATCTTTTAGCCAAAAGAGTTTTTTGTTTTGGGGACTCTTCTAAACGACCTCTAGCCTATATATTTAGTCATTAGGACTCTTTTTATAAAGATTTCATTGATGTAAAAGCTCCATAATAAGTAGGAACATCTAGGAGAAAGATTCACATATTTTGGACCATTAATTCAACAGATTTTCCAGTTTTTCTTCAATCTTTGACTTCTTCTTACATGTTCTTATTCTTCAATCGTGGTAACTTTAATTTCCATCACTTTTATTATTATTCAACATGTTAGGCTAGGTTTTTAAAGGTTGGGATGCATGAACCCAACTTGATGTGTTAGTGCGTGTGTATAAAATTAATCCGCTGAATTTAGTGATTGATTATGATCGTATTGCATAGTTACACAACAACTGTAGATTTTTATATCTCGTTTGCCTCTGGGTAATCGTGATGATTTAGAGTGCAATTCGAGTGCTACTATCGTGATACTGATTTACTCATCCTCAGATTAAATATGACGCGGGCTTGAACCTCGTATACGTAATGCTTGGGAGTACTAAATTCTAGGTCAAATTAATCAGTTAAATTTACAATTAGTTTTATACCATCAATACACTAGGGTTGGGGGATTGTGTCTCTACCTTAATTTTCCAATTAGTTTTAGTTAACTTCTTTATTTTTCCTTTTCCCTTTCTCACTCAATCATCTTATTTTTATATCTTTTTAGAGTCAAGTTAGGGTTAACAGTCTTACCTTTGTCGTCACGTTCACTCGTCCTAGTTCCCTGAGGATTCGATACCCAAACTAGCCACTATACTCCACAAGAGTGTAGTTATAGTTTAGGTTTTTGTATTGCGGTTGGAAGCCGACAACAACGACTAGCGTATTTACACGGATGCTCGGTTTCCGACTCAATCAAAATGGCGCCGTTGCCGGGGAATTAGGTAGACTTTAGGTTAGGTTGGTTAATCCCGAATTTGATCTTTTAAAAAAAATCCAAAAATATGGGTGTCACGTTTTTTAATTGCCCAATTTGAAATGTCTTACTTTAACTCCTTTGGTGGGTTTAATTGTTATGATAATAGTGTGGAGGAGGAGGCGCTCAAGATTTATAAACATTGGATCAATATCACTAAAGATGAGTATAAAAAATACAAGCCTAGTGCTAAGGCCATCCAAATTTATCAAAATGAATTGCTTGAAGAAAAAAGACTTGAAAAAGAATATCGGGAAAAAAATCGTTATTGGGAGCAAGAGTTAGATGCATTATTTGAACCAAATGAGGATTTTCCTTCCGATATTTTTGAAGTTGAAGAATGTTTTCAACCAAATGAGGAATCCGAGGTGCTAGAACCAAGGAAGCCTACTTTGGAAGAACTCGTGCTTATTAGCAAAAAGCAATTCGACGACCTTGCTACTTTAGAGTTGAAAGTTAGAGAAACTTGCAAGGAGTTTAATGATTATTTGAATAGCTTAGAGAAAGTCGGGAGTTGCGCTTCCTCTAACCATTTTGAGAACGAAATCATTGAGAGTGATCCAAGTACTTTTGAATCTCAACCTATTATAAATATTTCAAAACCTATTGAGGTTGAGGATCAACTGTCTCCTTGTGTCACCACTATTATCGAACCATTAAATCCATTACAAGAACTGGACGAATGTCTTGAGGATGTTGATTCGATTCTTGTATGGGAATGTTTTTTTAAGATGCTTCATCTTACGGGCCATACACTTAGACGTGTCACTCCACCAGATCCAGTTGAAAATTTTGGGGGAGAAGATTTTGAGGACAAGGACTCTATGCTTGAATTTTTTGCCAAGATGGATTCTTTATGTTTGTGTGCTCTGCTTCCCATACTACTTGAAAAATCTTTGGGACATGATTCTATTTTTCTTGGATCCCAATGGTACTTGTCCCTCTATGCACTCAAATCCCTCATTATCCCCCTAAAATTTTTAAATGGTGATGGTTCATTTCTTCCACTTTGCACATGCCTTCCGTTGTTCAAACGAAATTCTTATTTTTCGGGATCCATGCTTTCTAGTGAGGGTACACCATTAATCCCTCAAAGTCATATTGTATTTTGGGTGGACCCTCAAATTTTTCGACTTCTAGTGTATAACTTATTAGAATTTGAAAATCGTAGGTTGTACAATAGTTAACTTTTTTTTTTAGTTTAGAATTCTTGTTATTATTTTTGCTATGCTTGGTTCTAACATGTTTTGAAGATTCAATGGACTCACATTCATCGGGGATCGCTCCATTTTGGGTAATATCTTTCTTTTCCTCTCTTTATGTTGTGTTCTTGATTCGCATTGAGGACAATGCAACATTTAAGTTAGGGGGTGTGGGATATTCTTCCCGTTTATTGTTTAGATTCATTGATTCGATCACATGTTCTTTCCAAGAGTGTTTTTTTTAGAAAATAAAAAAAATTAAAATTTTTTGAAAAAAGTCAAAAATATTTTTCTTCAAAATAAATAAAGATTGAAATTTAAAAACTTCAAAAATGTCACAAATATTTTGTCTCAAATTGGAAAAATCAAATGCACAAAGCCGAAATTGACCAAAGATGGAAATTGTGCGAAAAATGACGACTTTACAAATAAGTGTGGAGATTAACAAAACCCGGTGAGATTTCGAGCCTATCGATCTTTTTGAGTTTTTAAATCAATCCGAGTTAATGGTTAACTCATAGTTATAATTCAGCATCTTACAAAAGTCGTTGATGATCTCTATTTTATTGTTTTGATCGGTTATGGAAAATGGAATGTTGTCTCGAAACGCGTGCTATAAATCTCTAAATTAAATTAATCTCGAGACGCATATGGTAAATTAATAAGTAATTTGGACAATGAAGTAGGCCATCGTTTGTTACCCAAAAATATTAGCCATAAAAAGATGTGAAAAATTATCCCTTCGATAACCCAATTGAGCCGAATAAAATTTATCCTTTTCGTTTGGTAACCCGAAAAACCCAAATAACCCGGAATTGTGAAAAATGAAAAAAGTCATAATTTAAGTCTGAAAAGTGCAACAAAAAGAGGCAAGAAAAAAATAGAAGAATGCTCAACAAAAGTTAGCAAGAAAAGAAAAGGGTGAAAAAATAGAAAAAGAAGAGAAAATAAAGAAAAAAAAGCACTAACGGACATCATAAGAAAAATTTCCAATTCTGAATTTTCCAACCATTTCATGTTATCCAATTACACCTTAAACCCGAAAAAGTCCTAACTGAGTCCGAATTGCAAAATTGGTTACCGCGTGGAGAGTTAAAACACAAAAAGATAATAAAAGAGATTACATGGTGTGAAAAAGAGATGATGGTTCCCATTTACCTATGACCGTATTCCGATGAAGAGATCTTTTCACCCAAAAATTTCCGTCTTTCAATTTGTGTGCGTGACTTTGCGTCCATTATATTTACTCTTTATAAATCACGCATACCGAGAGAATAGCCACATTCTGAGAGATTCGTTTGAGAGAGCATCCCGTGAGCATTTGAATCAAAACGAATTTTTGGAAAGTAACGTAATGATCAATCGGTGGAAGTCAGCGGTTTAATTTTTGGCTTTGCACACACACACTATGACTTGAGACTCCTAAATAAGATTTTAAGGTGACTATTTTTGAGGAGTTTAAATTTTACAATTTTTAAGTATTTTGATATTTCTTTGAGTCAATAATGAATTTTGTGGGTATATTCACTGCAAACCCTCACGAGACACCACTCGTCTTACTAGGGTAACCTAGGGGTTTAAAGGCTTGTTGCATACGCTAAATGCAATCTCTTTCCCGCGAAAAAGGTATTCTATCCTAATAAAGTTTTTGAAGGGTCCTTAACTCATACACTCGTTCTTTTACATTGCTCGGGACGCGCAAAGTTCAAAGTTAGGGGGGTTTGATTAGGCATAAATTCTTCACATTTATCCCCTTAATTTCGGTATTTTTACGATCCTGTGCGGTGTAAATAGCTTGGATTTATCTCATATCTATGATACTAACCCTTTTTGGTAAGTATTTCGTATTTTTGTATCTCTTATGTGTTTTACAGGTATTTCATGCAAGAAAGATGGAAAAGAGAACTCAAAATAGTGAAAGAAACCAAGAATCGGGGAGTTGAAGGGCATTTTCGTAATTTTGTAGCCTTAGTCCGGAAGTGGGGCCAACAGGAAATTTGAATATCTTTCAATTACAAGAACACTGGAAAAAACGGTACCTCAATCCGAGCTACGGTGAAAGAGTTATGATCCCTTGAAGTTGCGGAAAAATCATAGAAGAAAGGCTAGGAAGGCAAGTTCAAGGTCATTTTCGTAATTTTTTAGCCCGATTCCAGAGGAGGGGCCTTCAGGAAAGTTTAAGATATTTCAATTACAAGAACACTGGAAAAAACAACACCCAAATCTGAGCTACGGTGAAGGAGTTATGATCATTTGAAGTTGAGAAAAAATCCAAGGAAGAAAATAAGAAAGTTGGAAAATATTCTAAGTGTCTAAAGAGGCCCAGAAACCAGCCAATTCACCCGAACCGGTACACCCAGAACCCGAACCGGTTCGCCCATTTGTCAAGTTCCAAAACCGTTACAGAATTAGTCACGCTTTCTAAGTGTGACAAATTGCCAGATACGGGATTTTTATTTTGTGCTTATCTTTTAGCCAAAAGAGTTTTATGTTTTGGGGACTCTTCTAAACGACCTCTAGCCTATATATTTAGTCATTAGGACTCTTTTTATAAAGATTTCATTGATGTAAAAGCTCCATAATAAGTAGGAACATCTAGGAGAAAGATTCACATATTTTGGACCATTAATTCGAGAGATTTTCCAGTTTTTCTTCAATCTTTGATTTCTTCTTACATGTTCTTATTCTTCAATCGTGGTAACTTTAATTTCCAGCACTTTTATTATTATTCACCATGTTAGGCTAGGTGTTTAAAGGTTGGGATGAATGAACCCAACCTGATGTGTTAGTGCGTGTGTATAAAATTAATCCGCTGCATTTAGTGATTGATTATGACCGTACTGCATAGTTACACAACAAATGTAGATCTTTATATCTCGTTTGCCTCTGGGTACTCGTGATGATTTAGAGTGAAATTCGAGTGCTACTATCGTGATACTGATTTACTCATCCTCAGATTAAGTATGACGCGGGCTTGAACCTCGTATACTTAATGCTTGGGAGTACTAAATTCTGGGTCAAATTAATCAGTTAAATTTACGATTAGTTTTATACCATCAATACACTAGGGTTGGGGGATTGTGTCTCTACCTTAATTTTCCAATTAGTTTTAGTTAACTTCTTTATTTTTCCTTTTCCCTTTCTCACTCAATCATCTTATTTTTATTTCTTTTTAGAGTCAAGTTAGGGTTAACAGTCTTACCTTTGTCGTCACGTTCACTCGTCCTAGTTCCCTGAGGATTCGATACCCAAACTAGCCACTATACTCCACAAGAGTGTAGTTATAGTTTAGGTTTTTGTATTGCGGTTGGAAGCCGACAACAACGACTAGCGTATTTACACGGATGCTCGGTTTCCGACTCAATCAAAATGGCGCCGTTGCCGGGGAATTAGGTAGACTTTAGGTTAGGTTGGTTAATCCCGAATTTGATCTTTTAAAAAAAATCCAAAAATATGGGTGTCACGTTTTTTAATTGCCCAATTTGAAATGTCTTACTTTAACTCCTTTGGTGGGTTTAATTGTTATGATAATAGTGTGGAGGAGGAGGCGCTCAAGATTTATAAACATTGGATCAATATCACTAAAGATGAGTATAAAAAATACAAGCCTAGTGCTAAGGCCATCCAAATTTATCAAAATGAATTGCTTGAAGAAAAAAGACTTGAAAAAGAATATCGGGAAAAAAATCGTTATTGGGAGCAAGAGTTAGATGCATTATTTGAACCCAATGAGGATTTTCCTTCCGATATTTTTGAAGTTGAAGAATGTTTTCAACCAAATGAGGAATCCGAGGTGCTAGAACCAAGGAAGCCTACTTTGGAAGAACTCGTGCTTATTAGCAAAAAGCAATTCGACGACCTTGCTACTTTAGAGTTGAAAGTTAGAGAAACTTGCAAGGAGTTTAATGATTATTTGAATAGCTTAGAGAAAGTCGGGAGTTGCGCTTCCTCTAACCATTTTGAGAACGAAATCATTGAGAGTGATCCAAGTACTTTTGAATCTCAACCTATTATAAATATTTCAAAACCTATTGAGGTTGAGGATCAACTGTCTCCTTGTGTCACCACTATTATCGAACCATTAAATCCATTACAAGAACTGGACGAATGTCTTGAGGATGTTGATCCGATTCTTGTATGGGAATGTTTTTTTAAGATGCTTCATCTTACGGGCCATACACTTAGACGTGTCACTCCACCAGATCCAGTTGAAAATTTTGTGGGAGAAGATTTTGAGGACAAGGACTCTATGCTTGAATTTCTTGCCAAGATGGATTCTTTATGTTTGTGTGCTCTGCTTCCCATACTACTTGAAAAATCTTTGGGACATGATTCTATTTTTCTTGGATCCCAATGGTACTTGTCCCTCTATGCACTCAAATCCCTCATTATCCCCCTAAAATTTTTAAATGGTGATGGTTCATTTCTTCCACTTTGCACATGCCTTCCGTTGTTCAAACGAAATTCTTATTTTTTGGGATCCATGCTTTCTAGTGAGGGTACACCATTAATCCCTCAAAGTCATATTGTATTTTGGGTGGACCCTCAAATTTTTCGACTTCTAGTGTATAACTTATTAGAATTTGAAAATCGTAGGTTGTACAATAGTTAACTTTTTTTTTTAGTTTAGAATTCTTGTTATTATTTTTGCTATGCTTGGTTCTAACATGTTTTGAAGATTCAATGGACTCACATTCATCGGGGATCGCTCCATTTTGGGTAATATCTTTCTTTTCCTCTCTTTATGTTGTGTTCTTGATTCGCATTGAGGACAATGCAACATTTAAGTTAGGGGGTGTGGGATATTCTTCCCGTTTATTGTTTAGATTCATTGATTCGATCACATGTTCTTTCCAAGAGTGTTTTTTTTAGAAAATAAAAAAAATTAAAATTTTTTGAAAAAAGTCAAAAATATTTTTCTTCAAAATAAATAAAGATTGAAATTTAAAAACTTCAAAAATGTCACAAATATTTTGTCTCAAATTGGAAAAATCAAATGCTCAAAGCCGAAATTGACCAAAGATGGAAATTGTGCGAAAAATGATGACTTTACAAATAAGTGTGGAGATTAACAAAACCCGGTGAGATTTCGAGCCTATCGATCTTTTTGAGTTTTTAAATCAATCCGAGTTAATGGTTAACTCATAGTTATAATTCAGCATCTTACAAAAGTCGTTGATGATCTCTATTTTATTGTTTTGATCGGTTATGGAAAATGGAATGTTGTCTCGAAACGCGTGCTATAAATCTCTAAATTAAATTAATCTCGAGACGCATATGGTAAATTAATAAGTAATTTGGACAATGAAGTAGGCCATCGTTTGTTACCCAAAAATATTAGCCATAAAAAGATGTGAAAAATTATCCCTTCGATAACCCAATTGAGCCGAATAAAATTTATCCTTTTCGTTTGGTAACCCGAAAAACCCAAATAACCCGGAATTGTGAAAAATGAAAAAAGTCATAATTTAAGTCTGAAAAGTGCAACAAAAAGAGGCAAGAAAAAAATAGAAGAATGCTCAACAAAAGTTAGCAAGAAAAGAAAAGGGTGAAAAAATAGAAAAAGAAGAGAAAATAAAGAAAAAAAAGCACTAACGGACATCATAAGAAAAATTTCCAATTCTGAATTTTCCAACCATTTCATGTTATCCAATTACACCTTAAACCCGAAAAAGTCCTAACTGAGTCCGAATTGCAAAATTGGTTACCGCGTGGAGAGTTAAAACACAAAAAGATAATAAAAGAGATTACATGGTGTGAAAAAGAGATGATGGTTCCCATTTACCTATGACCGTATTCCGATGAAGAGATCTTTTCACCCAAAAATTTCCGTCTTTCAATTTGTGTGCGTGACTTTGCGTCCATTATATTTACTCTTTATAAATCACGCATACCGAGAGAATAGCCACATTCTGAGAGATTCGTTTGAGAGAGCATCCCGTGAGCATTTGAATCAAAACGAATTTTTGGAAAGTAACGTAATGATCAATCGGTGGAAGTCAGCGGTTTATTTTTTGGCTTCGCACACACACACTATGACTTGAGACTCCTAAATAAGATTTTAAGGTGACTATTTTTGAGGAGTTTAAATTTTACAATTTTTAAGTATTTTGATATTTCTTTGAGTCAATAATGAATTTTGTGGGTATATTCACTGCAAACCCTCACGAGACACCACTCGTCTTACTAGGGTAACCTAGGGGTTTAAAGGCTTGTTGCATACGCTAAATGCAATCGCTTTCCCGCGAAAAAGGTATTCTATCCTAATAAAGTTTTTGAAGGGTCCTTAACTCATACACTCGTTCTTTTACATTGCTCGGGACGCGCAAAGTTCAAAGTTAGGGGGGTTTGATTAGGCATAAATTCTTCACATTTATCCCCTTAATTTCGGTATTTTTACGATCCTGTGCGGTGTAAATAGCTTGGATTTATCTCATATCTATGATACTAACCCTTTTTGGTAAGTATTTCGTATTTTTGTATCTCTTATGTGTTTTACAGGTATTTCATGCAAGAAAGATGGAAAAGAGAACTCAAAATAGTGAAAGAAACCAAGAATCGGGGAGTTGAAGGGCATTTTCGTAATTTTGTAGCCTTAGTCCGGAAGTGGGGCCAACAGGAAATTTGAATATCTTTCAATTACAAGAACACTGGAAAAAACGGTACCTCAATCCGAGCTACGGTGAAAGAGTTATGATCCCTTGAAGTTGCGGAAAAATCATAGAAGAAAGGCTAGGAAGGCAAGTTCAAGGTCATTTTCGTAATTTTTTAGCCCGATTCCAGAGGAGGGGCCTTCAGGAAAGTTTAAGATATTTCAATTACAAGAACACTGGAAAAAACAACACCCAAATCTGAGCTACGGTGAAGGAGTTATGATCATTTGAAGTTGAGAAAAAATCCAAGGAAGAAAATAAGAAAGTTGGAAAATATTCTAAGTGTCTAAAGAGGCCCAGAAACCAGCCAATTCACCCGAACCGGTACACCCAGAACCCGAACCGGTTCGCCCATTTGTCAAGTTCCAAAACCGTTACAGAATTAGTCACGCTTTCTAAGTGTGACAAATTGCCAGATACGGGATTTTTATTTTGTGCTTATCTTTTAGCCAAAAGAGTTTTATGTTTTGGGGACTCTTCTAAACGACCTCTAGCCTATATATTTAGTCATTAGGACTCTTTTTATAAAGATTTCATTGATGTAAAAGCTCCATAATAAGTAGGAACATCTAGGAGAAAGATTCACATATTTTGGACCATTAATTCGAGAGATTTTCCAGTTTTTCTTCAATCTTTGATTTCTTCTTACATGTTCTTATTCTTCAATCGTGGTAACTTTAATTTCCAGCACTTTTATTATTATTCACCATGTTAGGCTAGGTGTTTAAAGGTTGGGATGCATGAACCCAACCTGATGTGTTAGTGCGTGTGTATAAAATTAATCCGCTGCATTTAGTGATTGATTTTGATCGTACTGCATAGTTACACAACAATTGTAGATCTTTATATCTCGTTTGCCTCTGGGTACTCGTGATGATTTAGAGTGAAATTCGAGTGCTACTATCGTGATACTGATTTACTCATCCTCAGATTAAGTATGACGCGGGCTTGAACCTCGTATACGTAATGCTTGGGAGTACTAAATTTTGGGTCAAATTAATCAGTTAAATTTACGATTAGCTTTATACCATCAATACACTAGGGTTGGGGGATTGTGTCTCTACCTTAATTTTCCAATTAGTTTTAGTTAACTTCTTTATTTTTCCTTTTCCCTTTCTCACTCAATCATCTTATTTTTATTTCTTTTTAGAGTCAAGTTAGGGTTAACAGTCTTACCTTTGTCGTCACGTTCACTCGTCCTAGTTCCCCGAGGATTCGATACCCAAACTAGCCACTATACTCTACAAGAGTGTAGTTATAGTTTAGGTTTTTGTATTGCGGTTGGAAGCCTACAACAACGATTAGCGTATTTACACGGACGCTCGGTTTCCGACTCAATCAAAATCCTTAGTCCAGTTTGCCACGGGTTTAAAATTAGTAACATTATTTGCGGTGACAGTGGGAGGAGTCCATCCTCTATCACAAACAACCCAACACACTCTTTGATTGATTTTAAGTGAGATTTCATACGGGCTTTCCAATAAGCATAATTAGGCCCATCAAAAATTGGCAACCAATTATATAAGTTTTCACACAAGAACATTGTGATTTTTCGAAATCAGATTTTTCAAAAAAATAAATCAATATCACATTTTTTTACGAAAATCAGGATCACTTGATAAATAAGAGATACCCGC
The DNA here is from genome assembly GCA_949130495.1 of Sambucus nigra. Lineage (NCBI taxonomy): Eukaryota > Viridiplantae > Streptophyta > Magnoliopsida > Dipsacales > Adoxaceae > Sambucus > Sambucus nigra. Next base: position 339,504,514 of record OX422220.1, on the reverse strand, counting down.
TCTGATACCAATTTGTAAAATTGGTGATCGCTTAAATAATCTCTTATACCAATTTGTGAATTCTACGTGATAAATCAAATTTGGAAAGTATAATTGTAAACTTATTTAATTGTAGTAAATTTTTAAACAATTTAATTCAGCCCTAAAACATACAACTACGTGGGTAAAGTCAAACCAACATAAAGAAGTTGCTGACACAAATTTAAGGGAAAAAAACCAAAAGAAAAAACCTTTATATTTCACTTAATAATACTCACAAGATGACTAGAGAAATTTGCAATGAATATCCGTAGATACCCACAAGAACACTCAGTTTTACGTCAGCAATGGAATTTCGCAGCAACTCCACAAGACAACAAGGATCACCCACGAGGACTCCTAAACACACGCAGTCGTCATCCCAGCACCTCCCTTAAGTGGAACTTAATCAGCAGTAGGAAATCTTCCCTACAAGATAAACTCCAATAAAGATGTAACTCGGGTTCCAATTCACTAGGCTATTGGGATTTTTGTGAATTGAAAAAATAAAAGATTTGAACCCTAAATTGAAGAAGACAAAAGTATTCTGCTGGTTTACAATTTATGCAAAATGAAAAACGCCAAGTCTCCTTAACAAACAATGACTCATTTAACATGCTTTATATAAACAAATTGAGTCGGTAGATCGCTCGAACGAAGTCGTAATGTTGCTCGAACGAGGACACGTGTCGCTCAAACGACTTCCAGTGACATCAGACATCCTTATGTCGTTCGAACGACATACTGATGTCATTTGAACGACGTCAGCATCAAAATTTTCTTCGCCTAAACACTTAGAAAAAAATTCCATTTGATGAAAAACAATGCCTCAACTGATTAAAAACAGTTTAGAAAACATTTCCAACACTTAGAAAAATTGTCCGAATATTTTAAATGAACCATAATGGGACTTTAACACAAATTTCCCAAAATTAATCTCGCTGAAGATCGTTGATATTTGGATCCGTCTCAATGCATGATAGGTCTTAAATAAATTTTCGACGATTGTAGCAGTATACGACATACACTAATGTAAACATGACTATGTAAAATATGTCCTTACATAACTTCATAGAGGTAGAGGCAGATCTAGGACCATCCTAGATGGATCCCATACAAACATACTTAGATCATGGCACAATACTAACATAAACTAAAGGGGTAAGAAGGTTATGATATAAGGCACGAAGGTATGGCCTAGATAGGGGAATTCTATTTCTAAGAGGTTTCATCCAAATGAAGTCAATGACCTAATAAAATAAGTGCATGAGGACTCTTGTGGAGAATATTCAGTAGACAAGATCACTAGTAAAGTAAGTCACCACACGTGGCTATTATTGTTCCACCATGAAGGATGATTGCGCAAATTATGGAAAGAGGTGTGTTAAGTGCCAAAAGTAGGGGGCTTCTCTTATGACGATCACATCTCCCTAGCCATTCGTGATGTGGGTAATAGATTTTGTCTAACCTGTATCCAAAAATAGATACAGGTTTAAATACTTAGTCATTATTGTAGACTACTAAATCAAGTGGCTCGAAGATGAACCCCTAGTTAAAATGTCGTATGAAAAGTTTTCCCCTTCATTTGAAAGAACATCATCTGCTGTTATGAGATGTCGTATGCTTACATCGTCGCTCATGGAACTTAATTTGATAATCGGGAGTTCAAAAACTATTATATGTGATCTAAAATCTAAAAATTGCATTCTTTACCCAGCCATCCTCAATGTGATAGGCAAACAGAAGTAAAGAATAAAACCTTAGCAGAATAAGGAAATGGCTAGACGATGCTAAAGGAAATTGGATTAATGGAATCCAAAGTGTTATGTGGGCGCACAGAAATACGTCAAGGATGGCAACAGGAGATACACCTTATAGGTTAGCCTTTGGAATATAAGTAGTAGATCCAATGGAACTTGTTCTTCCCATTTACCATGCTTAAACACTTATCCCACAAACATAACATACCACATAACTTCATGTATGACCCCATCAAAAGGTCATGAACAAGAAGTTTTACTTCATGTATGATCTTGCCTTCAGAGAAGACTAAGAGTAAGAAGTTCATGAAATTACTTCATGCATTATGTCGCATTTAGGGCAGACCAAGAATAATAAGCTCACCAAATTACTTAATGGATGATCTTGTCTTTAGGGTAGACTAAGAACCAAAAGTTACCTAAATTTAGGAAATCCATTGCAATCATATGGACGATAAGATCCGACCATAACTACCTAAATGCAAGGATAATTCTTAATGCATTTGGTCATCTCAGACAACTAACACCAGCACTTGGTTAGGATGACAAGATTCGTCCATACAACCATCAAAAAGGGCATTAGTAAAGCCTAAGATTGGAAAATCCAGGTTCATCCAACCATGATAACTAGTAAATAAGATCATTTAGCCAATAGCCAACCACGTGATCATAAGACTAAATTACTATTAGAACCATTTTTAACTCATCAAGATGGCGTGACTTAAAGTTACAACAATTTTATTACATCTACTTGTGCAAAAGACATACAAGTAAAGGTAAGAAAATCATGGAAGGCGTGAATATAATTTTTTTTTAATAATTTGGAGATCATTACAAGAATGTCAAATTATTACAAGACAACTAGAAAACACACATCAACAAAATTATCATTCACAAAAAGAGATTTTATTGGTTGTTTAACCTTCAAAACCAGTATGGGCGATAACTAAGGTATAAGGGGTAACGGTTAACCGCATGTCTCTAGTCCTAGGCTAACTACAAGAATTGACCCTATCGACCAAATAAAGAGCTCGGCTTAAATCCTCATCCCCATAAAGGACATAGTCCCCAAGAATTTTTTTTATTAAACTCACGAAAATGGCATTTGGAGGAAATCATAAGGCGTCAAGCTTGAAAGGAGGTTCGGGCATATCTAAAGAACCTTGATCATGCCAGTACCATAGTTCGTTCTATTTTGGAACCTTTATTGCTACTAAATCATTCATTTAACAGTGATTGTAGCCAACCTTCTTTGCCTGATAAAGTTTTGTCCCCATATGTACAAGGGCCTCTTCATAGCCTACCATCCAAACAATGCAATGCTACTTATGGAATTGATATGTAAAGTGATTTACCTTCTCGTTCAAACTCTTGATGGTGGATAACTAGTTCTTAATAGTCGTTACTTGGTCAGATAGAATCTTCTTAATGATTTACTCTTTAATTGATCATGAAATCCTTCCTTGTTGTTGAAAAGCCTCCCTTTTTAATTTCCTCATTTAATCAAAATCTTCTATGAGATGGGCATTTTCCTCCACCAGAATTGAGGCACCTTGATTCTAGTTGGTAGGCCTAGACTTATTCAAACCTTTAAGATCAATCCGAGGAGCATTATTTTCTTATTTAAGTATGGAAGTGACTTCATGAGCATCAATTAACTCAGTATTCAGGAGAAAATCCTTTATGGAATATGCTTATGATAAAGAAAGCAGCTTATTATCAAACCCATTGCTCTTTTATAGGCCGTCTAGCTTTTTCCCATGGTTAGCTTGAAGACTTGCTAGTGACTATTTATGGTTCTATTTCATAGAAAAAATCATGTCATGATAAGAAGCGTTGCCTGCAACTGCCTAGTAAAAATGATGAAATTGATGTATGACTGTGTGGACAAAGGAAAAGCATCCAGACTAAGTAAATCTTCAAGATCCTCCTCATCAACTTCACTGAAACCGGCATCGAACAGATGATTACGGCTTTTTTGAAAATTGCTCTCGACAATAACCAAAGATGTCAATCTGGCATTAAACTGCAAAGTAATTGGTGAGATATAAGTATTTTTAAGGTACTAATATGTGAAACATAATTTTTATTTATCATCAAAGAAGAGTTACATTGGGTCAAACCCCATACATTGAAATAAAATTAGAAAGATGACAAGACAAAACCAAACATTCTTAAGCCACTATCGAGATTACTTCCCCACCTTTTCTTATCGGCAATATCTTGACCTTCACCCTACTCGATGACTAAACTTGCTTCTTATCAATAGCAGTAGAAGATTCCTCTTTATAATCATTAATTTCATCATCAACTTGAGGAGGAGTTCCACAAAGGTACATATGGAAAAGGTTGGACTCTTTGGAAGTGTCAACCTTGGTAAGTGTTTCATCCCAACCATCTTTGAATTATGTCTTCTTCAAGTTGTCAATTTGCATAGAGGCATTATAGAAGGCCTTGCCCTAGCCTTTGGTAAAGGCCTCTTCCTTGGCCTTGGCAGCATAAGCCATAACTTATTCGGCCTTGACCTTTACTTGCTCGATAATAGCCCGATCATTCTCAGCCTCCTTTTTAGACTTTTTACTAGCAGTAAAAACATTTTCTAACACCAAATTATCCCCTTCCAAGTCGTGGACCCTCTTCTCCAGATTCTCTTTCTCCTGCATCAGAGCCTCGTTGGCCTGGCAAGTAGCCTCCAATGATTTTCCCAATTCATCAAAAGTGATTTTTGCATCAAAAAATGAATCCATCCTCTGATCATTTCTCACCATAAACTACTCGTAATCCACCGGGAACTACAAAGTTAAAGGGAAGAGGGAGACATTAGCAAGAAAATGGAATAAATTTGAAGAATAAACATATAAACAATCAACTTACAAGGGACAAGTTATGATTGGCTCATTAAAATAACCTAGTGTGAGGGATTGAAGAGGTAGCTACTTGTTCAGTAGGAAGGGCCCCAATACTCATCAAGCTATGAGAAATTTCAAGAATAGAATTTATCGATTGAGTGGTACTCTTGCCTTTATCGGTGGTATTTATCCCCACAATATCAAATGGAAGAGGAGGATCCATCCTTATTCTCTTGGATAGGGTATCATTGTCCCCAGGAGGAGTGTTAAAAATATATATGTGACTTGAGCCTCCAGCATCAAATTTCTTACTCGCTAAACGAGCTGGAGGAGGTGACCTGGCCCTAGAATGGGTGGCGATCAGATTGGTATTTTTTTATCTCACCGTCTCTCTTGAATAGACGTTGGTTGGTACTAGCGCAATGTTAATAGGCTCAAAGGAGGAAGAGTTACTTCCTGTAGAAAAGTTATACCCTACTCTATGAGAGGACTGAGAGTCTGACTCCGAGGAATCAAAAGTAGAAGATATCAAGTCATCCCAAAGGATGGGTGCAAGAGGTATTTCTTCGATAGGTCGAGATACAAAAGAGGTGATTGTACTCTTATAGCCAAGCATAACATAATTTGACCTAGGATGATCCCCGATGCCAAGCCTTTACTGGATATACCAAGCAGTTTTTAAATATGTAAAATTAACCTCGATGTCGCGAAGAAGTCTCTTCTTACTTTTTGGTGGAAAATAAAAACTAGGAGTACAAAATCAGCAATAGAAATAAAGAAAATATTAGAATATAAACATTTTAAATGTGTGTCCTAAATTATTCTCCTGCATTCCTGAGGGCACTTGGGCCCCTCATATGATGTACCCTTGGGAAGAGGGGAAAATTGTCAATTCTTCACAATCCAACCATGATCCGAATAATCCTTGTTGGAATCAGGTAAACTCATAACCAAATCCCCATTTGACTTCCTTCTCTTCATATAATAAATGTTTTTATTAGTGGAGACCCAATAGTAACAATACATTAACTCTGAAATCTAAATGTGGGTCCCATACTGTTTGTTAATGCGGCTCACCCCATTAATGATTATCCAAGTATTTGGGGCAACTTAGGCAGGAACCAAATTAAAATATTGGAAAAATTCTACAAATAGATTGTTAGGGAGAAAAGTGGCCCATATTCACCAACGAAAATAGACAGTAACCAATGACCTTCATGTTAGGCACAAAGATCACAGGCCCCATTCACTATTTCAGCGATTACCCACTAGGGGATCCCATAAGTAGCCGTAAAAGCTTCTAATAAAATCTGAGTAATAGTATAAACCATGCTTCTAAAAGAATAAGAAATTAGTGCAAAGAAAATTGAAGAAGGAGAAAAAGATTCTTATAGTGAAATATGTAAAGCTCTCACAAATAGCTAAAGTGGAAAATATAAAGCTCTCACAGATGGCTGGAGTGCCTAGAGATGACAAAAGATTTTTAAATAAAGGCAAAATGAGAAAAAGGTGGGAACTGATGTTCTATAATCTGGAGTAATGTCTCTATATTTCCCAAAGATTAATGATGCTTAATCATATCTTATGTATTCATTCTAATGGTAGAGAGCTACCAAAATATGGTTTTTTACCAGTGTACCCCTGGCTCACTTTATCTCCCAAAATTTATCCGTATTCATAAAATTTCCACTCGACTAGGAGAACTAAGATTCCTAGTTTGCCTACTCTTAGAGGTCATTAGCTGACCAAACATCCTGCAAAACTTAGCCCCTTATTACCATTTAACACTTCATACCTTCATTTTGTGGCCCAAAACACTCTAAAGATCTAATACTCCACAGAAGCTACTACCTGTTACAGTCATGAACGAAGTCAGGGGGGAATTTGTTGTATCATAAATATGGAATAAGACGCAGACTAATGGTATTGTGACACATGTCATCTGAAGATGATCAACTCACTCAATTACGTAGTCGGTACATCATCTTATTGGCCGGCTAAACACTACTCCCGGTCGGCTGGGTAGTCGACTAGAATAAATTAATGTTATTAGTTTGAATCACCAAGAACATGGGTGGGTCACACATGGGAATATGCATATCTTCCATTACATAAGTGGGTTTGTCCATTTAGATGATTATAATTAAGTCTTTATTAACTACCCTTAGAATGTAAATGGGTACAATGTCTTGACCTAGTAAGACACACCTTCTATCCACCTACTCTTTCTCTCCTATAAATAGCACAAACTCCCACCTGAGGGAGGAGGGAATATGAATGCACTCAGAGAGAGAAATTTGAGAGTTTGTACCCACTTTTTATTGATGATTGAATGATAAAATCAAGCATAACAATTATAGACATAGGCAACCTATTGGCCAAACTGATAAGCACCCAAAAGTGTACGTTTTAAACGCTGAATAGACGTATTTTAGTTGGTAATTCTCGGCAATTTGGGTGTTATGTGCTTTATAGTATATTTTGTAGGTCGAATGCACGTTGCGGTGCTCAAACGTGTATTTCAAGACAATTGTGCAGATTATGGAGCTAATTTCCAATCCCATAGCCCTAACCTACCCTAGCCCACCCTAAGCCTACCTAAACCTGTCCCGAACCGTGTGTGTTTAATTTGTCCCATTTTATTTTATGTGTCATTTTATTTTTTAGGGTTTATTTTATTATTTTATTGAGTCGTGTATATATTTTTTAGCACGTCGTGTAATAGTTCTTTTATTTTCTTATTTTTTTTAGTTAGTCTATTTTCATATCATTTATTTTATTAGTTTTTATTTTTATAGTTTTATTTTAGTTATGTTTAGAGTTTGTATAGTGTGTCGGGTCTTGTCATTTTTTATTTTGGTTGATTTTTATTTTTATTTTTACTTTTACTTTTTTAGTTTAGTTAAATTTTTATTTTGTTTTGTTTTATTAGCTTTAGTTGGATATTTTTTAAGGGTCACAAGTTAAACACACACACTAACACCTAACTCCCCTACACCTAAACTAACACTCACACACACCCACTTACCTACACACTATCATACACATAAATAAACCCCACAACCACACACACATTTCCTACACCCTCACCTACTTAATCAAACCACCCTTCTTCTTCAACCCCCATCTCTATCCCTCTCTTTCTCCTAAAAAAACCATTAGCGCAACAAAAATACCACCATCCCATCATCCTCAAACCTCACCACCACCATAGTAACCCAAAACCGGACATGTTCAAACCCAACAACAAACCCGAAGTCACCGGCGCTCTTCCAAACCAGGTCGGCGCAAACCCTGCCGGAAACCCAATTCCTTTGAAACCGTCGGCGACCCTCTGCGCCTCAACCCTATCCCCTGCCGGATGCCCCCAGCTTGCCACCAGCGTCATGACCCACCGCCGGTCATCCCCTCGCCCATCTCCCTTACCCCTCGCCTAACTCTAACCTAGGGCAACCCCTGCTAAATCATCCGCCAACCCGCGGCGACCCTCCTGGTCCAACCCGCGACAATCCCAAACCCGAAACCATTCAACCCCTGTCCAAAACCCAAAACCAAGCTCTAACCTTGAGACACATTTCCCTTCTAACCTAAAACATTTTTCAACCACCTGCACAATTTCTTCATCAGCAAAATCAAATGAAAAATAACTCCACATGCTTAAAAGCCACATGTCTTTAACCCTTTAACCCCCAATTCCCAAAATGCCCACAACTACCAACTTTAAACCATTTTCAAAAATAACCCTTAACTAAATCTGATTTATTTTATTCCAATCTCCTCACCCACATGACCTCACACTCCTTTCACCATTTTCATGCACACTCAAACCCATTCCCAAAAATACCCCTAGCTCCATGCCTATTATAAAAAGGAGAAGAAGACCAATTTGAAGAAAAAATATCATAGAAAATAGAGAGAGAAAATACCATTTTAGTGTAGGTTTTTAGATTAGAATTTTTATTTTATTTGTTTTAGATAGTGAGGGAAAAATAAATTGTTGTGAGAATTAATTTGAGTGAAATATTTGATGTAATTTTGTTTGGATCATTCAAATTGAGGGATTTTGATTTCAACTCATGGATTGAAGTTCAATTAAGCATCAAGAGATTGCGTTTGATTATTCTTTTCTCTTCTCATTTATTTTATGCCTTTGATTATTAATTTGTCAAATTCCATACCATGTTAGGCTAAATCCCCTTTTATTGGGGGGGGGGGGGGGGACACTTATTTGATGTTATTTTAATTTAATTAGTTTGATTACTGGAAAATTCCCTTTGAATGTTAATTTTTATCCCTCACCCTTAAATTTATGCCTCGAGAGAGGGTAACTGATTTTCGAGAGAAAATCGAAATTCTATTTATAATACCCATTTTAGATTCGAACTAGAGATAGGGGTTTCTTAAGTAGAGAAAATCGAAATTCTATTTATAATACCCATTTTAGATTCGAACTAGAGATAGGGGTTTCTTAAGTGGGGTATTATAACTTGAATTTCAACTCTAAATTTATTTTCAAAGATTTACATGAATTTTAATTGATCGATCCTTGCCGGTGATTAATTAAAGGGAGTGTAGATCTATTTTCTAGAGTTGTGGGGTGTTAAACTTAATTTTCTAAAAGATTACTATTAAAATTACATTTGCAACGAGAGTTGATTTGTAATTTTGATATTAATTTGGGATAATTCAATTAATTAAATTAATCAGTTTGAATAGCTAAAATTTGTGGTGTAATCCCACTCCTTGATTGTTCTCAGATTTGTTTACCTCATTTATCTCATATTTTATTGTTAGACTTTATTTTCCATTTTAGTCACTTTTTAGTTTGTAATTTAATCTTTCATTTTAGTTTAGTATTATTTCACCTCACCTCACCTAATTGTTTTAATATTTGAAAAGATAAAAAAAATAGAAAAAAGAAAAAACACAAAAAGAAAATAAAAAGTGAACTACAATTGAGTTTGTCTCTAGCTACCCCCTTGATCTGGATTGATACCATTACTTACCTCTACACTTTAGTATGTTATATTTTTTAAGTAATTGAGGTTTTGACTAACTTGGCTTTCAACAATGACACGCAAAAAACAAGTTATCAAATGGCGCCGTTGCCGGGGAGATAAAAAAGCAAAAAAGTCAAAGTTATCAAATGGCGCCATTGCCAGTCTTGGGATCGTGAAGCTCGGAGCGGATTTCAACTTGTAGTTCATTTGTATTTTGCACTTATAATTTTTTTGTACTATTTTTATATTTTTAGAAGGCTTGTATTAGGATTATTCTATTCTTGGCTTGTATTGCGGTGCATAGAGACACCTTTATTTTATTTTTCATTTTAAAAATTATAACAATCGAAGAAAGTGTGATAGGGAAACCGGACAAGGTAGAGAGAGGACGTCCAAAGGCGAGGATTTAGAAGGCTCTCTACCTTGGGTCGGTGGGACTCCCGGGGACGACTGAGATAGGCGTGATCTCCCCCTAGTCGACTCAAATTTTTTGGCACCCCACAGCCTAAAAATCGTGGGAGGTACATTTCTTACAACCTCACCCCTCTCCTGTTAGCGAGTCAATTCTTTTGTGTGCTCCTTTGTTCTCTTGTGTGATTTTATTCTCGCATTTATTTTTTGAATGGTGTGATGAATTAAATTACTAAGACCTACACACGGTCACTCACGAGAAGGGGTTTCATCACCCGACTCACTCGCTTACCAATTGTGTGCTACCCTAGCAATTACTAAATTTAAAATCCATTAACTAGGTTTTCCACTCGGAGAATATTTTTGCAAAGGCGATCACAGAAAATTCTGTGATTTTTTACCTCCCGCAGACTTAATTAAAATTTGACTACCCTTTCACGAAATTTAAAGATAAAAATTGTCTATGTGCTAGTTAGGAATTCTTCTTGACGTGTGTGTATCCAATTTAATTTTTTGGAAGTCGGTTTTAGTTAGTTCCTCCCAAATTTTTGAGTCCATATTTCTCCCCACCTTGTCTTCAAAAAATCCAAAAATATTTTCTTTAATTTTTATTAAAAAAAATCCAAAAATATTTTCTTTCATTTTTATAAAAAAATCCAAAAATACTTTCTTCCATTATTTTTAGAAAATCCAAAAATATTTTCTTTCCTTTTGAAAAAATTTAAAAAACTCCAAAAAATATTTCTATCCACATGGATGAAGAACATCTCTTACGGGACTACTTTGGTCATTTCCCATTATCATGCGACACGTGTGAGAGTGGTCCCAAGCCGTCTCTTTATGATATTCTTAGTGGTTTCACCTCTCTCACGAGTACCATAGATACTCTTGACCCATCTATGCATGCACCTCGTATTCCATCACCCTCGGTGTCAAGTGTCGACGTGTCTCATCCTTTGTTGTGTACCCATTGTTATTATGTCGATCACATGTCCCATGAGTGCCCTTACATTCCATATCCATACGAACCCACCTTGGAATATGTGTATTCGTATGACACTATTTCAGAACGCACCTCGGCCTATTATCCTGATATACCTAATCCCGAGTTGTGTGAGTACCCGAGCTATTCTTGGAGGCCTAATCACCCTCCCACGCAATACGAGTCCCAACCCGATGTTGTGGATCCTCACACGTTCCAACAGTCATCATGTCAAGCTTGTGCACTCATTTATGATCAGTTCCCTCATTACACACCCCATTAGTATCAACCATTTGTCCATCACGAAAGTAATCCTTTCGTGTATGATGAAATTGGCCCCGCTCCACACACTTCATTTGAGTATTCTCCGTATAGTCATGATAGTAGCACATTGTGTCCACCTCAACCACCACCACCACCATCATCCACCTTTGCTCTCGAAAGCCTCCTGCAAAAGTTCATACTCGAGCAAGAGCAAGACACTCAAATTTGAAATGAATCCCTCCAAAGGCTAGAACAAAGCTTAAATGATTTGGAGTGTGCGAGAGAGTCGGATATTCCCATGGATCCACCCATCGTTGCAACCGAGTGTGATGATGATGTGTCCTCTTGCTACATGGATTTTGAGTGTGACCAACCCTACCACCCAAAAAATCTCGAAGATGAGACCATCCCATGGTCCGGGCCCCATGTCGATAATTGTGTTGACTTACCTTTAATTAGTGAGGTTGATCCAATCCCACCATGTCCAGATAAACCTACAATTGAGGTGCCCACTCCTGCTGAATCCAAAACAATGCCCGAGTCTACACCTATCGAGCATCACCCTTATGTTCCCGAGGAACCAATTTATTCTAGGTTAGCTCCAGCTACAAGAGCTCACCATTTTCCCGAGATAGAATCCGTGATAGTTCCTACCTGTCCGGATATGGATTCTATCCCCCCATGCATGTCTCCCTTTGAGCCCAATATTTCTAGTGATTCCTCTATATTAAATCTTGGTGCCTCATCTTACCCACCCACCACATTCACCGAAGTTATTCTAGTGGAGAAGCTGACCACTCCATCTTTAGATACCACACTTCCTCCTACAAGTGCCCTTGAGGATCATTATGTGTCTCATGAGGAGTGTGTGTATCCCACTCTTTAGTTGCATCATCTTCCTCCACCATTTATCCCACCCGACCCACCCATTGTCCCTTCTACCCCACCACCTGGTTTGGATCTTGATTTTACACCTTGCCTATTCCCAACCACATTTTTAGATCCTAACCTAACACCATCCTCCACCTTTCACGAGAGTATTTATGGTGATACTCTCCACTTTTGTGACACCGAGTTTTTTACCCTATGCCTTCCACTCTTTTGTGGTATTAGTTTTTTCCCTAAACAGCTCCCTGGCGTGTCACGGTGCGACCATTATCGTCGTCCATTTGTAGAACGATCGTGTCCTTTCCATGATCCACACCCCATTCCTATTACCACACCTTTTCGCCTCCCTCACCAATTAGAGCACCATGTGTATAGGGACCTAGTTGCCCTCACCTTCCGACTTAATAAGTCCCGTGGACGATACCTCTTCACCCTTTCCACCCTCACCCTTACCCTAATACCCACTCGCCCATGGTCCACCGATGCTTTGCATCGTGTGTATCACTTTGCCATATAGGTGCATTGACCATTTTAGCCTTCATCCAACAAGACTGATGCTTCAGTCTTGTTTGGGGGTGATTCTCATCACCCAGTTTTTTTGTTGCCCCGTGCTTTCATAGATCTTATCTTTAGGGTGAGTATCCATCGGTCTGGATGAAGACATTAAACTTAGCGCTACCGGGAGGCAGCCCACGTGTCTTGTACTAGTATCATCCTGTTTGGGGGTGGTGTTTCACACCACCCAATGCTTTATCATGCTTATAGACTTGTACAAATTTTGTTATCTTATTACTTATTCAGGTTTATTCTTGGCGACTTCTTTCCACTTCATTAATGGTTGATTCTGGTAATCTCTTTCCTACCTTATGCTCTCAATTTTAAAAATCAAATGTACTTAGCATCGAGTATGATGTTCCTTTTTGTTTGGGGGTGGGGAATTTTATCAAAATCGTACCTCTTTTGAAATTTTTTTATTCTTAAACCTGATTTTTAAAATTTCGTGTAGTTTCTTTCAGCTCACTCATTGATGTGAATTTTCAATCATCCATCTTTTAAAGTCTAGGAATCATGCTAGAGAATATTTTTTCTAAATAGCTTATGTAATGCATAACAAGGCATGTTGCACTATGAATTTCTAGACTCAACAAAAATTTGCGCACTTATCACGTCAGTGCGATTTAGAGTTGAAGAGTACTATAATTCTCAATAGAACCTTAAGGATCACTTGTAGAGACTGTAGCTTGTGAGATTTGTGACTTTCACCCTTTCAGAGTGTTTTACGCAATCTCCAAGTCACAAGTTGATTCAACTTCTTTTGGGTTCGCACTTAATTGTTGTATGATCTCATTATTCTTCATTTTTGGCTTAATCACTGAGAATGACATCACTTTCGAGTTGTAAGAAACGCGTGTCTTGAAATTTGTCCCGATCACCAAATTTTCATTCATACACCTACCATTTACCACTCACTTCACCCATATTCCCATTTATTCCCCTCATCATCCATGCACATTCTCCACGCCATTCATATATCATCCATCATCATTTTTTAGAAAAAGAATGTTTGTTCCAAATGTTAAATGTCTTCAGTGTTGGTTTGAAAAGAGAGAGAAAAGAAAAAGAAAAAAACTGAAAAATAGCAAAAAGAAAAAAACTGAAAAATAGCAAAAAGAAAAAGAGAAAAAGAAAAGATAAATCGAAAAAGAAAAACAAAGTAAAAAAGAGAGAGAAAACAAAAGAAAAGAAAAGAAAAAGAGTTTGTAGTTAGTAGTTGGTTTTAAGATAAAGACATTTGTGACTAAAGTTTATACAATTTTCTATTGCATCCATTTTTCATCCATTTCTTCTCACACATCCATTCATCATCCATCCATCATGCAATCATCATATCCTACCTACCTCATCCCATTCTTCTCATCTCATTTCCCCCTCACCCATTAGCATCCATATATTCCCCTAGGTGTTCGGGCCAATGAAAGTCGACGTGGTGAATAACTCGACGTTCTCACTATAGTGATGAGCATTCTTTCATGAGATCATTTTTCTTTCTAATTGTTCGTTCTTTCTTATGTGTGTGTGAGACGTTTAAACTTGCTTACATTTACTCACCTCCTCACACACAAGAGCGATACACTAACCCATATCTCGAGAGTTCGTTTGAGATAGATATATCTGTGAGATTTTAAGTTGAAGTGTTGATTCCGACAAGGAAATTTAGGAATTACTCTTGTGATACTCGATCCGTTTTGACTGATCCACACCACACACGTTGAGTTCTAGGATGGATGTTCCTTGAGCATTTACTTAGCTAAACGTTTTACGCTTCTAGCTTGTATTTCTGAAAATATTTTTCTCATGATGGGTTGTGCGATTATTCTACGTCTAATAAGAGATTGACTACCTTTCAATAAATTTTGGAAAATAAGAATTTTGTGGGTATATTATCTTCAAACCCTCACAAGACACAACTCGTCCTGTAGTACAACCAATAGGTTTAAAGGCTTGTTGAACATGCTAAGTGCAATCATAAGTGCTCGAGAAAGTGGTACACTTTTGGTTTCTTATCTTTCTCTTTCTCTCTATCTTATTGCTCAAGGACTAGCAACGCTCTGTTTGGGGGTGATTGTGACAATTCGCCTAATAAAATACCTGGCGATCACTCTTATATCAAATTAAAATAGCATTCGCATATGTATCATTCTTAGCATCACTGTCGAAAAACCAATTTAATTACTAATAACCTATTAGGTTGGCGTCAAAATTTTACTTAACTACTCTTTATAAACAACTGCACAATTAAAACATCCACACAGTTTATATAAATGAAACTGGAAAGAGATAAAATAACTGAACACTCGGTTCAAATATGATACAACCAAATCGAATGCCGCACAGAAAGGCGGTAAAATAATAAATAAATAAAATTTGGGCTTTCGGCCCGAAAGTAACTACAATGCTTCCAATCTAGATCACAAGAATAGAAGTGTTTAAAAATAAACCTTCATGCATCCACAACTTCTACAGCAGACGTCTGACTCGAAAGGATCATCATCCAAGCGTCCATGTGTCTGGACACCTATATATAATATATATAGCAAGAGAGGAAAATATGGAAACGGGTCAGAGCCCTAGTTATGATGTATTTAGCCAGTGCGTAAATGCTTTATTTTAATAATATGTTTTATCTCATATTTAAATTGGTATTGCACTCCCATGAGATACCCCTCACCTCTCTTCTAATAGTGCACACCTAGCGCATCCCTCTAAACATCCTAGTAAAAAAACACTGCCTAACTAATCCATCACCCCAAGCTATAGAAATCCTAAACAACCCAAGTACTAAGGGATCAACTTCTCCCAAATCTCAACGCTATGCCATATTCGTGCGTGGGGTATCTCGCAAAGCGAAATCCAAACAAGGAACCCCCCCGATACACTACTACTAGGCAAGGTCAATCGTCGAGATCCATTAGACCCTCAGTACAAAACGAATATTTAAACATACTTATATAATAATATACATATCATTCTCACTCTCATATACTTCTTACAATATACATCCGGATAATATCTCACGGACTGAGGTATACTCTATATTCATTTTTATAATGCACATCCGGATAAAATCTCCCGGACTGAGAATTTATTTCTTTAAATTTCATATTCATTTTATCTCCTTATTCTCATAGAGATATTATATCTTGTTCTCATACACAAGTAATGTACTATCACACAAGTACAATAACCATCCCAACGACCTATAACTCGAGGATGCGGTCTCATAGTGCCGATTCAAAATTCAGGTTTACTCACTATACCACGGTACCAAGCCAGACTCTTTCAATGGACATGGTAAACAATTACACAATGGTGGAGGCGGTCATGTTCCCCCTGCAAGTGGAATCACATACATCACACTCGAACGCGGGACGATGATGACCTGGGGACTATACTCTCCCTGCTCCTCAAGCCAGGGGATTCACCCACATCGTGCAACCTCCCTGGATTTCACTAGAGAAAATATATACTCTGGCTGTTCCAACCCTATACCAAAGGAAAGCCCGTGGAAACCAGCTTCTAAAATACACATATACCAATCACATACAGATACATATGTATTCGTATCATGTAATATATACTATAATTACATCGTATATATATATATATATATATATATATATATATATATACAAGTACCACTTCTCAAATGTATACATGGCTATAATTGCCAATCACATAAAGCGATGACCAATAATCCCAAAGAGCCTTATAATTAATACTATTCGAGTATTCGCACACTCCCGATACTAAACCCAAAAGTATTCCCTCGCTTGATAAATAACGTGTACCTTATTCACTCTTAGTAAATACGCGGTTATCCAAATTCATCCTAATAGTCTCGTGGGAGGTACTCAACCACAATTTTTATGATTATGTTTTCTACGTGTATAATTATATCTATACACGCTTGCCGAATGATTTTCTAGAATGCCTCTTGTCTCAAAATATTAATAAAATCCCTACCCCGGATCGTACTCTATATTAGTCAGAGGATTTTCCTATCCTCAAATCATCTTCTAGGAGTCCTAACATCCCAGTTCAAAACTCCTATAAAATTCTCCAAAACCAGTATTTAAGTCTCCCTAACTTAAAAGGAGAAAACCTAAAAAATCTGCCAGGACCGAATCGACTCGGCCTGTCCGAATCGATTCAAAATGGTTCTACTTTCAAACTGTGTCTTATCGAATCGATTCAGCATGTCCGAATCGATTCGGCTGGTCCGAAATCCCCAAATCTGCTTAGGTTTTATATATATCCCAAAGACCCAAAACTCAATTCAATCTCCATTAAAATTATAACTCGGATTTATTTCGATGAACCCAAAGTTTTCATATCTCCTCAAGTCCTTTAGAGGTCCTAACACTCTAATTGAGAACCCCTAATATATATCTCCAAATAATTCTAGCCTTAATTTCTGACTAACTATTTCGATCTCGGACAGCTTTCCGTAGAAAAATCACTATAAATCCAAAAAAAAATAGAAAAATACGTGGTCGGCGCACACGCGGCCGTATAAAAAAGATATATAATTTTCATTTTTGACCAAGAGCCGAATCGATTTGCCCTAGCCGAATCGATTTGGATAAGACGCATGTCACTATTCACCTTCTTAAAAAAACATCCAAACCTCCATTATTCTCCATTTTTGTAGTTTTTAAACTCATCCAATAACTTAATAAACATCTAATCTATGTTTTACAGCTAAAACATTAATTTATTTGGGGTATTAAACTATTTCTCTTAGATTTAAACCCTAAAATCGTAAAAACCCCAACTTATAATTTTAACCCATTTCAATCCATTTCTTCACTCTATTTACATGGATTTAATACTTGAAAGCATTAAGAGTTTACATTACATCAATATGTAAACTCATATTCAAATTTTACCAAATTTATTTTAAGGGTTATAACCCAAAATCATATAGTTTGCCAACTATAATATGAAATAAATGCACAAAATGAAATAATGCAAGTATACACTTGCTTGGAGGATGAAATCCGACGACCACGAGTCGAATCCGACAGAGTTTGGATGAAATCCCCCATTTCTCACTTATTTTCTCCTCTTCCTTCTTTCTCTCTTCCTTTTCTTTCTTTTCTTTCTTCCCTTTCTCTCTCTTGGCCTTATAAGAGAAGAAAAGGGTTTATCCCTTAATAAACCCAAAAATGACTCGTTTACTCAAATTACGAGTCCCTATTAATCCAAAAATTCCCGAAAATCAATTACGACTCCCGGACACTCTTTTCTAACTATCTCGACCATTTCGAGACTCACCGCGCACTCGAAATCTCCATCCGAGGCACTTGACCGCAACTCACTAATTTAACCCACTACATCTCAATGTGGGTTATCCCATTAAAACATTATCATCTGTCGCTTTACCCAGCTGCGACATGTTATTAAAATACTCCAACTCATTTACTTAATCCCAAAAGTAAATATAACACCCATCGAAAATCATTAAATCCTTGAAAACCTCAAAAATTACTATTCACGATAATTTCTTAAATTCCCAATTTGCACTTAATAATTAAATTTAATTTGCCATAAAAGTGCGGGTTATTACATACTTCCCCCCTTACAACAGAATTTCATCCTCGAAATTCAGATATAACCAATACTACCAACACTAACCAAGGATCATGAATCACTCCACATCCTAATACCTCAAAGTGGAATGGTACTACCCAATAACTCTTAACCGTGCTCAATAAGCACTCACCTCTAACAAGGTTTATACTATACTATACTACCATCTCGGCATACTCTTCAACTCTATATACTACATTCCTTCCATCTCAGGCGGTATATAAAACTAACTTACTAAGGTGCCCATACACCCTTTTTTAACCCGTGCCTTTCCGCACACTAACACACACGTCCGATACGTACACACTTGATAAATAATGGAACCTATTTCCTCGGCGTAATACTCACACATGGGTCTTCCCAACCCGTAAAATCTCATCCCAAATTATGTCCCTAGTGCCCAATACATTTCTCAACTTCCAACATTTGCTCGGTTTCATGCGTCAGACGTCTCGCAGAGCGAAATCCAGACAAGGAACCCTCCCGTTACACTTCTCCCTCGCATCGTCGGTCATCGAGATATAAGGGCTTAAGGCACACCAGCGGGACATCCTAAATATTACCTCACTAACCTATTAACGCATTTCTACTCTTCTATCCTTCCACCTAGGTGAACAAGAAAGTCTAACTAATCGAGGCGCCAACTCTCTACAAAATCATTACGAACATCATACACAAAACATATTTCCTCCAAAATTTGCCTTTTCATTAAGGCCTAGCTATAATACTCAACTCAATTTCTATAACTCCAACTTCAACCACCTACTCGCGGTGAGAGAACATTTTAGTGCTTCTCTATAGCACTTATATTTCCATAATTATACCATCATCATACGGCTCACAGTCCATAGTGTTTCCTCCACACTATGTGACTTATCGATAAAACCAGCATCCTTACATCCTATAACATCTCTCCACTCCCGACGTCGTTAAGGTTCATGCGTGGAGCGTCTCGCAAGCGAAATCCAAATAAGGAACCCCTCCAATACACTACTACTTAACTTTGTCGATCGTGGAAGTCCGTTAACTTTAAATATGCAATCGGGATAACCCTATCCCCTCTTTCAACAGAATGTGGTCTGAACTCCGTTCTCTATCGAGGAGCCACGCCACTAAGTGCTCGCACTACACTCAGTCATTGCACAATTAATAATGATCTTAAACTCACAGCTCAACAATTAACTCTACATACCTTAAATCATACCTATTAGGTCTCCACGCACTCGATTCATGATAATGAAACATCTTCTCACTGAAGTTTCATCTATACATATAATGAGGGAGAACTCAACCTGTATCCGGGTGAGATATCGCAACAACAACCCGTTCTAATCTAAAACCGTGCACACGATCGTCTTTCCATCATTAGCCTGCTATCGCTCCGAACAATGAATATCATATTCAATCAAAATAACACAATACTCGTATACACACAAAATGAGTACTACCGATCTACTATAAACTTAAAATACTAACACCCGCTCTTCTTAGCGAATGAAAGAAAATAGATTCCCGATATCACGAAAAAGCACATAAACATATACTGCATAACATTATCGATACTATTTATAGACTCGCATCAAACACGAATCTAGGGCTAATAAAACACTGTGACTCAATCTCGTCACACAGAACAAGCCACTTTCAACTGAGGTGAAACTCATAACAACCACTTCCCCTAACACCCTAGCTACTCCAAAAAGGTTCTCGGACTTAATACACTTGTCGTAACTGAACAAAAAATTCCTTTAATCAACGCCCCATCTGGGCACCCTACTCTTGCCCTTTAAATCCCACTGGGAAATGACTAACCATATGGTTCTACACCGCACAATACAACATTCCCCATCCCGGGTCACCCTGGCCCTTTTAAGGTTATCTGTATCTTGGACTCCATAGCCACGATCCTGACAATCACTTTACTAGTTCCCCTTAACTTCTTCATGACAAGGAAACTCCACCACTCCATGCCTCCTATTGCCCTCATCACGACCTTCCTTGGTCACTCATCCTCGATCAACACACGAACCTCGACGATCGAGTAAAAGATTTACTAAAATATCACAACATGGCAGGAGAACGAAATCTCACAAAAGGAATCAACAATCCTAATCATAAGGGACTATTACAAATCGAGAGCAACGCTGAAAGCGTAGTACATCCGAACCGATTCCTAAGGACACGAGAACCTGATGATCTGATACCATCTTTGAAAACCCGCCTAATAAAATATCGGGCGATCACTCCTATATCAAATTAAAAAAGCAGTCGCATATGGATCATTCTTAGCATCACCGTCGAAAAACCAATTTAATTACTAATAACCTATTAGGATGGCGTCAAAATTTTACTTAACTACTCTTTTTAAACAACTACACAATTAAAACATCCACACAGTTTATATAAATGAAACTGGAAAGAGATAAAATAACCGAACACTCGGTTCAAATATGATATAACCAAATCGAATGCCGCACAGAAAGGCGGTAACATAATAAATACATACAATTTGGGCTTTTGGCCCGAAAATAACTACAATGCTTCCTATCTAGATCACAAGAATAAAAGCGTCTAAAAATAAACATGCATGCATCCACAGCTGCTGCAGTAGACGTTTGACTCGAAATGATCATCATGTAGGCGTCCCTGTGTCTGGACACCTATATATATAATATATATAGCAAGAGAGGAAAATATTGAAACGGGTCAGAGCCCTAGTTGTGAAAATATTTAGCAAGTACATAAATGCTTTATTTTAAAAATATGTTTTATCTCATATTTAAATTGGTATCGCACTCCCATGAGATACCCCTCACCTCTCTTCTAATAGTGCACACCTAGAGTATCCCTCTAAACATACTAGTCAAACCACACTACCTAACTAATCCATCACCCCCAAGCTATAGAAATCCTAAACAACCCAAGTACTAAGGGATCAACTTCTCCCAAATCTCAACGTTATGCCATATTCGTGCGTGGGGTGTCTCGCAAAGTGAAATCCAAACAAGGAACCCCCCCCCCCCCCCCCCCCGATACACTACTACTTCGCAAGGTCGATCGTCGAGATCCATTAGACCCTTAGTACAAAATGAATAATTAAGCATACTTATATAATAGTATACATATCATTCTCACTCTCATATACTTCTTACAATATACATCCGGATAATATCTCCCGGACTGAGGTTTACTCTATATTCATTTTTATAATGCACATCCGAATAAAATCTCCCGGACTAAGAATTTATTTCATTACATTTCATATTCATTTTATCTCCTTATTCTCATAGAGATATAATATCTTGTTCTCATACACAAGTAATGTACTATCACATAAGTACAATAACCATCCCAACGAGCTATAACTCGAGGATGCGGTCTCATAGTGCCGATCCAAAATCCGGGTTTACTCACTATACCACGGTATCAAGCCAGACTCTTTCAATGGACATGGTAAACAAATACACAATGGTGGAGGCGGTCATGTTCCCCTGCAAGTGGAATCACATACATCACACTCGAACGCGGGACGATGATGACCTGGGGACTATACTCTCACTGCTCCTCAAGCCAGGGGATTCACCCACATCGCGCAACCTCCTTGGATCGCACTAGAGAAAATATATACTCTGGCTGTTCCAACCCTATACCAAATGAAAGCCCTTGGAAACTAGCCTCTGAAATACACATATACCAATCACACACATATACATATGTATTCATATCATGTAATATATACTATAATTACATCGTATATATATATATATACAAGTACCACTTCTCAAATGTATACATGGCTATAATTGCCAATCACACAAAGCGATGACCAATAGTCTCAAAGAGTCTCATAATTAATACTATTCGAGTATTCGCATACTCACAATACTAAACCCAAAAGTATCCCCTCACTTGATAAATAATGTGTACGTTATTCACTCTTAGTAAATACACAGTTTTCCAATTTCGTCCTAATAGTCTCGCGGGACGTACTCAACCACAATTGTTATGATTATGTTTTCTACGTGCATATTTATATATATACACGTTTGCCGAATGATTTTCTCGAATGCCTCTTGTCTCAAAACATTAATAAAATCCCTACCCCGGATCGTACTCTATATTAGTCAGAGGCTTTTCTTATCCTCAAATCATCTTCTAGGAGTCCTAATGTAGGTGCAAAAAATCTCACCCGTAGGAGGGTGTCAATTCATCACAATACAGGTATAAAAATAAATACGAGATAGACAAAGATTTACGTGGTTCGACCATGAGTGGCTTACGTCCACGAGGCTACTGGTGTGTTTCATTAGAATGATCAAAGAGTTTTACATAAGAGTGTTTCTCTAACTTCTAAGCCCCCTTTCACAATGGGGGGTGTCCACTTTATATAGAGTTAGGGGTTACAACTATGGATGAGTAACAAATATGGATGAGTCCTATCTTCGTGGAGTTTTATTCCAATCAGATAATGCTCCTCGGTCTTCACGTTTATTAAGGACTTTAGTCGTCCCTATATTGCTGGCACGTCGTCATCTTGACCGGGTTGCTTGCCACATGTTATGCTATTACGTAGGCATATATTTTGCCCCCACAATAGCCCCACGGGTCACAGTTCAACTGAGTTGATTTCGAGATGAGCTGGGAGTTGGTCCACAATCTCTTTAAACGTATGCAGTTGTTGGTGTGAACTGGACTGGCATTATTTGATCTGCCGTTCAACATTTAAGCCTTCTTTGGTTGATCTTCTCGCCTTCATAGGTTTTTAGATGAATTTTTGGCTTGAGTTGAGAGGCGTTCAATTGATATGGGAACCGGACTCGAGAGTGTCGAGCTGCCTACGTACCCTCTTGGGATAAGGTCAAACGTAGTTCATTGTCTATTTTATTGCATGACCCAATTCATAAGGCCGACCACGAGCCTGTTCAGAATTCGTTTGCTGAGGCTTTCTCGAGCGTGCATTAAGTTTAGGGAATCTCCCTGTATTTTCATCGTGTATGGTCCATTTACTGAGGCCGACCACAAGCCTATGCGTCGAGTCTTGCTCGAGTATGTACCTAGTAGGGGTAAGACCCTGCCTTAGGTTTTTCATATGTTCCAATTGGAGAGGCCGATCAAAACCCTATGCGTCGAGCCTTGTTCAAGCATGTACCTAGTAGGGGTAAGACCCTACCTTAGGTTTTTCATATGGTTCAATTAGAGAGGCCGACCAGAAGCCTATGCGTCGAGTCTTGCTCGAGCATGTACCTAGTAGGGGTAAGACCCTGCATTAGGTTTTAAATATGGTCCAATTGGAGAGGCCGACCAGAAGCCTATGTGTCGAGCCTTGATCGAGTATGTACCTAGTAGGGGTAAGACCCTGCCTTAGGTTTTTCATATGGTCCAATTGGAGAGGCCGACCAGAAGCCTATGCATCGATCCTTGCTCAAGCATGTACATAGTAGGGGTAAGACCATGCCTTAGGTTTTTTATATGGTCTAATTGGAGAGGCCGACCAGAAGCCTATGTGTCGAGCCTTGCTCGAGTATGTACCTAGTAGGGGTAAGACCCTGCATTAGGTTTTTCATATGGTCCAATTGGAGAGGCCGACCAGAAGCCTATGCGTCGAGCCTTGCTCGAGCATGTACCTAGTAGGGATACGACCCTGCCTTAAGTTTTTCATATGGTCCAATTGGAGAGGCCAAACAGAAGCCTACGCGTCGAGCCTTGTTCGAGCATGTACCCAGTAGGGGTAAGACCCTGCCTTAGATTTTTCATATGGTCCAATTGGAGAGGTCGACCAGAAGCCTATGCGTCGAGCCTTGCTCGAGCATGTATCTAGTAGGGGTAAGACCTTGCCTTAGGTTTTTCATATGGTCTAATTAGAGAGGCCAACCAGAAGCCTATGTGTCGATCCTTGCTCTAGCATGTACCTAGTAGGGGTAAGAACCTGCCTTAGGTTTTCTAACATGTGATATGTAATCAGTATCCTTATTGTACTTAGGCTTTTCCCGTAATTTAATGTAATACCAATTATGTTTGCACTTTTCAATTTTCTAATGCCTCGCATGTAAATATCCGCCTATTTTACCTTTTAGGTTGTGTCGTCACACTTCCTTAGGCCTAAAAGGTGATGGAAAAAAATGCACCTGGTTTAAGGGTCATCCACCCGTTCAGGATTTTAACTGACCAACCTGAGTTGGCTTTTTGCCTAGGGATCCCCCGTAGGGCTTTTATTATTGCTTGGGCAACTCGTGAGGCCATTTGTGTTTGGAGATAACAAAGGCATGTAGACGTACTTAATTTAGTGGGAACAAGCAAGAAGGCAGTTGTAAATAAATCAAGCTTGGTCTTGATCGTCATTTGAAAGACTAATTCTGGTGTTAACCATGTTGGCATCTGCCCTGAGTTGACCTCTTCTATTTCTCTTTAAATGTTGTAATGAATATATTCACGTGTCATCGCTTCCATGGAGCCCCCAATCGAGCTGTGAAGAGAAGACTGCACGACCGTCCATCGGGTCATTTGATCTGTCTAACCGAGATGATAAGTATGCCCAATCTCTCCTCGGGGCTTCGTTGCGTTGAAGAGTGTTGCGTTGATCTTTCGTCGAGCTGGATATATTTAAGGATTATATTACTCGTATAGCTCCACATATTGTATCGTTCCTCGGGGCACACTTGTTCGCTGACCATTCATGGTGGTTCTAGGAGGCTGTGGAAGACTCCATATAGCTCGTGCACCTAAAGAAATTGATATGAGTTCAAAGCATCATTGTACAGAAATGCGTTGATATGATATGGCATTCAAGAAACGTTGTTCCTCTGGAGTGGATATCTTAGTGTTAACGACGTTTTAATTCGTTGCTTGGTGATCGTCGATCACCGTGGGTTGTCTAACGATGTTGCTCGATACATTCAGGGTGGTCTAGTGTTGTTATCAACATGTCTTGCTCGTTGACTGTGATTTTGCTGGATATGTGACTTCTTACAGGTTGGATCTTCGTGGTACAGATGGCCCAACTTTTCACTCGACGAGGTTAAATTAAATAAGAACTGTATTGCCCAACTGTTTATTGGAGCTTAAGACGTGATCACACAATGTCAGCTATCCAACGAATTTGAGGGTCCATCTAGTCAAAATTGCAGAAGACCTAGTAGATGTTGCAAACGATCCATGCCCGAGCATCGGTCGGAGTATTGATAAGATAAATGATGACTAAATTCCTGTCGAGGCAAAAAATGTAGAGGATCTGGTAGATATTACGGATGATCCATGCTCGAGCATCCGTCGAGGCAAAAAGGACCGAGCAAGTATTACGAATGATCCTGTATTGTTAGTGAAAACTAACCTTCCAATAAATACAATGTTGATTATTAATCGATTGTGCCAACCATCTGTTGGGACTGAATATAAGAATTATCATGACCAACCATTTGTTGGGGATAAGATACGACATGTGTGGCAAATATATTCGGGACTAAATATATAGAAATATTTTGCCGATCATTTGCCGAGATGAGCCTTGAATATGCCTGATTATCCTGCAGGTCAAGAATCATAGAGCCAGATAACCCATTCTGAGATTCAAAAAATATCAACATCCGAGCATCTATCTGTTATGAATAATATTTCCCAAGCATGTGTTGGGTCCAAAGTAGTGTAAAGTGCTCAACCATCCGTCGGAGCATTAACAAAATAAGTGGTGCCAGACTGGTCTGTCGGGGCAAAGTTGTGCAGGTCCGAGTAGATATAGAGAGCGATCCGTGCTCGAGCATCTATCGGTGTATTAATAAGATTTCCAAGAGCTTAAGATTGTGGTCGAGCATTCGTCGGGACTGAATCTTGTACCTGTGGAAGTTAATAAGTTGCTCGACCATTTGTCGAGGCTAAAAATAGAATTTATCATGCAATTTGTTTAGTCAATCAAGGAATATATGATGTGCATCTGCTCGAACATGTGTCGAGGAAAGGATTCATAGCATTGAATGAATGACACGAATGATCCCATAATCTCTATGATAAAATCTCATGAGGATGGCCGTGCCCAAGCATCCGTTGGGGCTACACTAAGTATTAGTAAAGATATTACACCGACTATCCGTTGGTATAACCAATAATAGGTAGACGACAATATTGAAAATTAAATGACCGAATAAATGATATGAATGCTCTATAAGTGCGCCCCCAATATTTTTGTGGACAAAATAATTGTAATAAAGTCAAATGAAAGGTGCAAAATTCATCAAATATATCCAGATGTATGACATAGGAGTTAATTGGAATTTATGCAAATAGCTTTAAGCAAATACTTAATATTAAGCTGGTTTTAAAAATTTATTTTCACAGAAAATTTGTGTAGTGACAATTGTGAAGTATGCAGTATAGATAGCCCCCTGCTAACAAATTTGTGATGATAAAAATTGTGAGTATAATTTGTGAGCAAATAAGATATTATGAGACAGAGATGAACAATGTTCAAATAAATGAGTGTATCCATCAAGTGGGGTTGTGCTAAATACAAGAATTATCCTGACCAGCTACCCACTGGGGATAAAATGCGACATGCGCGACAAATATCTTCGGGACTAAATACATAGAAATATTTTGCCGATTATCTGCCAAGATGAATCTTCGAATGTGCCTGACCGTCTTTCAAGTTACGAATCATAGAATCCGAGCTTCAGTCGGAGTAATAATAATTTTGCCCAAGTGTTTCTTTGGGTATAAGGTGCTATAGTGTGCTCGACTATCTATCGGAGCATTAATAAAATGAATGGTGCCTGGATAGTCCGCCGAGGAAAAGTTGTAGACTACCAAGTAGATATAGTGAGCAATTCGTGTTCGAGCATCCGTTGAAACATTGATGAGATTTCCAAGGACTTAAGATTATTACCGAGCATCCGTCGGGACTGAATCTTGTACCTGTGGAAGTTAGTAAATTCGCCGACCATCTGTTGAGGCTAAATCAAAATAGAAGTTATTATGAAAATGATATGTTCAACAAAGTATATAAGATATGCATCCGCTCGGCAATTTGTCGAGAAAAAAATTCATAGTCACGTATGAATGTAATAAATATCCAATGATTTTTATCATAAAAATCTCACTGAGATAACTGTGCCCGAGCATCCGTCGGGGCTGAGCTAAATAACCAATAATCTCGCTCTGGTGAGATTAAATTGTTGTAGCTGGATGACAATATTGAAAATTAAAATGTTTGAATAAATGACATGAGTGCTATATCACTGCACCCCACTTATTTATGTGAGCAAAATAATTTGTAATAAGGTCGCATAAAAGTGCCAACTAAAATAACATGGTCCCTTAAAATAATTTTATTTTTAGGGAGAACCGAGCAATGCAAACTTTAGTCAAATATATTCCAAGTGTAAGACAAGGATCAATTGAGAATTTATGTAAAATTATTTGAAGTCCAAATACAAGTTTGGTTTCAAAAATTTATTTTCACATAAATTTGTAAAGTATAAAGTATGAGGGTCAAATCTCAAATTTGTTTGCCACAAAAAGAAAAGAGAAAGGAATTAGATATTGTCTTGGCCCTGTTCGTGTTTTTCATTTTCGAAATCTCCATTTGGCTTGATCTGTACCCGGGTCATATGGGATACGCCCAATGTCTCCAGACACCGATCAGCGAAAGCATAATGCACAGTGGTCGCCGACCACTGTTGGTGGTCCGGCGATGTTTTTTGAAGGTCGACCAGCTCATAGCAGATCGGAGGTAACTGGAGACTACTGGTTGAGGCTGAAGACTTGTTGGTGCTCGTCAACGCCCCGGGAGTGCTCGCCGTCGACCGGTAGTTTGGCCCAGTGGCACTGTTCTCTGATCTCGTCGATGTAACGCTCTGTTCGCCGAGTTTTTAGTTACGGTGCTACGTCCACCGAGTTCATCGTTGTGGCGCTCTGTTCATCGAGCTCGCCGTTGTGGTTCTTTGTTTTCCGAGCTTATAGAGGATGTCGACGAGCTTGTAGCGGATGTCGACCAGCGAATATGGTCGGAATTGAAGAAATTCCCTCCTGGCTCCTCGCTGTAGCATATTTGTCATTACCGGCCAAGAAGGGTGGTAGGGAAGGTCGCTGACGCGTGGACGCCTCTGTATGGTGGTTGCCGACCATGGAGATATTCCTATGACCCTATCATGGGGTCCTCGGTCAATTTCCAAAATACATCACATGAGTTTTTGTTGCTAGAGTTGGCGATTTCCATAATACATTTGGTGATTAATTGCCTGATGGGTTAAAAATGGTCAAAACCCTAAATGGGTCTCGCTACTCCCAGCATGCTGTGTGAGAGTTGTTGTATAGTGATTACAGATTGATATGAACTATTTGCTCAGGTGGGTGGTAGTCCCAAGTTATAGGTTGGAGAAAATTATTGGCCGGAAGAGATAATAAGAAAATTGCAGTCTCCCACGATTTCATTCAGATCGCAGAAATTGTATGGATGGAGACTAGGGCTGTGTTTCGGCCGGATCGAATCGGAAAATGCCTATTCGGAAAAAATTTCGATTTTTTCGAAAATAAAATAACTATTCCGATTTCCGATCCAATTTTTTCGAAAAATTAAAAAAAATTCCGAATTCGGAAAAATCGGAAAATCGGCAAAAATCGGAAAAAATCGGAAATTCACAAAATATATTAAAAATCCAGAAATTTCGGTAATTCCAAAATTTCAAAAAAATAAATTATGGATTTTCGATTACTCGAAATTCTCATTTTAAAGAAACAATGAAAATGGCTTAACCCAACATGTAAACACATGAGGATTTGGCTCATTTTTCATATTTGTGTAGAAGTTAGGAGGATACTCTCCTTTTATAGAGCATATTTTGGAGCCCTCTCCCTCTCCCAACCGATGTGGGATATGGGAAACTTTCAAAAAATCGGAAAAGAAATTGGAAAAATCGGAAATCGGAAAATAATTCCAAAAAAATCGGAAATAATTCGAAAAAAAACGGAAAAATCGGATCGGCATAGTTTCGGAAAAATCGGATCGGAAAAATCGGAAAATCGGGAATTCAAAATTATTTCCGATTCCCGATCCAATTTTTTTCGGAAAAATCGGAAAATCGGAAATCGGCAAACTAAAAATTCATTCCAAATTCGGAAAAAATCGGATCGGAAAACGGAAAACCCGGAAAGTTCGGAAAAAAACACAGCCCTAATGGAGACCGAAATTGATGACTGATTATGTGCCCAAATCCGTGTGTATCTTTGTGAAAAATATCTTATTGAAAGAGAATCATCAGATATGTTCATAAAGACGTGGTCAACATCTCTGAGAGAGAGGGCCGCTTTTAATGCTTATCTCGTGCCACAAAATATGGGATGTGGGAATCATAATATATGATGTAACCCAGAAAATAACGTGTATACGCATAAAAACATCAAAAGAATCCATATATTTGGAGAGTTTTCATAGACATCTCCGATAGTTAATTTTATCTGAATCAAACAATGAAAATTGTCTGGAATCAAAGCTGTTTATGCAGATTTGCAGATGCATAAAAATTAAATACACAAAATGCAAGAATACAAATGTGCAGAGAATTGTGCATCAATAGAACGATATTTATACAAAATATATAATTATTCATATGGAGAGAAAATAAAAGTAAACTTAGCTCTTGATTATCGTGCTTGTACACCATGAGGTCGCAACGTAAATTTCCATCTTGTAAACAGGAACGAAAGACTTTTCGTGTCGTTTCCCACAGACGGCGCCAATTGTAGATGTAAAAAATCTCACCCGTAGGAGGGTGTCAATTCATCACAATACAAGTATAAAAATAAATACGAGAGAGACAAAGATTTACGTGGTTCGACCATGAATGGCCTACGTCCACGGGGTTGCTGGTGTGTTTCATTAGAATGATCAGAGAGTTTTACATGAGAGTGTTTCTCTAACTTCTAAGCCCCCTTTCATAATGGGGGGTGTCCCCTTTATATAGAGTTAGGGGTTACAGTAGGGTTACAAATATGGAGGAGTAACAAATATGGATGAGTCCTATCTTCGTGGAGTTTTATTCCAATCAGATAATGCTCCTCGGTCTTCACGTTTATTAAGGACTTTAGTCGTCCCTATATTGTCGGCACGTCGCCATCTTAACCGGGTTGCTCGCCACATGTATGCTATTACGTAAGCATATATTTTTCCCCCACACCTAACATCCCAGTTATAAACTCCTATAAAATTCTACAAAACCATAATTTAAGTCTCCCTAACTTAAAAGGAGAAAACCTCAAAAATCTTCCAGGACCAAATCAATTCGGCCTGTTCGAATCGATTTGAAATGGTTCTACTTTCAAACTGTCTCTTACCGAATCAATTCGTCCTGTCCGAATCGATTCGGCTAGTCCAAAATCCCCAAATCTGCTTAGGTTTTATATATATCCCAAAACCCCAAAACTCAATTCAATCTCCATTTAAATTATAACTCGGATTTATTTCGACGAACCCAAAGTTTTCATATCTCCTCAAGTCCTTTAGAGGTCCTAAGACTCTAATTGAGAACCCCTAATATTTATCTCCAAATAATTCTAGCCTTAATTTCTGACTAACTATTTCGATCTCAGACAGTTTTCCGTAGAAAAATCACTATAAATCCAAAAAAATCAGAAAAATACGCGGTCGGCGCCCACGCGACCGTATCAAAAAGATCTAGAATTTTAATTTTTTGACCAAGAGCCGGATCGATTCGCCCTGGCCGAATCGATTCGGATAAGATGCAGGTCACTATTCACCTTCTTAAAAAAGAATCCAAACCTCCATTATTCTCCATTTTTGTTGTTTTTAAACTCGTCCAACAACTCAATAAACATCTAATCTATGTTTTACAACTAACACATCAATTTATTTGGGGTATTAAACTATTTCTCTTAGATTTAAACCCTAAAACCATAAAAACCCCAACTTATCATTTTTACCCATTTCAATCCATTTCTTCACTCTATTTACATGGATTTAATACTTGAAATCATTAAGAGTTTAAATTACATCAATATGTAAACTCATAATCAAATTTTACCAAATTTATTTTAAGGGTTATAACTTAAAATCATATAGTTTACCAACTATAATATGAAATAAATACACCAAATGAAATAAAGCAAGTATAGACTTGCTTGGAGGATGAAATCCGACGACCTCGAGTCGAATCCGGCAGAGTTTGGATGAAATCCTCCATTTCTCTCTTCTTTTCTCCTATTCCTTCTTTTTCTCTTCCTTTTCTTTCTTTTCTTTCATCTCTTTCTCTCTCTCTTGACCTAAACCCAAAAATGATTCGTTTACTCCATTGCGAGTCCCTATTAATCCAAAAATTCCCGAAACTCAATTACGACCCCCGGACACTCTTTTCTGACTATCTCGGCCATTCCGAGACTCACCGCGCGCTCAAAATCTCCATCCGAGGCACTTGACCACAACTCACTAATTTAACCCACTACATCTCAATGCTGGTTTTCACATTAAAACATTATCCTCTGTCACTTTACCCAGCTGCGACATATTATGAAAATATTCCAACTCATTTACTTAATCCCAAAAGTAAATATAACATCCATCGAAAATCATTAAATCCTTGAAAACCTCAAAAATTACTATTCATGATAATTTCTTAAATTCCCAATTTGCAGTTAATTATTAAATTTAATTTTCCATAAAAGTGCGGGTTATTACAGTGGTGTGACAAACACCAAAAAGTGTACATTTTATACCCCGAAGAGACGTATTTTAGTTGTTAATTATCGACAATTTAGGTTTTATGTGCTTTATTGTGTATTTTGTAGGTCGAATGCACGTTGCGGTACTCAAATGCGTATTTCAAGACAATTGTGCAGATTATGGATCTAATTGCCAATCCCATATCCCTAACCTACCCTAGCCCCCCATAAGCCTACCTAAACCTGTCCCGAACCGTGTCTGTTTAATTTGTCCCATTTTATTTTATGTGTCATTTTTATTTTTTAGGGTTTATTTTATTATTTTATTGAGTCATGTATATATTTTTAGGGTTTTTATATTTTTTTAGCGCGTCGTGTAATAGTTCTTTTATTTTCTTATTTTTTTTAGTTAGCCTATTTTCATTTCATTGATTTTATTAGTTTTTATTTTTATAGTTTTTATTTTAGTTATGTTTAGAGTTTGTATAGTGTGTCGGGTCTTGACATTTTTTATTTTTATTTTTATTTTTATTTTTATTTTTATTTTTATTTTTATTTTTATTTTTACTATTTTAGTTTAGTTAATTTTTTTTTTGTTTTGTTCTATTTTTTTTTATTAGTTTTAGTTAGATATTTTTTAGGAGTCATAAGTTAAACACACACACTAACACCTAACTCCCCTACACCTAAACTAACACTCACACACACCCACTTACCTACACACTATCCTACACACAAATAAACCCCACAACCACACATACATTTCCTACACCCTCACCCACCTAATCAAACCACCCTTCTTCTTCAACCTCCATCTCTCTCTCTCTCTCTCCTAAAAAAACCATTAACCCAATAAAAATACCACCATCCCATCATCCTCAAACCTCACCACCACCATAGAAACCCAAAATCGGACCTGTTCAAACCTAACACCAAACCCGAAGTCGTCGGTGCCCTGCCAAACAAGGCCGGCGCGAACCCTATCGAAAACCGAATTCCTTCGAAATCATCGAGAACCCTCTGCGCCTCAACCCTATCCCCCACCGGATCCCCCCAGCTTGCCGCCGGCATCATGACCCTCCGTCGGCCAGCCCCTCACCGAGCTCCCTTACCCCTCGCCTAACTCTAACACGAGGAAACCCCTGCCAAATCATCTGCCAACCCGCGGCGACCCACCTGGTCCAACCCGCGACAGTCCCAAACCCGAAACCATTCAACCTGTGTCCAAAACCCAAAACCATTTTCTAACCTTGAGAAACATTTCCCTTCTAACCTAAAATGTTTTTCTACCACCTGCACGATTTCTTCATTAGCAAAATCAAATGCAAAATAACTCCACGTGATTAAAAGCCACATGTCTTTAACCCTTTAACCCCCAGTTCCAAAAATGTCCCCCAACTACCAACTTTAAACCATTTCCAAAAATAACCCTTAACTAAATCTGATTTGTTTTCTTCCAATCTCCCCACCCACATGACCTCACACTCATCTCACCATTTCCATGCACACTCAAACCCTTTCCCAAAAATACCCCTAGCTCCAGGCCGATTATAAAAAGGAGAAGAAGGCCATTTTGAAGAAAAAATATCATAGAAAATAGAGAGAGAAAATACCATTTTAGTGTAGGTTTTTAGATTAGAATTTTTATTTTATTTTTTTTAGATAGTGAGGGAAAAATAAATTGTTGTGAGAATTAATTTGAGTGAAATATTTGATGTAATTTTGTTTGGATCATTCAAATTGAGGGATGTTAATTTCAACTCATGGATTGAAGTTCAATTAAGCATCAAGAGATTGGGTTTGATTGTTCTTTTCTCTTCTCATTTATTTTATGCCTTTGATTATTAATTTGTCAAATTCCATACCATGTTAGGCAAAATCCCTTTTCAAGGGGTGGGGAAAAACCCTTATTTGATGTTATTTTAATTTAATTAGTTTGATTACTTGAAAATTCCCTTTGAATGTTAATTTTGATCCCTCACCCTTAAATTTACGCCTCGAGAGAGGGTAAATAATTTTCGAGAGAAAATCGAAATTCTATTTATAATACTCATTTTAGATTCGAACTAGAGATAGGGGTTTCTTAAGTGGGGTATTATAACTTGAATTTCAACTCTAAATTTATTTTCAAAGATTTACATAAATTTTAATTGATCGATCCTTGTCGGTGATTAATTAAAGGGAGTGTATATCTATTTCCAAGAGTTGTGGGGTATTAAACTTAATTTTCTAAAAGGTTACTACTAAAATTACATTTGCAACGAGAGTTGATTTGTAATTTTGTTATTAATTTGGTAGAATTCAATTAATTAAATTAATCAGTTAGAATAGCTAAAATTTGTGGTGTAACCCCACTCCTTGTTTGTTCTCAGATTTATTTACCTCATTTATCTCATATTTTAGTGTTAGACTTTATTTTCCATTTTAGTCACTTTTTAGTTTGTAATTTAATCTTTCATTTTAGTTTAGTGTTATTTCACCTCACCTCACCTAATTGTTTTAATATTTGAAAAGATAAAAAAAATTAGAAAAAGAAAAAAACACAAAAAGAAAATTAAAAGTGAACTACAACTGAGTTTGTCTCTAGCTTACCCCCTTGATGTGGATTGATATCCTTACTTACCTCTACACTTTAGTTTGTTATATTTTGTAGGTAATTGAGGTTTTGACTAACTTGGCTTTCAACAACGACACGCAAAAAGCAAGTTATCAAATGGCGTCATTGTCGGGGAGATAAAAAAGTAAAAAAGTCAAAGTTATCAAATGGCGTCTTTGCCGATCTTGGGATCGTGAAGCTCGGAGCGGATTTCAACTTGTAGTTCATTTGTTTTTTGCATTTTATTATTTTTTTTGTTCCATTTTTATATGTTTAGAAGGCTTGTATTAGGATTATTCTATTCTTGGCTTGTATTGCGGTGCATAGAGACACCTTTATTTTATTTTTCATTTTAAAAATTGGAATAATCAAAGAAAGCGTGATAGGGAAACCGGACAAGGTAGAGAGAGGACGTCCAAAGGCGAGGATTTAGAAGCCTCTCTACCTTGGGTCGGTCGAACTCCCGTGGCCGACTGAGATAGGTGTGATCTCCCCCCGGTCGACTCAAATTTTTCGGCACCCCTGTTAGCGAGTCAATTCTTTTGTGTGCTCTTATGTGATTTTATTCTCGCATTTAGTTTTTGAATGGTGTGATGAATTAAATTACTAATACCTACACCCGGTCACTCACAAGAAGGAATTTCATCACCCGACTCACTCGCTTACCAATTGTGTGCTACCCTAGCCATCACTAAATTTAAAATCTATTAACTAGGTAGCCCACTAGGAGAATATTTTTGCAAAGGGGATCACATAAAATTCTGTGATTTTTTTATCGCCCGCGGACTTAATTAAAATTTGACTACCCTTTCACGAAATTTAAAGATAAAAATTCGCTATGTGCTAGTTAGGAATTCTTCTTAACGTGTGTGTGTCCAATTGAATTTTTTGGAAGTCGGTTTTAGTTAGTTCGTCCCAAATTTCTGGGTCAATATTTCTCCTCACCTTTTCTTCCAAAAAATCCAAAAATATTTTCTTTCATTTTTATAAAAAATACAAAAATATTTTCTTCCATTATTTTTAGAAAATCCAAAAATATTTTCATTCTTTTTCAAAAAATTTAATTAACTCCAAAAAATATTTCTATCCACATAGCCGAAGAAAGTCCCTTACGGGACTATTTTGGTCATTTTTCACTGTCATGCGACACGTGTGATAGTGGTCCTGAGCCCTCTCTTTATGATATTCTTAGTGGTTTCACCTCTCTCATGAGTACCATAGATACTCTTGACCCATCTATGCACGCACCTCCTATTCCATCACCCTCGGTGTTAAGTGTCGACGTGTCTCATCCTTTGTTGTGAACCCATTGTTATTATGTCGATCACATGTCCCACGAGTTCCCTTACACAAACCATGTTAATCCCTTGTCTCAATCTCAACTTCTCCTCTAGCTCTTTAATCTAGTCCGTTGATCTCTTTATCTATTATAAGTTATCATTGGTATTTATCAAGCTAAAACTCATAAATCCATATACCAATTTTAGACGATAAGTGTCATATTCTTAAATCGGGAGTTCCGTGACTTTGCGGCCAGTTCCTACGAGTTACATTGGTGTCATGCAAGGTGTTTGTGCCTCTTACGGGTCCATTTGGAAGTAATTTTAGATTTTCTCCCTCTAATGGCATGTTTTTAAACATGAGCCTATATATTTATAAATTATCGTCCCATTCTCAAATCGAGAGTCCCATGACTACTCGATCAGTTTCTATGAGTTATATTAGTTCCGTGCGAGGTGTTAGTGGCTCTTATAGGGTTGTTTGGGGGTTGTTTTGGATTTTTCCCCTTTAACAAAATCTTTTTAACCCTAATTCTATATATTTTTAAATTATCGTACTATTCTCAAACTGGGAGTCTCGTGACCACGAGGTAAGTTCTTACAAGTTACATTGGTCCTGTGTGAGGTGTTCGTGCATCTTACGGGACTATTTTTTTTTTCTTTTAATGGAATATTTTTAAGCTTAAGTATATACAATTGCAAATTATCCTCATATTGTCAAAATAAGAGTCCCTTGACTATGGGTTCATTTTCTACGAGTTACATTGGTCTTGTGCGAGATGTTAGTGTCTCATATGGGACCGTTTGGGGCTATTTTTGGTTTTCTCCCTTTAATGGTATGTTTTGAAGCATAAGTCTAAATATTTACAAATTATCATAATATTCTTGAATCGAGAGTCCCGTGACTACTCGGTCAGTTCCTACGAGTTACATTAGTTCTGTGCGAGGTGTCCGTGCCTCTTATCGGACATTTGGGGGTTGTTTCAGGTTTTCACGCTCTAACGATATATTTTTAAATCTAAGCCTAGATATTTGAAAATTATCATCCTATTCTCAAATAGGAAGTCCTATAACTACATGGTAAGTTTCTACGAGTGACACTTGTCCCGTGCAAGGTGTTCGTACATCTTACGAGACCGTTTGGAGGTTGTTTGGGATTTTTTCCCTTTAACGACATGTTTTTAATTCTTAGTATACATATTTAAAAATTATCATCATATTCTCAAATCGAGAGTCCCGTGACTACACGATTAGTTCCTATGAGTTACATTGGTCTCGTGCAAGGTGTTCATGCCTCTTATGGGGTTGTTTTGGGTTTTCGCCCTCTAACGGCATGCTCTTAAGCCTAAGTCAAGATATTTTCAAATTAGCATCCTATTCTCAAATCGTGAGTCCCATGACTTAGCGATTGATTCATAATAGATACATTAGTCCCATACGAGGTATTTGTGCCTCTTATTGGGTCGTTTAATGTACCATTTGAAACCATAAAGTCCAACTAAATTGAACCAAATGATATATTTGAATAATCAATGAAAGAGAGGAAATATGTGGCCATCAGTTTGGGTTCACATCTTACATATTCTCCGAAAATTCAGTAGCTACGGTGAAATATGTGACCATCCAATTTTCATGATTTGGTGTCACAGTAATAAAGACAGAGCTAGATCTGAATTTTAATCAATATTAATTTAACCAAATCCTAAAAAGTTTAATATTTTACCAACCATAGTTTGTTTTCCTCCGTCTTTTGATGATAATAAATTGTCTAATACCCTCCTTATTTGTTTCATTGATTCAACTGATAGTCTCCCTAATTTTGCCGAAACTGTAACAAAAAGAAAATTCTTAAATTTCTAATCAAACACTAATTTTCTAGTTGCAATGCAAACGTAACAACAATGACTTCTAAAAAACACACATAGAGAATGTATACACACACACACACACACACACACATATATATATATATATATGTATGTATATATATATATATGTATGTATATATGTATGTATATGTATGTATATATATATATATATATATATATATATATATATATATATATATATATATATATATGTGTATGTATATATGTATGTATATATATATATATGTATGTATATGCACAAATGCAGAAAATTGCCAGCGCACATTGAGCAAACAATTCCAATCTGAGCAAAAAAAAAACCCAAGAAAATAGTTCATGGGTTACTTAGAACAAGTCCCAAAAAATGGGCCAAGCCATCTAGTTGAGGTCTACAACATCTGACTCGACACAATCCGGGAGCCAAGCTGCACCACCGTTCAACCCAATCATATAGAACATGAGGAAAACACCTAACACTATGACACAAGCTTCGACATCATTGGCAACCACATACCAGCCAACACTGCCCTAGCACCACTACATCAAGTGGCCATCAAAGATCCAACCAAGGCACAGAGATATATACAACGACTTTTAAAACGCACGTCCATCATTTGGATCATTCACACAAATAGAGAGATATATAGAATCAAGAAATACATAAATAGAATTACAATATAAAATGAGAATGAGAAATACACACACTGAAAAATGAGAAATCAGATAGTTTGTAGAAATTAGACCGGTGATGGAGGGAGTTTGGAAAAGGTGCAGAGAAGGGAGATAAGAGGACATAAGATATTGGGGGTAATATGAAAAGAAAGAGGGAAGACGTTTTGCTATGGATAATCTATATAACTATATAAAAACTGTAGACCCAAATCACATGAGGCTGACACATAACAGTAATAAAGGTTTTCTATTATATGATTCCACATGGCATCCTTTATTAGTTTTTCCCCCAAACTCTTCTGGCGCGTGACTTCTTATCAGTATTCCAAAAGTTCCATCAGTTATTCCAAAATCTCACGTGTTTGCCTCTTCGATGTTTACAGTTGCCCATCCTTTTGTTTTCCCAATCTCTCTATTTTGATCTCCCCACTCAGTGCTTACAAGACAGGCACCCATCCCTCTTAAACAAAAAACAACACACACAAACAAAAATTCTCTCTCTCACCACACACACTTTTTATCAGAATTAGGAGACGAGCCATAGCATGCATCTCCATCTTGCAAGTGCCACAGTTACCTTTCATTTATGTAGTGAAATCACAACCCACAACACTGCAGTTTTGAAGGTCCGGTTCTGAGTGTCATGTCCAACACCCAACAACAACAAAGAATAAGAATGTAATAAAACCTCCTTTCCTTTTTTGGGGTTTTCTTTCAAGTCCCTTGTGACAACTCGCCTAATAAAATACCGGGCGATCACTCCTATATCAAATTAAAACAGGAGTCGCATATGGATCATTATCAGCATCACTGTCTAAAAACCAATTTAATTACTAATAACCTGTTAGACTGGCGTCAAAATTTTACTTAACTACTCTTTTTAAGTAACTACTAAATTAAAACATTCACACGGTTTATGTAAATGAAACTGAAATGAACTAAAATAACCGAACACTCGGTTCAAATATAATACAACCATATCACAAGTCGTACAAAAAGGCGGTAAAAGAATAAATACATGCAGTGGGGTTATTAACCCAAATGTTTATATAGTGCCTCCTATCTAGAGTACAAGGATAGAAGCGTCTATCAAGAACATGCATGCATCCACAGCTGCTGCAGCAGACGTCTGACTCGAAAGGATCATCATCGAGGCGTCCTTGTGTCTAGACACCTATATATATATACAATATATAGCAAGAGAGGAAAAATATAGAAACGGGTCAGAGCCCGAGTTGTGAAAATATTTTGCAAGTTCATAAATGCTTTATTTTAAAAATATGTTTTATCTCATATTTAAATTGGTATTGTACTCCCATGAGATACCCCTCACCCCTCTTCTAATAGTGCACGCCTAACGCACTCGTCTAAAACATCCTAGTTAAGCTACCCTGCCTAACTAATCTGTCACCCATCTTCTAAAGACCCTAGTTAATCCAGGTACTAAGGGCTAAACTTCTCCCCAGTCTCAACACTATGCCATGTTCGGGCGTGGGGTGTCTCGCAGTGCAAAATCCAAACAAGGAACCCCCCCTATACACTACTATGCGGCAAGGTTGATCGTCGAGATCCATTAGACCCTCATTACACAACGTATATAAATACTATATAATGATATACATAACATACTTACTCTAATATACATAATTCAATATACATCCGGATCATATCTCCTGGACTGAGGTTTACTTTTATTCATCTTTATAATACACATCCGGATCTATCTCCCGAACTAAGGTTTACTATATACACATCCGGATCTATCTCCCGGACTGAGGATATGCTTTTTCATTTTTATCTCTCTATTCTCATTAGAGGTTTATATTACCTTGTTCTCATGCACAAGTAATATACCACATACACAATCATAATAACCATCCCAACGAGCTATTACTCGAGGATGCGGTCTCATAGTGCCGATCCAAACATCTGGGTTTACTCATCATACCACGGTACCAAGCCAGACTTACTCAATGGTCATGGTAAACATATACATAACGATGGAGGCGGTTAAGTTCCCCCTACAAGTGGGAATCACATAAATCTCACTCGAACGCGGTACGACAATGACCTGGGGACTATACTCACCCTGCTCCTCAATCCAGGGGATTCACCCACATCGCGCAACCTCCCTGGATCGCACTATAGCACATATATAATTTGGTTGTTCTAACCCTATACTCAAAGGGGAAGCCCGTGGAAACCAGCCATCTAAACACACATATACCATCACGTATAGATACATATGTATTCGTATCATAATATATATACTTTAATCACATAGTACATATATATACTATATATTCCTCCTTGAATATGTATATATGGCCATAATTGCCAATCACATAATAATATTAAGTATTCTCTCTCTTAAATATTACTCATACCTAAATCGCTATTTAAGGACTTGTACATAAACCCGAATGTCTCTTGTCCCAAAACATCAATTAACTCCATACCCCGGATCACACTCTAAATTAATCTGATGTTTACTTATCCTCCTCAAATCATCATCTAGGAGTCCTAATATCCCATTTATAACCTTCTATAATAGTCTCCAAAACCATAATTTAAGTCTCCCTAAACTTAAAAGTAGAAAACCTCAAAAATCTGCCAGGACCGAATCGATTCGACCTGCCCGAATCGATTCGTTGGCCACCGAATCGATTTGGCCTATCCGAATCCATTCAAAATGGTTCTACTTTCAAAATTTCTCTTATCGAATCGATTCGGCATGTCCAAATCGATTCGGCTGGTCCGAAATCCCCAAATCTACTTAGGTTTTATAGATATCCCCAAAACCCCAAACTCAATTCAATCCCCATTTAAATTATAACTCGGATTTATTTCAACGAACCCAAAGTTTTCATATCTCCTCAAGTCCTTTAGAGGTCCTAACACTCTTTTTGGGAACCCCTAATATTTATATCCAAATAATTCTAGCGTTAATTTATGACTAACTATTATGATCTCGAACAGCTTTTCATAGAAAAATCACTATAAATAAAAAAAAATCAAAAAAATACGCGATTGGAGCCCAAGCGACCGTATCGAAAAGATCTACAATTTTCATTTTTTGACCAAGAGCCGAATCGATTCGCCCTGGCCGAATCGATTTGGATAAGACGCAGGTCACTATTCACCTTCTTCAAAAAAATCCAATCCTCCATTATTCTCCTTTTTTGTTGTTTCTAAGCTCATCCAATAACTCAATAAACATCTAATCTATGTTTTACAACTAACACATCAATTTATTTGGGGTAGTAAACCATTTCTCTTAAATTTAAACCCTAAACCCCAACTTATCATTTTAACCCATTTCAATCCATTTCTTCACTCCATTTACATGGATTTAACACTAGAAATCATTAAGAGTTTACATTACATCAATATGTAAACTCATATTCAAATTTTACCAAATTTATTTTAAGGGTTCTAACCCAAAATCATATAGTTTACCAACTATAATATGAAATAAATTCAAAAAATGAAATAAAGCAAGTATACACTTGCCTGGAGGATGAAATCCGACGACCTCGAGTCGAATCCGGCGGAGTTTGGGCCGGAATCCCCCCATTTCTCCTCTTCTCTCTTCTTCCTTTCTTTCTCTCTCTCTTATCCTCTTTCTTTTCTCTCTTTTCTTTTCTTTCTCTTTCTCTCTTATGTCTTATAAGGGAAGAAAAAGGGTTTACCCCTTTCAAACCCAAAAATGACTCGTTTACTCTATTGCGAGTCCCTATTAATTCAAAAATTCCCGAAACCCAATTTCGACACCCGGATACTCAATTATAACTATCTCGGCCATTCCGAGACTCATCGTGCACTCGAAATATCCATCTGAGGCACTTGACCGTAACTCACTAATTTAACCCACTACATCTCAATGCGGGCTTTCCCATTTAAAATCTTACCTTTGGTCGCTTTACTCAACTGCGACATATTATTAAAATACTCCAATTCATTTACTTAATCCCAAAAGTAAATATAACACCCATCAAAAATCATTAAATCCTTGAAAACCTCAAAAATTACTATTCACGATAATTTCTTAATTTCCCAATTTACACTTAATTATTAAATTTAATTTTCTATAAAAGTGCGGGTTATTACATCCCTTTTCAAGATAAATAATTTCAATTTCTTTTACGGATTTTGAATTTTATCCCTTAATTACCAGATTTTGAATTTTATATCTCAACTACGATAAATTACAATTTTATATTGATCTGATGTATGTGTGTTATAGGTATAAGAGCTAAACGAAAACAAAGATCAGAGGTATTCATCACCTTCTCTTTTTGGTTAATTAGTATTGTTCATACTGGATTTGTGTTCTACAATAAGAAATTGAATTGGTTTGACTTTTTTTCCTTTTTTTTACTCAAAATTGATACGTTGAAATTGGAGGACAGAGAAACTATGACTTTTTGTGACTATATGAAATCCATTTAGAAAAATATATGTATGTATGTGTGTTACAGTTACAGGATCTAAACGAAAACCAAGATCAGAGGTATTAATCACCTTCTCTTTTTTGTTAATTAGTATTGTTCATATTGGATTGGTGTTCTAAAATAAGAAATTGAATTATTTAGGGTATTGTTTTCTTATTTATTGTCTCAGAATTGATACATTGAAACTAGAGGAGGGAGAAAATATGAGTTTATTTGCAGGCATTCTAAAATAAGATATTGAATTAGTTAGACTGTTAT
Source organism: Sambucus nigra (assembly GCA_949130495.1). NCBI lineage: Eukaryota > Viridiplantae > Streptophyta > Magnoliopsida > Dipsacales > Adoxaceae > Sambucus > Sambucus nigra. The sequence continues at coordinate 339,461,402 of OX422220.1, read as the reverse complement.
TTTCTTATTTATTGTCTCAGAATTGATACATTGCAACTGGAGGAGGGAGAAAATATGAGTTTATTTGCAGGAATTTTAAAATAACAAATTGAATTAGTTAGACTGTTGTTTTCTTATTTATTGTCTCAGAACCGATACATTGTAACTGGAGGGGGGAGAAAATATGAGTTTGTTTGCAGGCATTCTAAACTAAGAAATTGAATTAGTTAGACTGTTGTTTTCTTATTTATTATCTCAGAATTGATACATTGCAATTGTAGAAGGAAAAAATATGTGTTTATTTGCAGGCATGTTGTTTTATATAATAGAACAAGTTCGGCGTAAATTTTCTACTATTGGGGATTCTATAGACCAAACATCCACACCATTCCTTTTACATATATATTCTCTTTTTATGCAATTTGAAAAAAAATTCATAGCCAAGGACACAAAAGAAGGATGCCACGTGGAGGTTTAGAAAAAAAATTGGGGTTTTTCACAATTTTCATATCTGCGAGTTTTCGCTTGAAGGTTTGGAAAAATGCATATTTATTCTCTTTTATGTCTAAATTTTTTACATTGCATAAAATCTTTTGAACATATTATATGGATAATGGGGAACACGTGATTTCAAACTCGGTTAGACACATGGCCTACATGATCTTCTTTACATAACTGTTTTTAGTAATGAGTTGTTACTGAATAATTGTTTGCGTTTTTTTTGGGGGGTTAGTAATTTGAAATTTTTACTTTGATTATAAACTAAGGTTAACCTACGAAGCCAAATGGTTGGATTCTAATGAATTGAGTTTGATTTTGGGCCACACATCGCGTGGCCTACATGCTAGTTAGGCTAAAAAAATTATCACCACCCATGGCATTTATAAAGTAATCATAATTTTTATTAGAATAAAATTTTTCACTCCTCATGGTAGTAACTAATTGGTATAAAAAATTTCATCGCTCATAGCAGTCATAAATTAATTTTAAAGAAAATTTTATCACTGCTAAAGATAGTAACAAATACTAAGGACAAAAATTGTAAATTTAATTATTTCATTAGGGTCCCTCGTAAAATTCACATACCCAAGTAGTTAGGTCCAAACTCTTTGAAATCCCACTTTAGCTTAAGCTGACAACTTGTAACAATATTTATTAATGTAAGCTATGATTTTAAGATACATATTCATCATTTAGGGTTAGAGAGGGGGGAAAGAAATAACTATTCACTATTTGTGAAGAGGATTAGATAGAGAGGTACATATCTCATTCACAATCAAAGGTTTTCACATCCAATGGTGTCCACTGACCTACATAACTTTGGGAGGTTCATATACTAAATAATCCAAGCATTTTGAAGCATATTAATAAAATTTTGAAGGATTAAATTAAGTAAGCGCTTCGTATTCTCCAAATACCTTTCTCCATATTCGGATTGCAATCGGATCCACAAAGGTATGTATTCATAACCGTAGTTTTGATTTTAAACCTAATTTTTTCTTTTGCACATTCTATTGCATGATTGATCAAAGATTCAAGGGCTAATTTGTTTTCCACGTATATTGATCCTAAATAGTTTGTATTAGAGACCTAGGCTTATATTAAACATTCCTTGGAGAGGTCCATGTTGTCCAACCTTAAAAACCCTAGTTTTTGCATGTTGTAGGATTATACATCTTTGTGTATGGTATCATACTAAAAGGGTTTTTCAGAGATTATTTACTATGGTTGTAATAATTATGTTTATGTAATTATTTCTTTATCGATGTATTTATTGGCGTATATGAGGGGAATGTAATTTTCATTTTCATTTAGAATATAGTATTTATATGGGTTTTGTTGCTGGACAAAGTTTTATGAAGTTTCATGAAGATCCAAATGAGTTATAGCCATTTTCTCTTGCTAATGGTTAAACTGAAATGAAGAAGACAATCTATAGGCCCGGATCAATCATAGTACCTGTTGGATTGATCAGAAGGGTTTCGGACCGATCCTACCCTGACAATGTGCGAGAAATTTATGTTTCGTATTATTTTCTACAGTTTTTCATAATGGATCTCCTTCCCAAATCTTTACTAAACAGAATGAATTTTTTAGAGTATTAACACATGAAGAACTCTAGAATACCTTGAAGTCTACTTTGAGGTGGACTCTAGGTCAGAAAAAAGTTAACTTCAACAAGGATTTTTATCTTGAAGAGTTATACTTCAAGAAGAACTCTAGGCCATGATGGAATGGGAAATAGTTTCTTATTCCAATTATGGTTGCTTGATTATTATGTTTTACTATGATTCTATTACCTTTTATGTTGATAATTTTGTGCGCTAATTAATTTGATTACTTAGGATACCAAGTTATTAGAGACAATGTGGATATTTATTGTGGCCGGCCTAGATCACCATTATTCTGGAAAATTTGTTTTATATATTATTTTTTAAATTGAATTTAAACAAGAAATTAACTTAAAGATATAAATTAAATTCAGATGTTTGGGTTATATTTTTATTTTTAAATGTTTTTATTTTGTAAAATTAAAATAGTGAGACTGGAAATTTTAATTTATACTAGTAAATTAGGAATTATCAAGGATTTAATTTGGTATATTAGAATTGAATAAATTAATTTTTTTTTTAAATCCTAATTTTTTTTAATATTAAATGGGAGATGGGTTTCGACATAAACCTCACGGTCTCCATAGGTATTTTAAAATTATGACGTGATTAATTCCTCATGTCAGTGGAATTTGACCCTCTTATAGAATTGTTTTAATAGTGGTATCATGGATATTTTAAAATTCTTAAAGAATGGCTTTCTGAATTAAATGTCTGTGTGTTTAGTCCTCACGTCGAGGAAGTTCTATGTGAGCAGATTTAATTTCAACAAATGAATCGACGGTATACACTTAAATATAAATAATGATATTTTCCCCATCGGAGTCAGTGTCATTAAGAATGGGACAAAAAAATGTCAGTTATTCTATTACGTTGGACAAAGTTTTCTAGACTTTCTAGAGTTCATATTTTAAAGATGAAAGTATGTCTAATTCAAGGTGAAGTGATTTAATTTCCCATTAAGAAATCTGACTTCCTAAAGGAAATATGATGCTCGACGGGATTTTTCAATGGAGGTAGAGGGATTCCATATTAACATTAAATCGAAGATAATGTTCACGTTTTAAATTGGAAATTAACTTTTACAATGACGGTTATAAAATTTCAAAATGAATTCAACTCTCTCTCATTACTTTTAGTCTTATAGTTTTTAGTAGAATAATTTTCAAAGGACAGAAAATTATAATTAGATATTACTCTAAATTAAGGGGACAACAAACGAGTTTAACCCATGATTCCCATCTACATTTTAAAAATGTGATGTGATTGTTTCGTTATATTAGTATATGCCTTTCGTCATCATCGGAGGGAATTGATAATAGAATCACGGTATTTTTAAAATTTATGGTAAGTCTTTTAAATTAAGTATTAAGTATATTCAGTCGTCCCATCGAGGAAGTTTTAAATGAATGTTTTAATTTTAAAGAATTAACTGATAGGAATTTGTAAACTTTGATTCTGGTCTATGATGCTCAAGTAAGAATCATGTTCTTAAAATGATCATCTTTGATTGAATAAGGGATTGTTTGGATTAGATATGGTGGGGAAACACGGATCCATTTCATAGTTTGAGAGTGAGAATCATCATTAGCCAAGGGATGGTGTTAATTATTGAGAAGATATATACTTATTTCTTGAAAGGAAAGTAAGAGGATAAGGCTAAGTCTGACATTACAACGGTTTGGGTTCAGAATGTTCCTATTCCTCGATAGTAGTAAAAAAGATGAAAGGCGGGTGTTTTCACTACAAGTAGTTAGAACTTTTAGTATAATGATGTTCATTTTTTCCTAGATCTTAATGAAAAGGATAGGGTAATGCTTTTTCTTGTAAAACTATATATATATTTATTATGGTCCAATCAAGGAAACCTAGTAAGTGGTCTCGGGAACCAGAAATTGGGACTGCAACTTTTTACAAAGGTTCCAGGTAACTGAGAAATTCCATAAATGATAGATGTTCCTAATTATATAAAATATGAAAAAGTCATAAGTATTAACAATAGTATATATTTTTGGATTATCATATAGACATAAAGATAATGTAGGTAAATTATTTAATGTACCGAGTTTTAAAAAAATGGTTTCAGTTTCTAAATTAGTTTTGAATCGATAATCGATTATTTTATAAAATGGTTTTTATCAAAATTTGTGTATCTTAATTTTTTTGGTACATTGGAAATTAATGTATACATTGTAAATTATGTCTCATGAATACTGCTAAATAATGAAATGAACAATATTAATGGACAAACATTAAAAATAAATTTTCTTTCTAAGTAGAACCAAACAAAATTTTAGCACTTAGTCTTAGGTTGTTTTATTCTAAAATGGGTTCAAATACTGCTTTAAAATGGAAAATTGATTTCATTTGAAGTAGAATTGCTTATAGTCTGTGGATCTTGTTTAGATGGTAAAATATCTAAGGGGCCATTCATGTGTAAAACCAAAATAGCCAAATATGTGTTGGAAATGGTTCATTTTGATTTTGGTGGTCCTAAGTCTATCTGATCAAAAGGTGGTTCTAAGTATTTAATTGATTTCATTAATGATTACTCAAAGAATGGGAATGTTATCTTATGCACGACATGCCTGAATCCTTTGATTAGTTCAATGTTAATAAAACTAAGATCAAGCATAGGTTAGGTAACCTAATCCAAAATCTACAATCTGAATATATGGGTGTTTGCCTCTTAGGAGAGTTAAGAAATCATTTATCAAAGGTGTGGGATTATATCCCAGTTGTCTAGATTGGTCACTCCATTTTAGCATGCTGTAGAGGAAAGCAAGGAATAAAATGCTTTTAGATATGATAGGGTCCATGGTTAGTTATTCAGGAATTCGACATTCGTATTATAATCTTTATATAAGGACGGTTATATAAGTTTTGAGTTCAGTTTCATCTAAATCGATCTCTTCAACTCCCATTGAACATTAGAATTGGCGCAAGATCATTCTAGATCATATTTCAATCTTGGGGTTCCCAACACCTTTGTTATGGAAGGAGCCAAGGGAGTTGGAATCAAGGAAAAAAGTATGTCTCTTTATTGGTTATCCCAAATATTATAAAGGTTAGTTTGTATACTGCTCGTTACTATAAGAAGGTCATTGATATAAAAGTTGGTTTTTGTATAATCCTATGATTACATAATCCACTTACTATAAGAAGGTCATTGATATTGAAACATACTCCTTATTGTATCAATGCATGATCTTTGTAAGTGAATTATGTAATAAACCACGGGTCCAAGAGTAGCTAGTCTTACAAGATAAAAATGAACTTCATATTACTAGTGTTTCTAGACCACCAATACTGGATGAAATATAACATGATGTCGATGATACACTTCCTTGGGGTACTGGAACTATTAATGATGATCGGGACACACGTTCCATTTATAAGTATATCAAGTGATGCCACGTCATAGTGGGAACATGAGGAGTCATCCTAATTGGTTAGTGTTTTGGGTGATTGATTCGATGAAATCCCACGAAAACACTTATTGGGTCTCAGAAACTACAATGAGTCATTCCACGAGAAGGACTTTTAGCTTTAACTAATAACAATAGATAATGTTAATGCCTAAAACTAGTGTATGGATTTACATCTTAGCTAAATACATTAATCTTGGATTCGCAACCAATATAGAGAGATTAATCATATAAATGTTGGTATAGAGTAAGAACAACAGAGAAAAGATTAGAGAAAAAAGATGGAAACTAGGCTTACATGGTTCGACCCGATGTGGTGCCTAAGTTCACAAGTGCAATTGTTGTTTGTATTAGATTCAATGGACAATATCCATGGATTAAGGGAGAATGATAAGATTCTCTCACTCTCACTAGAAAATAGGAAGTGTAATAGTAGAACAATTCCCTCGATCCCATCAAAGGGGGATTATATGCCATATTTATACGCACCACGTGTGGGACTAGAGAGAGAGAGAGAAAGTAATGGAAACAAAAAAGAATGTTGGGTAATAGGTGGCCTGCCTTTACAGATTAGGTAGGTACACCTTTTTACATGCCTTTATGGAAAAGTGGGATGGGTACAAGTTGCCCATTAATAATGGGGGAATAATAAACCTTAAATTCCTCTTGCTTGTCCCTTAAGTTCTATTGACGTCATTCCACTAGTAGATGTACAGTTATGCATAATGTTAATTAGCAGCATTAGTGGATTGTGAGCCTAGTGGGCTTAACTCATTTCTTATCACACTGGGGGCTGACCAGATTGCATTAGACGACCATAATGGGTCTAGAGCCGACCTCTTTTTGTTCTCAAAGGCAGGTCAGCTTGTCTTAAAAGTGGTCATTTTTAACGCACCATATTTATGGTACAACAAAAGAAGTCAAGACTTTGCTAACGAGTGAGGAGTGAGGCAGATCCTATGTAGTGCTTGTTGAACTGATATGAGTAAGTGAAGTTTTATTCGAAGAGAATGTTGTCGGCCTTTGAAAATATTCTTGACCTGCATTGAAAAGATTTACTTGCAACATTTTTTTGCGGGGAAGAACTTGACATGTGTCATCAATTGAGTTTCTGCACCCATTGTAATCATCATGCACACTTTGGGAAGTGTGCGTGCACTCTAGCTGTCTCATTCGCGTCTGTTTCTAGGCATGACAACATGAGTCGTGAATAAACATTACCACACTTTCTCAAGTATAAATGTTTCATTAAAAATGTTATTTATGTTTTCCAATCAACCATCGCTCTTCGTGGGAATGAATAAAATATTTCCCAAAACCATCAACTTCCATTTTTCCTTCAACCCGGAGCTTTCACCATAACCGCCTCTGAATCCAGTATTTTCATTATCTTCTCCAAGTTTTAGGAGTTGTCATTCATCTTTGAAAGATTTTCAGAGGTTACAGGTACGCCTCTTCATCATCTTTCTTTAGGATTTTATTCAGAGAAACCTAATTTTTATTCTTATAGTATTTCTTGCAATTTTTTGGATTGTTAAGGAATTTGTTAAACTATTGGAGTATTAGGTGTATTTAAACAGTCACTTAATTCGTTGGCCTAGGTTTTCCATTTCAATTAGGGATTTCCCAAACACCATTGCTTGTTATTTTTGTTATTGAGTATCCCCCAGCTTTAGGGCTTCATTTTCACCTTAATGAACTACCCACCCCATGCCCAGTAACTTTTTAAAATCTTAGCTAAATTAGAACCAACCTGTCTTTATATAACGGCTAGGAGATTCCTAAACCTTCTTCAAGTTTTGTGCCCTAAGGATGACCTAGAAAACCTACCCTGGGTTTACCCCCTAGTTACTTCTTCTATATTCTCTGTCAGTAGGAGTTGAGTCTCTTATGGTTGTAAATAACTCAGTTGCAAATCATCCTCTTAATAATGAGAGATTTGTTAACGCTATGTCCATGTCTGTACTGGATCTTGATCCTTATACTTCTCATCCCTCTCCTAATTATCAAAGGGACTCAACTTCTTTTTTGGTTGTGCCCCTTACCGATGATTGGACATCTGGGGCTTCTGACTCTTGGGACCAAGCTTCTACCGATGTAGTGGACCATTCTTGTGATATCATGGAGGGTGATTTGGATGACCTGAGGGATAGGTATGATATCCTTATTTGCATTTCTCTATGACTACCTTAGGCCTAGATTATGGCGAGAATACATCTGGTTAATGGGCCATCCACCCGAGCAGGTTTTTTACGACCAATATAACTTGGATTTTCTTGCATAAGGATCCTCTATAGGGATTTTATGGTTTTCGGGGAAACCCATGAGGTTTCTTATGTTTATAAAAAGAACCTGAGGGATGTAATAATTGAAACGAATCTAGTACCTCGTTATAATTTCTATAAACCCTACTCAACCTGTTAATTTTTGTTATTTAAAACCAAGTTGAACAACTTGTTGTAATCTCAGAAGTTTAGCCATGCATAATGGATATATCACTTGGAAAGGGTGCGTATTAATGAGATGTTATCAATAAGAGTTAAGTAGATAATGTAGAGATATGAAAGTAAAAGGGACAATTCGGCCTTTATTCATTGAGTACTATCTGAGTAACATAATGTTTGAAAATTTTTTGCAAAAGCTACATGTTCTAGTAAAAATAAAGAAGATTTAAAAGTAAAACTTCTTAAGATTGGTTGCATTCCATGCTCTTGGTATCTCCCTACACTCCAGCATTTTCAGGTGATATGATCCTCGAAAATCGTCTTTGATTACCCTAAAGGGTCCTTCCCAATTTGGTCACAGTTTTTCGTTTAATGGTTTTACGGCACTATCGAGGACTTTCCTCATGACATAGTCCCCTATTAGAAACTTCCTCGGATTGACCCTCTTTTTGTACTACTTGACTACTCGTTGTTAGTAGGAAGTCAACTTGACCAAAGCCAACTCTCGTCGCTCATCTTCTAGGTCAAGATCATTGTGTAGTACTCCATCGTTGAGGCCTTGGTTGACCAAAGTGGTTCTCATAATAGGGAGACCTTCTTCCAAAGGGATCACAACCTCCATTCCGTAAGTGAGTGCGAAGGTTGTTTCCCTAGTTGGTTTCCTGGGTGTGGTTTGATAATCCCATAGGACATGAGGGAGTTCATCGACCCAAGCACCTTTGGCTCTTTCTAACCATTTTTTCATTTCATCAATCATGGTGTTATTGTAAGCCTCTACTTGACCATTGCTTTGAGGATACGCCACAAAGCTGAAATGGTGCTTAATCCCATGCCCATCACAAAAATCTTACAAAATGCCTTTAAATTGTGCATCGTTATCAGTGATAATAGCCCTCGGCACCCTAAAGAAAGTTATAATGTTCCTACATATGAACCTTTTTATGTCAGAGTCTTAAATGTTTGTCAATGGTTATGCCTCGACCCATTTGGTGAAGTAATCTGTGGCAACCAATAGATACTTGCAATTTCTAGGTGCGGCAGGTAATGGTCCCATAATATCTAATCCCCATTGAGCGAAAGGCCATGGGCTAGTGAGTGATTTTAAGTCGCTGGCAGGCTGGTGAACCATAGGCGAGTGCTATGACACTTTTTGCATTTGCGACCGTATGAACCTGCATCCTTTTGCATGAGAGGCCATCAATATCCTTCTCTGATCGCGTGAAAAGCTAATGATCTTCCACCTGCATGATTCCCACACATGCGCTCCTAGAGCTCACTAAGTACTTGTTCTGAATCTTATGGGTGATATCACTATAGGTAAGGGTCTGTAAATGGTTTTTTATAAAGCATTCTTTCAAGGTTGAGGTAGAAACGAGCAGCCTTAACCCTAACCTGAGGGGTTGTCTTCCTATCGTCGGGCAGTATATCAGTTTGTAGATAATTGATGATAGAATCCATCTAACTTGGGGCATTATCTGTGAGAAGAACTTGTTCGATTATGACTGTGTAGGAGATACTAGGATGCACAAGGAACTCTATCTAAATTATTCTCCTCAGGTCAGAGTCAATTATCGAGCTTAACAACGTTAAAGCGTTGGTGTGACTGTTCTATCCTCGAGGGAACTGTTGAATTTATACCTTTTTAAAGTCTACCATAAGGTCTCTTACTATGGCAAGGTACACTGTCATTCGATCATCTTTGGCGTTGAAGTCCCCGCTTACTTTCTTGGAGACCAGTTTGGCATCACAGAATATGTGGAGGCTCTTTGCCCCCAGTAGTTTGGTTTTTCGCAAACTAACGATGAGTGCTTCGTACTCTTCCACATTATTGGAGACCTCAAATGCCAATGTAATTCGTTTCTCTATTACAGTGTCTTTGGGGGTGATGACAACAATCCCTACTCCTTCCCTATTAGAATTAGAGGCTCCATCAACGTACAAGGTCTAATATTTGGACTGTGCTTCTTGTCCCATTAACTGATCACTATTCAGTTGGTCTACTGGTTGATCTACTGTGAGCTTAGTAATAAAATCTGCTCGGATTTGTCCCTTGATCGTCATTCTAGGCTGAAAGTGGATATCAAATATCCGAGTTTGATTGAAGACTTTAAAAGTCGTCTAGAGAGGTTGGATTTCTTTAGAATGGATTTGAGTGGGTAGGAGGTGATTATGGTTATGAAGTGGGCTTCGAAGTAATACTTTAACTTCCTTAAAGTGATCGCCAGTTCATAGACGAGCTTTTCCATGGGCAACTATTGTTGTTCAGTGTCTAGGAGTGTCTTACTAGCGTTAAAACAAGGTACTACCCCCCTCCTTTTCACATATTAAGGAAGATCTCATAGCATAGTATGATACTACGAGGTAAAGATAGAGTTCGTATCCATCATTTAAAATTACCAGTAGTGGCGGCTTATTAAGGTAGGGCTTAATTTTTTCTGGAGCTCGCAAATAGTTATCGTCCCATATGAGGCCTTTGCCCTTTTTTAGAAGCTAGAAGAATGGTCGACAGTGTTCCAAAGTCTTATAGAATAAGAGGTTGGGCATCGTTAGCATTTCAGTAAGCTTTTGAACATATCTTAATGTCTGAGGAGGCTAGACTCTAGTGATAGCATCGATTTAATATGGGTTGGCCTCGATTCCCCTCGTACTTACTAGGTAACCTAAGAATTTTCCAGACTAGACAACGAATGAACACTTACTTGCATCAGGTTTCATTCGATACTTCCCGACGATATCAAAGGTTGTTGCTAAATCTGAGAGGTGGTCGGCCTTGTACTTGCTTTTAACAAGCATATCATTGATGTATACTTCCGTTGTTTTTCCCATCTGTTTGCTAAAAATCATAGTGACCAATCTTTAGTCAGTTTCCCATGCATTCTTGAGGCCAAATGGCATGACCTTGTTACAGTACAACCCGATTGAGGTTATAAAAGATGTCTTATCCTGGCCGAGTTCGTATAGGGGGGGTCTGGTGATATCCTAACTAAGCGTCTAGGAAACTCATTATCTCATGTGTCACTATGTGGTCAACCAACTGATCTATCTTTTGGAGAGGGAAACTATCCTTGGGGAATGCCTTGTCAAGGTCGGTGAAATCGATACAAACTCTCCAGCTGCCATTGCTTTTGGGTACCACCACTGGGTTGGATAACCATGCAGGGAATTGAACCTCCCTAATGAATCCTGCATCCAGTAGTTTCCTTACTTCTTTCTCCATTGCCTTATCCTTCTCAAGGGATGTTCGGTGAGTCTTTTGAGTGATTGGATTGAAGGTTGGATCGATATGCAGGCAATGGAAGGCCATGCTGGGGTCGATCCCTAGTAACTTGTAAGGATCGCAAGAGAAAACATCTATATTTCTTTTGAGAAGTGCAACTCTCTTTTCTCTTAATCGATGAGAGAAGCTCTGATCAGAAATTTCCTCTTGGTCAAGCTATCATCGGCCATAACTTCTTCTAGGCTTTTTACGACCCTATCCCGGGGCGGACCCTAGTCGACCGTACTATAGTTATTATTTGGAGAGAACAACCTCCTCTTGGTCATTCTCTGATTCCTTCTTCTTTTCTATCTTTGGACGAATATCTGAAATAAAGCACTTTCTGGCCATATCCTGGTCGCTACGGATCTCAACCACTCCAATATCTGTAATGCAGTTCAGCTTTTGATGATAGGTGGATGGCACGACCTTCATGCTGTGGAGCCAACCTCTGACCAAAATATCATGGTATGGGGAATCAATGTCCACCATTAAAAACTCAATTATCTTTTAGATGTTTCCTACTTTGGCCTACAAGGTTATCTTTTCTAATGGCATTGTGATCCCCCTTGGAAAGGCAACCATTGGAATAGTGTCTTATTTGAGGTCGGTGACATTTAACTTCAGTTTATAGAACAGTTCCAGGTACATCACTTCAAATAAACTCCCTTGGTCTACAAGTAGCTTATCAATATCCCAATTAGTAATTCTAAGTGTTATCACCAACGCATTATGATGCGGGGTTCTTACCCCAACCAAGTTTTTTTTAGTGAAAATGATGTGCTTGGTGTAGTCGACATCTTCTAGTCATCGACGCTTTCCTGCCTGGGATTTGGTAAGGTCAATTTGAAAATCTTCCATCATGGCATTCACCTTATTGAGTTCCATTTTAACGGCGTTGCCCTGGATCTGCTTAAGGTATGATGTGCCATGGATTATTACAAACTTGTGTCCCATGTCATCGTCAAGGACGTTGTCTGGATTTTGATCACCATCGGTTGTAACCTTCTATATTTTCTTTTTGACATACTCACTAAGGTGTTTTACCTGAACTAAGTCTTCCAAGTGTGACTTCATATCTTTGCAATTCTCAGTTCCGTGATCGCCCTCCTTATGGAATGCGCATCTCAATGCATTGTACCTTTTCGTTGGATCGTCGCCCATCTATTCGGGCCATTTGATAAAGGGCTCATCCTTAATTTCGCTGAGAAACTTGTAAATAGGTTCCTTAAAAACTATGTTAACAGTTTGTAACGCTTTGGAGGGGTTAGCCTTCTTTCTATTCTAACCCCCATTCTTGTTTCCATTTTTTTAGGTATCGTTCTTCTCCATTCCCTTGTTTACCTTTGGTCAACCGTTATGCCCTCCACTAGGATGAACCACATCCTCTACCTTGGCGTACTTCTCAATACCATCCATAAGATCATTGATGGTGATGGCCTCCTTCTTATTGAGGGATATGTGCAACAAAGAGGTGGTAGAGAAGCCAATTTTAAAGGATGCTATAGAAACCTGCTTTGAGAAATCCTCAATCTCATTAAAAACTTCCTAATATCTTTTGGCGCAGTCTCGAAAGTTCTCCTGTATCTTTTTCTTCATTGTGAGTAGTGCATCCATCCACTTTGGATGGGTGCTACTAGCTATGAATCGCATCATGAAGGCCTCCACCAGTGCTGTGAAATTCCTGATTAACTTATGAGGAAGCCTCTCAAACCACTTTTGTGCTACATCATGTAGGCTAAAAGGGAAGATCCTGCACATAAGTGCATCATTGTGGGTCCATAAGGTCATTGCTTACTGATATTGCCAGACATGGTCTATAAGGTTCATTTTCTCATCATATACCATGAACCTGAGACAGTGACATTTGTCGAGGGCTTCTCCTGCTTGATTGCCCTTGAAAAGGGGGACTTCATTTGAGTATTAAGATCTTTTCTAAATAGTTTTCTAGTGGATCTAGCTCATCAGTGAGCTAGATGTTGATCCATCTCCCTACGAATCAGAATCCTTAAGTCTTAATTTTATTGTCAAACTGGGTACAGTGGTTAGTGATAAACTCATATGGAACTCCATATCATCATATGATGTTCTTCCATAAAAAGTGGAACATTTTTGTATATGTCATCTCAACTAAAGACTCGGACTCAACCCATTTAGTGAAGTAAGCCACTGCTACGACTAGATATTTGAACCCACCCCTTGTCTTTGGTAGTGGGCCGATCAGATTGATTCCCCATATGATTAATGGAGAAGGCGATATGAATGGTCCAGTGTTGTTCTATGGATTTTGTGGGTTACAGAGAATATTTAACACTTGTTGCACATTTTTGTGTATTTTGCACAATCTTATTTCATGGTTGGCCAAAAATACCCTTGGATGGTCATTCACTTCACGAATGATCGGCCTGCTAAATCGGACCCACATGAGCCCTCATGTACTTCCTTGATTAGGTCTTTAACTTTTATTTAATGAACGCATCTGATCAGTAATATTATGAATCCTTTTCTAAATAGGATTCCTCCTTCTAGCATTTACCTCACCTCCTTGTATCGAAGCCTCTTTGCCTTTTTAGGTCAGTTAGGACTATCCTAAACTCCAAATATGCTCAAATGGGATCCATCCATTAGGGACCCAAATCCACCTCCATTACCAACACACTTTCATCTTTGATGATGTGTTGCATTAAGCCTTGTATGAATACCATTCTACATAGCTTGGTTCTTGTAGCTGATCCTAGGTGGACAAGTGTATCTGCTTGGACGTTCATAGTTCTTAGTATTCTTACCATCTAAATGGTCAAGAATTATAACAATAGTTCTTTTTCCTTTGCCAAGTATTTCATCATTAATTACTCCCCTTCTTCATAAGTTCCAAGGACTTGATTGACTATAAATTGGGAGTTGGTATGAGCTGACAACTATTGAGTGCCAAACGACGATGCCAACCCCAAGCTATCTATGAGGAACTCATACTCTACCTCAATATTAGAGGCATAAAAGTGGAATATTCGGGCATACTCCACATCACCTCTGTCTGGCATTTTAGCTATTAGACCTGCTCTAATGCCATTAGCACATGACGAACCATCTATGAATAGTTACCAACCTGATGGCTCTTTTTCAAAACTTGCTTCCACTAACTGTCCATTTTTTAATAGTCTTCTCATTTTCTCGAGATTATAAGCTCATTTTTCCTCTCTGAATAAAGATCCCACTATGTCAATAATCTGATCTGCTTCACCGACTATTGAGCTATATTTTGTAGAAGTTTACTTAGTAGGATGATTATTTGATCTCTCTCCCAAAGGATTCAACTTCGTTGGTTGGGTCGTCGGTCTCTCTTCTGGAGAAGTATGCTCTACTGATCTCTTTATTGAGTTCTCTTTTGTAGAAGTCTGATTATCTTTCTTCTGGCTCGAGGCTCTCTTCTATGGAAGTCTTCTCTCTTGGTATTTCTTCATTAGTGAACTCCACTATAAAGTCAATACTTTTTTGGCCTTTGATTGTTGTGATGGGCTCATACTGGATGTTCTACTCTCCATGTTCCACTTCCCAAGCCATTAGTCTTCCCAATTTCTCTTATTTATGGACAACTTGATGTAGGGAAGGTCTGTATAAATTATAATGTATGCGCTTAACACTACGACTTCATTCTTCTGTATGTCTCAATCAAAGCCAAGACTAATATCTCCAACTTAGGGTACCAGATTTTTGCTCTTCGATATGCCATGCTAGTGTATTAAACTAGCTTTTTCACGCCAACCTTCTATCAAACTAGTGCTGAGTTGATAGCTGACTCTAAAATTGAAAAGTATAAGTAGAGCATCTCACCTTGGACTGTCCTAGATAGCCGTAGTGTGGATCCCAGGTATTTTTTAAATTTTAAAAATGCTTCACTCGAAGGTTTTCCTCGGGATGTTAAAGAATGGGAGGCATCTGTCTGTTTCTCTACATACGAATCTATTCAGTGGGGCCACTCATCCTGCTAATCTCTGGATGTCTTTTTTTCTTGTGAGGGATTGCATATTTATCAGTGCTTGTATTTTTTCTGGGTTTGCTTCTAGGCCCCTCTGGTTAACTATGAAACCAAGCAATTTTCCCTGTTTGATCCCAAAAACACACTTTGTTGGGTTTATCTTCATTTGATACTTTTTTAATTGGTCGAAAGCTTATCCCAGTTCGCTGATGTGGCCCACAACTTTCTTCCTTCTTGTTAACATATCATCTACATAGACCTCCATGGTTATTCTGGTCTGACCTTCGAAGACTTTGTTGACCATCCTTTGGTATGTTGCTCCTGCATTTTTTACTCCAAAACGCATAATATTGTAACAATATATACCTAGACTCGTGATAATTGAGGGCTTCTCTCGATCTTTAGACTTCATCTTTATATAGTTATATCCCGAATAAGCATCCATAAAGCAGAGGAGCTCATTTCTGACTGTAGTGTCAACCAGTTGGTCAATCCTGAGTAGCGGATAATGATCTTTTGGGGACTCTTTATTAAGGTCGGTGAAGTTTACACACATGCGCCAATTGTCATTTTTTACCATGACGACGTTCGAAAGTCATTCTAGATATTTCATCTCTTTGATGAACTCTTCGTTCTGCAACTTATCTACCTTTTCATATACTGATGCATTCTTCTCTTGGATGAACACACGACACTTCAATTTTACTAGCTTTGCATCCTTCATTATGCTGAGTTAATGGAAAATGAATTCTAGATCCATACCTGGTATATCTTCATGGCTCTAGGAGAACACTTTCCTTCTCCTTCTAGAGAACTCAATAAATTATTTCTTGAAGGAAAGATCCAGTGACGAGCTGAGCTGGGATGCCCTCTCTAGGTGTTCATCATCCAGTATAACCTTATCATTTTCCTTGACTACTTTCCCTTTGACTAATTTAACTTCATCTCGGGGATCAAGTGTCTCGATCTAACAAGAAATGGTCAGTTTTTTTTACTCTTCCTATTCTTTCGATGTGTAGTAGCACTCATGAACTTCCACTTGGTTTTCTTTCATCATAACAACTCTATAAATGGTGGGGAATTTCAAGCATTGGTGAACAGTGGATGGAATAGCCTCGAACTTTTTCAGTCCAACTCTTCCAAAAATGATGTTATACGTCGAATGCACATTCTTATACATCATGAACAAATGGATCTATACTATTCGACAAGTTGGCCAGTCATCGATCACATCTTATAATTCTATTGTACCCAGTGGGAATATCTTCTCCCCCAAAAATCCTATAAGCGGTCTGTGATATGGCTCTAAATTTATATGTTTGATCCTTAGGTTTTCGAAGTAGCTATAGAAGAGTACATCGGTTGAGCTTCCATGTCAACTAATGTACTCGTAACTCTATTCTCATGTGCTACCATGGTGATAACCAGAGGGTCATCAAGAAAATATAGCACACCAAATAAATTGTCTTTAGAAAAATTAATTATGAGTTGATCCATGTTTACCTTCCTGGGATGAGATGTAATGGGTCCATCTAAGTTAAGCTACCTGATGTGAGCACAAGCCTTTGCCTCATTTAGTTATGCCTCTCTCTCTACTGGTTCATATCCACCTCTAACTTCTCATCTTGATATGACATTGAATCTAAAAGAGATTATCTTTACCTCGTGTACCGGATCTTTGGGTTTTTTAAGCAGGTCATGATCATCCTTCGAATCATCATCCCGACCTCTTTTCTTCTCGCCCGCCTTCTTGTAAGGGGATTTTGATCGTCTTTTGGGTTTTTCCTCATCCCTCTTATCTAATCAGTTAATTTTGTTAACATAATTTATCATCTTTCATCGCCTACTAAGGATATCAATCTCGTTATTGAAGGCCATAAAACTGTCCGTATTGTTACTATGATCTTTATGGAACTCAGATTACTTACTTTTATCTCGTATATTAAGATGAGATTTTAACTTTCCTGGACACTTCATGCTATTAATCCCACGACTTTGCTCAAGGATGTGGTGTACCCTGATGGTTAATGGGGTATTTTCATCAAACTTCATTGATTTGTCAGCCTTTTTGTTCTTTTTGAAATCCTTCTTCTTCTCTTCTCTTGTTAGTGTCAACTTTTGAATGGTTGGACCCTTTCGCTGCCATAGCTTCTTCGGCATTCATAATATTTATATCCTTTGACAATAGTTCAGACATAGTGTTTGGTGGTTCCTTAGCTAACTTCCAGAATAACTTCCCAGGTCGCAATTCATTCATGAGCACCGTGATTGTCCTCTTCTCTTTATATTCAATGACTTCGATATTTTTGGTGTTAAACCTGGAAAAAACTTTTCTTCTCATTTCTTTTATTATATGGAGAATGTTTAGCAAATGGGAGACCCACTTACCTGGATGGAATTGAAATAAAAATTACTAACAAAGAAGTTGGCCAATTGTCATAAGTTATAAATCTAATCTCTTGGTAGTCCATTATACCAAATTTGGGTTAATCTTATAATTCAACCCAACTCATTAGGGATTGGATAAATATTCGAGGCAGCTTGATATTGTATGTGTAGTACAAGATTCAATGTGCCATCGTACTTGGGAGTAATGACGGGTGGTTTAAACTTTCTGAGTGTTGGATAGCCCATAATTGATGACATAAAGGGGGACCTTATTTGAAAAATCTTCATAAAGGGTTCTTAGTCTTTATGATTTAGCCTAGGCGATCCTCTAATAGTTGGATCGACACTCTCTAAGGTTGATCATCCTTATTGACCTTAATTATCATTGCCTTACCTGCTCTTCCTCGACTTTCAGTTGAGCTCGTTTCCTAGGAAGTATGCTCAACTTTAGAAACCCTCAAACCCCTAGTCTTAGCCTATGTAAAATCTCAACCATTTTGGTTTCGTCTTTATATTCTATGAGCCCCCAGCATTGGTGGGATATTTCTTCTCTTGGATCCAAACGGTCTAATGGAGACCCTCTACTCAGTTTCTCCAAAACGCCTTGGTTCTCCAGAGAGTAAGTTTGGTCATCTTCATATCCACCTATTTAGATGGTGGATATGGCCCCTGGTCTATAAGACCTATCATTTTATTCGGGTCCATTATACCTAGACCTTCTAGCCTCTCCGTGTGAGCCCTAGTCTAATCGTTTGGGATTTTCCATCGCCCTTTCCCAATACATCGGCCTCCTATCTCTGCAAAGAGTTAGAGGAGACATTTACTCCCTTCGCTCGAGGTTTTCACCCCTATTAGGGTAGCTGGGTTGTCTTTCAGCCTCCTGGTCAGGATGGTTTGCGTTAAGTGCCTGACACTTTACTGTATATCCTCCTAGCCTTTAGTCGGGTGTCATAGTATTCCTTGCAAATTGTTAGTATCTATAGGCATGGAGGGTGACCCTTCTACTCCATGGATTTTCAACCATTTTCATGATATCATAGCCCAAAAACCAATGCAAAAGAAAGATTTCTAGTGAGAGGAAGGATATAGGTAAAGGGACTACGTCTAGTTATGAACTTGGAGGTAAAATAGAATTGTAAGAGTGGTTATAGCTAGTAGGGTGGAAGTCAACAAAATAAATTATTCTCAGGACTGAGGATCCTAGATTAGTAAGAGAAAATATTATTAACACCTAAAACTCGTGTATATATTTATGAATTAGCTAAATAAATTAATCTTATATTCACAACAGATAAAGAGAGATTAATCATAGAAATGCCAGTATAGAATAAGAATAACTAAGAAAAGATGAGAGAAAATAGATGGAAACCAGGTTTACTTAGTTCGGCCCGGTGTGATGCCTACGTCCATAAGTACAACAGTTATTTCTATTAAATTCAATGGACAATAGCCATAGATGAAGGGAGAATTATAATCTTCTCTCATTAACACTAGAAAATGGGCATCATAACAGTAGGAAAAGTTTCTCAATCCCTTCTAAGGGGGACCATATGCCATAGTCATGCATGTACGTGTGGGCCTAGAGAGAGAAGGAGAGAAAGTAGTGGATATAAAAATAATGTTGGGTGATAGGTGGTTTGTCTTTACAGATTAGGCAGGTATATATTTTTACATACATGTATGGAAAAGTGGGATGGGTGCACGTTATTCATCAATAATAGGGGAATAATAAACCTTAAATCCCTCATACTTGTCCCTTGAGTGCTGTTGGCATCATTCAACTAGCAGATGTACACCTGCGCACAGTGTTAATTAACATCTGCAGTGGCCTATGAGCATGGTGGGCTTAACCCACTGCCTATCACATTAGAACTGACCAGATTGCATTGGACAACCACAATGGGTCCTGAGTTGACCTCTTTTATATTCTCAAAGGGAGGTTATTTTATCTTATAAGTGATGAGATTACTAAGGATATACAGGAAGATGTTCCATTATGTATGTTATTTTAGAATGATATAGTTCTAGTAGACACGTCAAAGGAAGGCTTAGCAATTAGAGTTGATACTTAGAGAAAAGTTTTAGAGTCTAAGGAACTAAAAATCAGTAGAAATAAAATGGAATTTCTGCAATGTAAATTTAATAATGAAGCAACGAGCAACATAATGTTAAAGATTGAAGAAAAATTGATAAACCAAACTAATAAATTTTGTTATTTAGGCTCGATGATACAAAATAATGGGGATACTGATGAGGATGTAATGAATAGAATACCAAAGGGTTAGGTGAAATGAAGACAAGTGAGTGGGGTGTTATGATATAAGAGGATAACTAATAAATTAAAAGGAAAAATTTATAAAACAGTTGTTAGGCTACCGAACCTGTATGGAGCAAAGTGTTGGGAGTTAAAGAAAAAACATGAACAAACTCTATATGTTAGCGAGATGAGGATGTTGGGGTGGATGATAGGAATTACTAGAAAAGATAAAATTAAAAACTAATACATGAGAGAAAAGTTAGGGGTAGACCTCATTACTGATAAATTAAGAGAAAATATACTTAGGTGGTACGTATGTGTGTTGCATAGACCAATAGATGCACTTATAATAAGAGGAAGATTGTTTGAAATAGAGGGTAAAGGAAAAAGAGGTCTCCCTAAGCTATCATGGGAGGAAATTATTAGGAGAGACCTTCAGGAATTAAATTTAAATGATAATATTGCACATAATAGATTAGAATGGAAAAGGAGAATCCATGGGGCCAACCCCATATGATGGGATTAAGGCAAGTATGATGATGATGATGATGATGATGATGATGAAGATACCTATAGGGATTCGATTTATTCAAATCAAGATTTAGCAACTTGTAGAATTGTTGATAGGATAAAAACCCATCAGGTGCAAGTGAACCTATAAGATATTGAAAGATACATGGATGTGAAGGTGAAAACCTTCAAGAAAAGTCTTGCAAAAATATTTACTCGGAAAGAAAGGGATTGACTATGGGAAAATTTTCCCATTGGTATCCATTCTAAAGTCTGTCACGATTCTTTTAACATCAAGACTACGTTATTGACTGATTGTCTTGACAAGTACATAGTAAGAAGTTGGGAAAGAAAAGTGTGTAAGATTGAGAAGTCCATTTATGGACTTAAGATAACATTAAGGTCTTGGAACATCAGTTTGTCACGTATTCAAGTTTTGGTTTTGAACAAACGTGGTGGTAATTATAGTACAAATTGTGGATAATATTCGCCTAGTCATAAACAAGGTGGAAGTATTGTTTTACATAAGAGTGGTTGTCTAAATAGGCCGATATAAAATGTTTAGGACAAGCTAGACACATATTTGTGATCAAGTCTTCTCTAGATTGTATACAAATGATGTTGATATTTTCCAAATATGCTTATATCTATGTTATACTCATAAGATTAACATGTGATATTTTGAGAAAGCTTTTCCTTTCAAGTATATAATCACTCTATCTAGGAATCGGTGTCCTAATACACTTGATTAAGATAGAAAGTATGATAAAAATACCTAATGATTCGGTAGTGCGAAACCTCATGTATGATATATGGTCTTCTGGAACGAATATCTTATATGACTTTGGCATGGTCTGAAGATTTCAGTCTGATAGTATTATACCTTTTAGGTATAAAGACTGGATTTTTTGTCAATTAAGGAGTCCATGTTTTTTAACTGGGAATGTGTTTACTCGAGGAGGGTGGGTTGTAAGTCGGAGGGGTGTGAATAAATCTTACATTTTTAACTCCAACAAGGAAGCCAAAGTTGTTGCCATATTGGAGGCAACTAAAGAGGCTATATGGATCAAAAACTTCTTAAGTAACTTTGGTGAGGTTCATTCAAATTCATTTCTCTATTAAACTTATCAGTGCATATAGTGGTATGATTTCAAGTTCGAAATAACCCATAATTCATAATAGTGTTAAACAAATTGAGCATAGGTTTTATGTAGTTTGAGAAATTCAACATGATAGGTGATAAGTTCATGACCAAGATTGGATCACAAGAAAACCTGGGAAATCCTTTAATGAAGATCTTACCAACTAAGACTTTTGAGAGTCATGTAAAGAGCATGGGAGTCAAATGTATAGGCACACGAATTTAAGACAAAGTGGGAGATTGTTGGGGTGTTATTCTTAAAATAATTTCATGACATCATTATTTATTAATAAAATTATTGTTTAGTTCATTTTAAATAAGAATCTTTTTTGTGAGAATGCCTTATATTTATGTTTTAAATATATTTTTCAATATATATCGATCAATTGTACGTAGTATGAATTCCAATGAGTCGAGTTCAACTTGATCAGAGGATATTGTAATTCTTGTTCTAATATAATTAAACAGTACAAAACCTAGATATAAGTTGACATCCTATTGGCGTGGTTGGATGTACAATCCAAGTAGTTTTTCTCAAACTATGGGGACATGTCTAATGATTCGAGAATTTCTATGATAGTTCGAAAGAGGATTGTGACTGGTACATCCAGGAATTTATTAAACAGCCCACCCATGAGATTTAAGTCTAGGGAATTTATTGATTAGACTTAGTTAATCTCACACTATTTACAAAAGGTTGCATAGATTCTTGATTCCGAGAGTTATGAGGATTATAATGATTTTATAATTATTCATTTGAGTTATATGGGTGTGATTCGATTTTATATCAGGTCAATGGATCCCTAGAAATTCGAAAACAGTTGTGTGAGTAGGCCTGAGATCTTACTTTGGAGGAATTTGTGTCTAAGAAAGATCTTGGATTGCGATAAGCCCTTGAAAGAGTTATGAGATTTGTTTCCACTAGTTAAACCTAATTAGTGAATTATTTTATGATCCGGTGGAGTAGAAAAATAAGTTAAGTCGGAGAAACAATGAATTAACTATATGATAGTTAAAGTCACTTAAAGGAAGATTGATTTGACCAAGATGGTATCAGTGTATTAATGTGGAAATTCACATTATGTATCATGATCAACTTTACAAATAAGACCTTATTATATTCAAGTGATTTTTCAGATAGTTAAATTAAAGTGCAGTCACAATTATTTAGTCGAATTAATTATGATTAAATAAATAAGGAAATAAATTACGAGACTATAATTTGATATTTTTTCGAGTATTTATTTTGAAGACAATTTAATCATTTGTTTTGGATTCCTAGTATAGTCCATATGCCCAAATAGTTATGTTCGGACTCTCTAAAAGCCCGATTTATCCCAAGCCCACAACTTATATTAATACTTATTAGTGTAAGCTAGGGTTTAAGTTGCATATTCATTATTTAGAGTTAGGGAGTGGGGGGGGGGGGGGAGGGAGATAATACCATGTACATTTTTGTGAAGAGGCTTAGATAGATAGGTCCATATCTCACTCGAAATTAAAGGTTTTCATCTCTAAAGGTGCCCAGACACTTGCCTAGCTTTGGGAGGATCACATACTAGAAGATACAAGGATTTGAGATCATATCAACAAGCTACACGAAGATAAATATAAGGCAACCCTCCTTCTTCTTCAAATAGCTTTCTACATATTCGGATTACAACCGGATCCACCAAGATATTTATTCATAACCCTAGTTTTTTAAACTAGTTTTTTATTTTGAACTTTCTATTGCATGATTCATCAAATATTAATGGGACGAATTTTTTTATTCCACGTATATTGATCCCAAAACGTCTCCCCAACAGTAATTTCATATATATATATATATATATATAAATAATAAGGAGTAAAACTTATGTATGTCATAAAAGACATCTTATGATGTCATCTATATGATTTTTTCCTGTACTACCTCTTTTAACCTCCAAACATTTGAGTTCCCCCTCTTTTTTCACACTCAAAATACTAAAATTAGGGTATTTTTGTAAACTCTCCTCAATCATACTCCCTCAACCTTAGCACACTATCGTTTTCTACCTCTCACTCATCCGTTGTTAGCTTCCAAAGACAAACCCTCTTCATTGTCTCCCTCTCTCACTCATCCGCCCACCTATCCTCCTCCTTTCCTCCTCCCATATCTCTCTCTCACACGCCCCTACAGGTAATATCCTTTCGATTTGGTTTAATTTATGTTTTAAGTCTTGGTTCCAGCAGATCTATCGATTCTTGGTTCGAAACTTGTTTTTTGTTCAGTTTATTCGCAATCGAGTTTATAGAGGTTTCCATTTCATATTTTTATGTGTTTGGTCCTATATTTCATTACTGTAGGTACACGATGGTTTACATTATCAATGTTTCATGGTAATTGTTTAATGAAATGCTTGATGAAGTTTTACTTTATATGTTGTGTACTTGTTGTGAAATTAGTTGGGGAGTGCCTTTAATTGATTGTGCAAGTCTATTAATTATGTTTTAAGTAGAAATTTTTTATTTCATTTTTTGGTTTAGGTTTATGGATAAACTATAATTAATACTTGATTCAAAATATTTTTGTGATCAATTGTTTTAGCTACCATCAAGTCGCATATCTATTTATTTTAATTGTGTCTCCAGTTGAGTTTTGGGTTGAAGTTGTTCTAAATTATAAAGCAATTGAGCTTTCGATATATGTTATGTTCTGACTGCAGATGGTGGATGAATGTAGGATTCTCGGTTAAAATTTAGAGCCTGAACCAAGAAAGGTTTGTAAATGTTTAGTCAATCTACTATTACAGATGTTATAAAAAGAAAACTAAAGTCGCATACTGAATTTTTCGTAAACTATCCAATTTCTTTTGTTTTTCTTACTTATTGATGAAATGGAAATTCAACTGGATATGTAACATTATCATTCATTATTTCCTAAATATCGTTACAGATGTTATGAATTTTTTTTTATCAGATGTTATAAAGTAGATCCTAGTATATCAATGTTCGATTGTGCATCGGGACAGTTATTGTTTATATTTGTAAAGTTCTTGTCTATATTATTCTTATTAGTTTCTAAAGTATAGATATGTTATTGGATGTATGCATCCGGACGGTAAATTATGACATGTAAGGTGACTAAGTCTATGGATATTATAGTCCAGTGTATCAATATTAATTAACAAATTTGCTATGCTTTTCTTCATATTGAATTCCAAGCAGATAATAATAAATCATATTCAAGTAAGTTTATAAGTTGTAAATCATATTGAAGTTTATAAGTTTAGAAAGTGAAGTTAAAGGTGTATTTTATAACATATCTATACTTCTTGATAGGTATATTTTGGATTAAAGCTACTGACATGGATTAAAACTACGGTCATAAATGTGGTACATTCGGTTTCCTGTATTTTATTGATAGGTATCTTTGGGATTTAGTTCATATTAGCATTTAAACATTGTGATGTGAGTTCAACTCTTATTTTTATTGTCTTACATAACCATTTTCATATTTTTTTTCTGTATTTGTAGAACATAAAACATGCAGAGTAATATTCGGATAAAGTGAAGGGTAAACGGAAGGACAACCACCCCCTGCCTTAGTTTGCTCATTCATTCTTTTTCAATCCATTTCAACTTTTTCACTGTTTATGGTCCATAATGGTGAGTTAACCTTTTTAGTTCTTTGTATTGATAGGCTTCCAAACATGTAGCCAATGATACAAAGATACCAATACATGTACATCTGGGCAAACATTTTGGTTGACATTTTCTTAGGCCTTTTATGCATTCCAAATTTGGTCCTTGTATGTTTCTTAGGGTGTTCATTAATTTGATAGTTAATTTGAAGAATTTTTAACCTTTGATGCCAAGTGCTAACGGGATAGTAAATAGGCTCGGTTCAATGGAAACTGAGTAAACCATCGTGTAGTTTGGGGGTTTATTTCATCTGGTTTTGTTGGGTGAGGGTTAGTTTTACAATCAAAGATTTCTCAGTGGTGAGAAAATTAACCTCATATTTCCATTTTATATGCACTTTTTATTTCTGCATTTGAAAGTAGATTATATGCACTTTTTATTTCTGCATTTGAAATTAGTTTATATGCACTTTTTATTTGTGCATTTGAAAGTAGTGTATATGCACTTTTTATTCGAAAGTTTTGGCCATTGAACAACTGTACCAATTGTCGAACAAAAATAAAAAGTACATATAAAATAAAAAGTACTCCTTTGTATTTTTCCAATTAATCTCCCACCATACTCTCCTCTCTTAACAGTAACTGCGAAATTATAAAGTGCATTGTAATTCTTTTATTTTATTTTTCCTTTTGATTTTAGATCTTAATTATTAACTCTTTTAGGTGGTGAAAATAATCGGTTTGTAGGTAAGGTAGTTGTGAACACTACGCTGATATATCAAAGATGGGGTAGCAGCTTCCTCGAATATATCATAGACTAGCACGACTTGGAATTTTCATTATTGGAAATGTTGTTGATTGGGAAATTTTTATTTTGTTTACCCCTGCCACTAATAGATACTCGTTCCAGTAATAGATACTTAAATCCGTTAAATAGTTTTGGTGGATATTGTGAATTGAGAAACTTATTAATCATGTTTATTATTTGTCCAATCTTAGAGGAAGTACGGGTGGAAATGATTATCATCATGGGCGAATGTTTCCTCAACAGAGCAGGCTTTCACCACTCTTATAAACTTATTAAGTTTTTGGTTCATTTGTTTTCAACACATCTCTTGATTCGAGTAGGCTTTCACCACCCTTATAAATTGTATGTTTTTGTCATCTTTGTAGCAAGGAATCTGTGTTCGGTTCACATGATAGATATGATTGATTTTACAAGCAAGCTTCTTTCAGATTCTCATATGCAGATTTATAGGAGTACACTGAAGATGTTTGCTATAAACTTGGACAATAAGGACAAGATGGTAGTGGTGTTCATCTCAAGTAATGGATTAGTAAAATATTTCTATGCTATTGGGAAGGAAAAATCTGTTATCAACCCTAAGACATCAGAGGAGAGGGAAATTATCATGGATAAGCTTCATACATGTGGGAAAGACTTTAGAAAAATTTCTTTTTTTATCACGAAACAACTGTAGATTGTGTTGAGTTTTTCTCTCTTCAACATTGTCCTAAATTCACTTTGTTCACCTTAGTTTTAAAATCTCCAAAATTAGTATATGGAGAAAATATTCAGTATCACTATTATTATGACTATAGTTCAGTTTATCATCTATTTGTTTGGATTGAAACTTGGGTCTTACTATGACTTTGTTCAGTATTGTTGTGGCTTATTAGAGTGAGACCAAACTTTTGGGGAAGATGCTTTATTATGTTTCAACAACGAGGGCAAGGAAACAAACACTAGGAGAGGAATATTATGATATTGAAGAAAGAGTCAGCTCTAGCTTGATTCAACAGAGGAATATTGCATCTTCAACTGCATCAGTACCATCCATTCTAGCGCTGTTAAGATTGAGAGGGAAACTCATTGGGTTATGGTTATATGAAGTTTTGAGGTGTCCCTTAGTGCTTCCCTTAGACCGTGAGTTTTTTAACTCGATTCTTCGAATTAATCTGATGTTCTTCTATTTTGAATGTCTATATTATCATATATCAAAACGTGCAGCAGACATTCGTTATGTGTTTATTGGAAAACCAATAAACCGATGTCCTAAATACCAACTTTGGGGTGTAAATAGCGTTACCCAAATTTTTATTATAGAAATACAACATTCGTTATTACTGTTAAATGCTGAATTTTAACTCAATCAACATCGAGAGGTAAAAACCATCTAAATCAGAATTCATGTTGTGATTATTTGCTATTTTTTCTAATATATTTAAACATAATCCATCTATCTCATTCAATTTAATGTCTGCCATTTTGTAATCATGCTTATGAAATAAGTGATACCGTGACTGTAAGTCCTCAGGAAATGGCAACGCCACCTTTCATCCAAGTCATTTGCCATCACCCTATAAAAGATACTCACACTTTCTCCCAATTTTATAGTTCAATTTTTGTTTTAGAAGTCCTATCTGAAAATCATTTTATTAGACTATCTAATATATATCAAATTATTCTCTGCATTTATTATTTATGAGATTTACATATAATCATGTAAATAAATCTTTTTAATTTAGACAAAAAACATTAAGAAATATTTTTTTTCAATTAATGTGAATACATTATATGCACTCTCAAAAGGTTAATATATCAAATAATTTAAGATGGGAGGGACGTCGAGAGAATATAAAGTACTGAAGAAAAGAAAGAAAAGATGAAAAGAAAGATGTAACTGATAGATAAACCACAAATATGATGAGTTCCTATCTTGAAATAATTCAGAGTGTGGAAGAAGTATTTGCAAAAGATATCATCCGCCACTATCTTAGATGATTGCCTTCCTTATATAGACACACTTATGAGATGGTCCCTTCCCTTTATAACTTACCCATCAATGGCCAATGGGTAATGAGATTTCACCCTATTGTTTTGTTATGACTTCTGCTATTTGTAGTGTTATGTTTGGAAGCGTGAAATTCATGTTTTGAGATTGGAAGTAAACATGTATCAGTTCAACAATTCCAAAGCATGAATTATACATGCTCCCAAATGTAATGCAAGTGTAAATTAAGATTTATACCTCACCATATGTACGAAAACCTACTTGGTCTACTTATCTTTCTTGAGCAACTTATGTTGATAGTCAACTAATCCTTAAATCACCATATGGTTATGTACTCAATTTGTATCATAGTATCTATCGTTTAAGGTATTGTTGTCTCATAGTTATAATCTTACGTTGTTCACTTTTGTTGATTTAGTTTTTATCTTTCATATCTCTTATATGGTGCATGTTTTAAGTGTTGGGACCGATGCGTGGGTGTAATCAAAGACCAACACGTTGTGATCGATGTCGATTAACCTACAGTAAACCATGCCACAAAAACTTCAAAGGTTGATCTTGAAGCGCTAATTTTTAATCTCGTTGTCTTGGGACTTCAAAGCAGGTAATGCAAGTTCTTTTAACAATTTGTTTAACAAGACATAATCATAACAGGTAATGAAGAGCTCTTACCGC
The DNA here is from genome assembly GCA_949130495.1 of Sambucus nigra. NCBI lineage: Eukaryota > Viridiplantae > Streptophyta > Magnoliopsida > Dipsacales > Adoxaceae > Sambucus > Sambucus nigra. The sequence continues at coordinate 339,432,834 of OX422220.1, read as the reverse complement.
TAATAAAATAAGACATGATAAAAACATTTCATTAAAAGCTTAACTTGTTTACTATTATGGTAGCATTGCAAAGCCCCCGAACAACCTTCTCAAGAAAGAGGCCTGCCATTAAGGTTAAGAGGGTGATTATTATTTTAAATTACTCTAGCAATCCATGACCACAACCCAAAAACTGGCTTTACCATACTTTAAAAAACCTTTTATTGTAGAATCTCATAGTTATCTCATCAAGATGATTTGAAAGAAGGTTGTAAGGATGTTAGTCTATAAATTCATCAAATTTTCCATTTTAAAAAAACTCAGCAGAGTAGAAGCCCCATCAATTAAAAGATGTCTAGATTACTGTCTAGAAAGAGGAAATGACTATAGATGTGGAATCGAGCTCCTCAATATTAATTATGTTGTTAGACCTCTTTTTAAAGATACAAGGAAGGTTATCTATTTATGTGAAGTCATTGCAAATATTAGAATTAGATTAAATAGTTTAAACTCTAAATGTCTTTCATATGTAGATAGATTGATTATGATGAAGCATGCACTTTCTTTTATTCCAATTCGTATATTAGTTTGTCTTAATCCTCCTTAATAGGTTTTTATTAGAATTGAAATCTCATTCTCTAAATTATTTTGGGGAGTCCATATTTTAATATGATATGCCTTGTCCTAGAAGACTAATAAAGAAGCCGATATTCATGTGGTCTATCATGATATATGATATTCATATGGTCTGTCATGACCCATGTCGTCCGTCATGACCCATATTTTATATATGATTTCATTTCAAAACTCAGATTTTGAATTTCATTGCTATAATATGATATTCATGTGGTCTATCATGGTGTTGGACGTGGTGTTTAGGCAAATTATTTTCAAGTACAACACTAATGAATTAGCGCATAGATATGCAAAAATATTATTGTTCGTGGTTGTTCCATGTTGCAGGACCATTAAATTTGAAGGAGACAGATAATGAAGAGATTAAAATTTTCATTGTGTCCAACCATTTTTATATTTGAAATTTTTATATACCAAATACGATTTTGTGGAATCGATTATGTTGTTTATACGAAGTCCAGGGTGAACTATTAATATTGTTGTTTGAGTAATACTCATATAAACAAAAGGGAACTTTACCCAAATTTTGTAAATTGTTTACACTTAGTTGTGTTGTAATTTTTTTTTACTAAAATTATGATGTTTTTTATACGAGGTCTAAGATGACCTATTACTATTGTTGTTGGTGGTAGTATTTTTTATTTTTTAAATAGGGGACAGTCCTATAAATAAAGGAAATTTTGTCCAAATTTTCTAAAGTGTTTACATGATGTAAAAAAACTGTAGGACTTAAATTAGATTTATTTATGGATATGATGTTGTTTATGAGAGATCCAAGATGGACTGTTAGTTTTGTTGTGGATATTTTTCTTACTTCTTGAACTAGTGAATCATCATCATATAAACAAAGAAACCTTGCCTAATATATTTAATTTATTTACAAATATTTGTGCTATATAATAGTTAATAATTATTACGAGATCCATGACAGATTAAACAGGGTGCATGTATGTAAAAAAAACTTTTCCATTTTTTTTAAAACAAATAGATTCGTACCATATGTTATTTCAAAAATTGCTTCTTTGTTGTGAACTAAATATGACGTATGGTCCTATCAACGATATACACTTTTGGAAATTAGTATCGTGCCTTCAGACACGGGCATACCCTAGTGTGTGTGTGTGTGTGTGTGTGTGTGTGGTTATCCAAATATCAAGGAAGAGATAACTCAGAATCTAGGTGTATCATAGCACATCAAAGACAATTAATCCTAATACGACTGTACCGACTAAGAGATAAGACCGAAGTAGAGAGGCCTAGATTTGTAAAGGACCATGTACTTATATATAAGGGAAAACTCACCCTAATTTTGGGTATTGATTTTATTTTTCTTACGATGACTTGGATTATCATCTAGCAACCCTAGAACTCCAATCTTCATTTTTTCTTCTAAGTAATAAATAAATGGTCCTCCCTTCCCGTGGACGTTGACAGGATGATCTGTCGAATCACTTACATATTGTGTCATTTAGTTCATTACATTCATATTATTGGGGCCAAAATATAATATAAGATTTATTATGGGTTCGATATCCCCTTAAATTTTGCGCCTTGTGTGGGAAAGTTCGGAATTCTCACCACTCTGAAATGTTAAACCTGCAGCAATATAAGTGACAACTAGTATCACTATTTATATGCCAAAAGTGGTATCAAGTCTAAGGTATGAATTTTTAGGAGGGAGTAAACTCCTTTAAGGTCCCCTTCACCTCCCAGGCAGCCAAGGTCAAGGGAGAGTTCACCCAAAAGATCTGGCTCTAGCCACTGACGTCAAACTCCCTTCATTGAACGACCTGCAAGGAGAACATCATCACGAGTGGTCAGACTTTATGAAGAAAGGTCGAATCATCGTGATGAGGAAATTGCCCATGTGAAGAGACAGTTAACCAGGAAATCAGGAGATATAAACTCATGTTCTCATGATCTAAAGTGACATAAAAGGGGAAGATATGTTCCCCAAGGCATAACAAGGCCAACAAAACTAATAGGATTTCAAGGTCAAATAGCCCTCGAGTGATGTGGTCTAATACACGGCGTATTAGTCATGCATTGGCTCACAATTGGTTTAGTTACAACCATGCACCAATTCGGACAACATAGTCCAGACACAGCAACAAATTGGTCAGCCCTAGGTTGTCGTCGAAGAAAGTTGAGAGTGATGACCTTCATAACTTCATTAAAAAGGAAGTAAAGGGGAGGCCACTAAACCCAAAAAGATATAGCAATTAGAGTATTATGGAATGGATTACACTGGTTATTTATTATGGAGATAGAATCCTCGGAGCCACTAGAGAACTTCTCCATCCGAAATATTACCATATATGATAGAAAGGCAGATCCTACTCACCATATCCGATATTATCATTAGACAATGTATTTATAGTGTCACCATGATGCCCTTATGTGTCTAGTTTTACCCTCAAATCTAGGAGAAATCAGTCTCAAGTGCTTTGAGAAGTTATCCCACAGGTCGATTTCCTCATTAAAAGAACTAACTAAACAGTTTGCGGCTCACTTCATCACCAATATCAAGGCAGTCAAAGAGGTCGATTCACTAATCTCCCTTAGGAAGGTGACGGATTAATACTTAATAAAATACGCGTAATGTTACTAGGAGTTGTTTAATGATATCATTGATTGAAACGAACAACTAAACATCTTGTTCTTTAAGTTCGATCTCTCCATATCTGACAATCTTTATTATTCATTTACCAAGAAGTTGGCGTCAACTATGGATAACCTCATGTCACATATCAAAAAATACACCAAGATAGAATATGAGATCCTCACTACAGAAGTTTCGACTAACTAGAATTTTAAAAGTCAAAGAAGAATGATTTTTTAAAGTCTTGCATGGGAGGATATGAACCCACTCCAGTGAAAAAAAGAGTGTGGAATGACACTGCCAAGGGATGTTCCAAGCCACAAACCAACGAAAGTAGTTTTCAAGCACTGGATACTTTCTTTAAGGAAGATATCTACAAGTTGATTATGCAGATCCGGGACAAGTTGTACTTGAAAAGTCTAACCAAGATGTAAAGTGATCTAAACGACATGGACTCCAATCTTAGGTCCACCTATCACCAAGACCACAGTCACCACACTAAAAATTATAATATATTCAAACGTCATGTTAAAGATCTCATTTAGGTTGGGCACCTTAAGAAGTAAATGTACACAACTAATAACAAGTCCTCAGTCAGAGTGAACACAGTACAAAAGGAAGACGATGATAGCCCACCTTCACGAATGGTCATGTCCATTCACAACTATATTGACGTTTTATCGTCTACCGATAAGAGATCGGGGAAAAGGTGAAGATTTAAGCATATATCCAACTTGGATTACAAGTGTAGGTGTTAAAATAGTTATGTCTAAGAGATAATGAAAAATCATAGATGTTAACTGATCCATTATGTTCATTGATGAAGATGTAGTCGATGTAAATAAGTCTCATAAATATGCTTTGGTTCGGACCCTACGGGTAGCCGATTTCATTATCAAAAGAATAATGGTCAATCAAGGTAAATCTTTAGAGATCATGTTGCTATTTAAGATCAGTTATATTCAAGATATGGACAGCTAGAAGAGTTTGAATGATGACAATTCAGAGAACGACTAGCCTAACTAGAAACTAAAGGGAGTTTGATCATGGGTTGAGGAAACCAGAATAGCCTCGCCAAGTGAGTGGTGGAGGAACTAACCACCGTACCTCTAGATTCATCCCAGCTGAAAAAATCCTTTTTTATAGTATCATAGTTTCTCAAGAAATAAATAGAGAAGCTCATTCACTTTCTCAGGACTCATATCGATGTCTTCCTACAGCAACCTTATGATCTTCTAGGTATAGATCCAGACATTTACTGTCATCGACTACATGTAGATCCAACCTCCATTCGATCAAATAAAATCCAAAGAAATTAATACCCAATAAAGTAAAATCTATGGAAAGGTAATTCGAGAACCTCATCCAAGTCGGCTCCAATAGAGAAGTCTACTTTTCAAACTGGATTTATAATACCGTTGAGGTTAGAAATGATAATACCATATTTAACTGTTGGTATTCTAAGGCTCCTCAAACTCTTCAAATTCACTTATGCAAGAGTAGAGATCCTGCGGTTAACCTATAATCTATTCTAAATCACAACTAAGCTCTCAATACCACAATTATCTTCAAGAAAACACCAAAATTATGTCACAGGCCTCAACCACGTTCTCCCTCTCATATAGTACTCACTCATTCTAACCCATCACTCTAACCAAGCGCAGTGACCTCAACACCAACATCTTATGATCTCTAACTTGTACAACAAACATAAGTCTAAATAGAAATGACCTCTAAAGGTCATATAACCCTCATCCCAAGAAGATATTATTGCAAGGTACCTCATGACCACCTAATGGCAAACCAATTATGATTCCAAACCTCCCACATATCTAGATAAACTCTCGCAGTTAATCTGGTGGGAAGGTGGAAATTATGGCACTATTCCACCTATATCCACCAGTCATCCCTTCGCATTAAATGCACCCATCAACTACCTTACACCATATGTAATCCTTTCTCCCACAATCCACTCAACCATTATAAGATGAAAATTCTCAACACCATAGAGCTATCTCTCCAGAATATGCTATCTCCATTCTCTAATGAAATTCAGCATTACGATCTTCCCACTAAGTGGAATCTGTCTAATATAAAACCATTCGATAAGTTTAAAGATCCCATAAACCATTTGGAGATCTAGAGGTCACTTATCCTTATTTAAGATACTCCCAATGAGGTCTTGTTTTGAGCCTTCCTATTATTCTAAAGGGAATAGTTATGCACTAGTTTGCCAAGATCAAACCAGGAACCATTGGAATCTTCACAAAGTTGAAAAGATAATTTGTCATCCATTTCATATGAGCTTAAAAGATGAGGAAGCCTATGACCTATGTTCTATAGTTCAAACAGAACACTGACGATGCCCTTAGGGAGTATGCCAAGGGATTTAACCAAGAGGCTCTCTAAGTTGATGATATAAATGATACCATTTATGTGGTGGCCTTCATCTCATGCCTCACCTCTATGGATCTAGTGAGGTCTTTCAGCAATATACCCCCATATTAATGATTGAGATGATTAAGAGAGCTCAAAATTATATGGATGTTAAGAATGCAGTCACAATGAGGCATTACACAACCTCCCCCAACAAGGAAAGAGGGAGGATGTATTCTCCTACCTTGGGGAGTCCTTGAAGGAAAATATGGTCAAAAAAATGAGGAACTATGGTAAGAAGAGTGGGCCTTTGAAAGTCAAACATTTCACCCCACTCACAACCACCACAGAAGATTTCTTTGCAATAGGAGCAGCTCATGATCTCCTACATCCGCCAAATCCCATGAGGGCCACAGAAGATAAGAGGGAAAAATATAAGTATTAACGGTTTCATTTAGACCATGGCCAAAATACCAACAATATCTTTAGACTTAAAGAGTCCATTGAATGTGTTATTAAGAAGGGTTATCTTAAGGAATTTATGGAAAATGATGCAGGAAAAGGTTAGTGCAACAATAACAATATTAAAAACAAGGATGATATCCCTTCAATCGATGTGAACACGACCTCCGAATGTTTTTCCAGTGATTGAATTTCTTCCATATCTAGGAAATCTGACCTTAGAAGCATCCATTATGAAGGGGTTCAGATCGAGAGTGTTTTTCACTAGAGCCAATCCCCAAACGGAGTTCTGATGATGGTCTTTCTAGACACAAACTTCGGGAGGTTCCTTTAATAATAGTGATCCCTTTGTTATCACAATAATCATGGGAAATGCCAACATGAAGGGGGTCCTGGTTGACACTAGGGTCTCAATTGATATCTTGTTCTTATATAATTTTAAAGACATGGGCCTCACCACAAAGAACATGTAGACAATCACCAATCCTTTGATCTGGTTTAATGGGAAACAAACCTATTCCCTAGGATATGTCACTCTCCCCCTCACCACTAGCTTAAAAAACCAATGCTATACTATTTGTAATAAGTTCCTAGTGGTGGACCTCCCCTTTGCCTACAATGTGATCTTGGGTAGACCAACGCTCAATGATTTGGATGTTATCATATCAATATAAAGGATAGTAATGAGGTTCCCCACGCCTATGGGTGTGGTAGAAGTATTTGGGGATAAAAAAAAGGACATGGAGTGTTACAAAACTTCCATAAAATAAAAGAAAAGGTCTCTTGAGACTTCCCAAAGCTTGTTCGGGGTCTTTAAAAGTTTGCGATGGAATTTTGGAGCTCAAACACTGGTCTTAGCTCCTCCACTAGAGATTTTGCGCCCAGACCCACGAGATGAGGATAAAGAATAGAGAGGTGAGCTATATGAGGCTCTAGTCATGGTTTGAATTAATACAGAAGATCCTACCAAAGTGGTGCAGATTGTAGTGGGTCTAAGATCCTCCCATAGATAGAATCTCACCTAGTTCCTAAGATAAAAACAAAGATTTGTTTTCATAGAGTCATTCAGAGATGGTCGGAGTAGATCCTAAGGTCATGATCTACCACCTCAACGTGGACCCAAACCATAGGCATGTTCGCAAAAAAAGAAGTTATTTGGCCCATAAAGGAACATCGTTGTATTAAGGATGTTGACAAACTCTTGGCAGCCAACTTTATTAAAGAAATGAAGTACCTATAGTGGCTCTATAAAGTGGTACTTGTGCCAAAGTCCAAAAAAAAGTGGAAAATGTGTGTTGACTTCACTGACAATAATAAGGCATGAACTCAATATTACTACCCTCTACCTCAAATTGACACTTTGGTAGACTCAAGATCTAGCAATGAATTCCTCTCATTCATGGATGCATACTTTGGATACAATCAGATTAGTATGGCCCCCGCTGATGCAGAAAATACCTCATTTATCACAAAAAATATACTACCTTTTAAATTGAAGAATGTAGATGAAACTTATAATAGGGTGGTAAACTCTATATTCTAAGGCCTTATTGGTAAATCCCTGGATTTCTATGTAGATGATATGTTGGTAAAGAGTTTTGAGTCCAAGATGATGTTTAGAACCTTAGGTTGACCTTCGTCATCCTTAGAAGGAGTCAGATGAGACGCAAACGATATGAAGGCCAATTTTTTGACTTCATAGCCATGAAACATGGCATAGAGACTAACTCAAAGAAGATCTAGGATCTTTTAGATACGGAGTTCCCAAAAAATATCAAAATGATCCAGAGCTTTCCTAGGATAGTTATATCTATCATCCATATTATCTTTAAAGCTGTAAAAAAAGTTATTTCCTTTCTTTAAAATTCTGAAGTATGCCTTCCAATGGACTATATAGGCTGAGAATGCCTTTCAGAGCCTCAAGAGGTACATGGGGTCTCCACCTATACTTTCTTAGATCATAACTTGGGAAGATTTGTATTTTTACCTAGTTTCTTATCCAACAACTGTTAGTTCAACTTTGATCCAAGAAAAATTTGGGGTCCAGTACCTAGTGTATTATGCTAGTCAAGCTCTACAAGGGGATGAAAACAAATATCCAAGGATGGAAAAACACGTCCTCTACCTCATCACCTCAAGTAAACATCTGAGGCCTTACATCCAATCACACACCATTATGGTCATGATCGATTAACACCTCGGATAGATCCTCAATAATTTTAATACCATAAGAATGTTTGTCAAGTGGTCTATATAATTGGGGGATTTTGATATCAATTATCAACCAAATAGTATTACCAAAGGTCATACATTAGTTGAATTCATTGCAGAGTTTATTAACCTAGAGGAAAAGCCTAAGAACTTAGGAACAAAAGTTACCACGCCTAAAGAGCCCAAGAAAAAATTATTTCAATAGATATAACTTGACATTCCAATATGGGTCTTGAGTGTGGTGGCTTTTCCAACATCTCAGGGAGCGGAGCTGGAATTCATTTAGTAATCCTAGAAGGGGGTACAATCTCTCTTGCTCTCCATTTTCAATTCAAAGCCTCTAAAAATGAGGCAGAGTATGAAGCCTTAATGGCAGGCCTAGGCTTGATCATTCACTTGAAAACTGAGAAGGTAGAGGCCATCAATGATTCTCAGTTGGTTTCCAATAAAGTCTTTGAGGTCTATGATTCCAAAGGCCATGAAATGGTAAGTTACTTGCTTATTATGAAGCACCTTATTTAAAGAGTCCCTAAATTCATCATTAGAAGGGTTCCTCCCGTAATAAAAACTCTGAGATTGATTACCTTAAATAGGTGACCTCCTTAGATGAGGTGATCCAAGACATTCTTATTATCACCCTGGACTAATTAAGAATCTCCCAACTCCAAATCAACACTAAAAAGGTCAATCAAAGCTCATATTAAACCACTCATATCAAGCCCTACATATGAGATAAGGTCCTACCAATGGACAAGCTTCAAGCCAGATGATTGAACTCCTTATCTTTTATATACTACTTGTAGAGTGAGGTCCTATTTAAAAATGGGTATTACTCAGTACCTTAGCGGTGCCTTACTCCATTAGAAATTAGTTATGTCCTCAAATAGCTCCATAAATGTGTCTGGGGCTCACACAGGCCTTTAGGCGTTAGTTTACAAAGTCTTGAGGCAATGATACTTCTATCCTACCTTAGGGAAATAAGCTAAAAACTTGGTCCAACATTGTGATAAGTGTTAAAGGTTAACTTCCGTTCCAAAGATGCTAATGGAGAAAATGGCCCTAATGATAAGTCTGTGGCCATTCGCTCAATAAAGAGTGGATTTGGTATGGCTCATACCCATCAGCAAAGGCTAAAATAAATTTTGCATTGTGGCTATTGATTATTTCACTAAGTGGGATGAGTTATAGCATTTATCCACCATCACGGAGAAGGCCACTACTTCCATCTGGAAAAACCTCATTTGCAGGTTTGTCTTATCGAGATCCATCATCTTCGATAATGGGAAATAGTTTAATAACCCTGTCTTTAGATAATTTTTCTCAGATTATGGTATTATCAACCACTACTCATATTTAGGCCTTACTCTAGCTAGTATCCAAGTCAAAGTGACTAACACAACAATTTTCCAAAGTTTGAAGAGGAGGTTGTTAAAAGCTAAGGGTCTATAGGCAGAGGAATTATCGATCATCTTGTGGGCCTATTGAACCATGGTCAGAGGTCCAATGAGGGGAAGTCCATTCTCCTTAACCTTTGATACGGAGGTAGTTGTCCTAATAGAGGTTAGAATACCATTGCAGAGGGTGGATCATTTTGAATAATAGGAAAATTATAAGGGTCTTTGAAGGTCCTAGATGAATTGGAAGAAAGATGAGAAGTTGCACTGGTCATAATGGTCGCTATAGATAGAGAACTACCTCTCACTTCAACAAGAATGTTGTCCATAAAAACATTAAATGTGGGGGACATGTACTTGAGATAGGCCATAATTTCCACCAGAAATCCAAGCAAAGGGGAGTTAGGCCCTACGTAGGAATACCCTTATGTGGTGGTCAGAATAATAAGACCAAGTTGTTATTACCTAAAAACTGGATAGATACAAACTTTTGCACCCGTGGAATGTAGAGCATCTCAATATATTCTTCTAATGATGTACTTTACCATTGATGTGAAAAAAAAAACATCTTTTCTCCTAATAATGTCTCAATACAGTGTTTGATATGAGTTATAAGGATTCAATCCTTGGCTTTAGGCTGAAACTAAGGTTTGAGGACCCAATCTGAGTTACAAGAGACCTTAAACCAATGACTCGTGGAGTTTCAAGGCTTTCATACTTGGCTCCCAAAGTTCCTTTGGTTGTAAATGACCCAGCAAGAGTTGCAAGGCATTCATCCTTGGCTCGAATTAACATTCAAAGGTCTAAAGGCCTCAAAAGACTAAAATAATCTCCAAGGTTTCCATCCTTGAATCCATTTAAATTGAATACATTCCGAGGACCCATTACATTCAACCTAAAAGACCCTATATGCACATAAAAATGTTTTCAAAAGAATAAGAGTGTATAAAATTGCAAATCATCTTTTTAAACCGCATTTTTCGAGAAGCCAATCTTAAAAGTATCAAAAGTCCATTTTAAAACAGTGGCTAAAAGGTATGAGAGTTAGAATAAACTTCCATATTCAAAAAATAAAATAAAAAAATAAAATAAAAAATATATATATATATATATATATATTTATTTATTTATTTTTTGGGGGATGGGGGAAATGTTCATATGCAAAAATTGTTCAAAAATCTAGTTTTATAAGCAAAGGTGCAAGGTCCCAACTCTATAAGTCTTTTATCATCGGTTAAAAATGGTTCAACAGGCCTAGGACCTTTGGAACCTTAAATTTTATACCACGAGTCTTCCATCCTATTGGACAATTGTTCATAGATCTTAGGAGACATTGTGGAACCTCAGATTTATGCCACAAGGCTTTCATCCAAGTAAGCTAAGGTCCAATGAACTTGACACCCATTATGGACTTCAAATTTTAAACTTCCAAGTCCATAATATTTAAAACCCATTGTGGGACTTCAAATTTAAAAAATTTCTAAGTCCAGAGGTTGAAGGACCCATTATAGGACTTCAGATTTTATAAACACCTAAAGTTATAAGGTCTTAGGACTGTCTCCAGAACTTTATATTTATCCTAAGGCTTTCATCCTTAGTTAAACATGTTTCAAAGGTCATAGGACCCTTTGTGAAATAACTTTGTACCCCTAAAACACATAACCTCAAGTTAACTGTGAATCTAATGTCATAGGACCCTAAAAGAATTTACCTTTTGACTTTTATTCCTAAAATATTTAGGGGTTAAGTGTTTATGTACAAAAATTTTGAGGAATTCAGTCATAAAAGTACAATTTCTAGGGTTTTTATGATTCTAAGGTCTTATGACCCACATAGGAACCTCAATCTTAACTTCAAAGGCTACCCCTAACTGCACAAAAAAGGTTTATAGACACTCAAATATACTTCACCGACATTTCTCCCTAGACTCTTCGCTTTTCAAAAAAATCTTAGGGGCTAGGGGGAATACTACCTACTTAGAAGACCCCAGACAAATATATACAAATGCAGATATTCCTTAGCAAAGAAAAATAAAAGAAGAGTAGTAAAGAGTAAGTCAAAAATTTAACAAAATCCGTTGGCATTCATTAAAAATATTAGAGAATTCAGGGGATTACATCAAAAGGTCCATAATAAGATAAAATAAAATATATAAAAACCTTTCTAAAGATTGGGGTCATCATGGATTTACGTCACAGTGACTTTGATTTCCTTCTCTTGTGGGTTTGGCATAAAATAAGGAGAATGGGCTTCATGCTTGACCTCTTCCTCCTTGGCAACAGATACATAGGCTTCAACAGCTTCTCCCCACTAATGATCTCACTATCAAATATTTCTTCATAATAGTGGCGGCTTAAGGGAAAAGACCAGAGACATCAACCTCCTAAAAGATCATATGAACTTTGGCTTTACAAGACTCAAAACCTTAAGCATACTTCTGAAAATAAAATTCTAATAAACTTCGAAATAGATATATGCATCCAATCGGCTCTTCACATTAGAGAGTATCCTTACCTAGAGCTTAGTGTACTTCCCATCAAGCTCAGAGTGATCCTTCTGTAGTTCTTATCCCGTAGGCATCAGTAGGTCCTTTATAACATTGACGCCTAAAATTTGCTGCTTCAGAAACTCCATGTCCTCAGTAGAATGGAGAATCTTTTCCCAGGTGCTTTAGAGGTCGATAACTTAATCTTGAAAGGCCTCCACAAACACTTTTTTCTTAATAAAATCCATAACATATGCTTCCTTAACCTTGGCTAGGAACTCCCAGGTAGCTACGAATAGAGAGTTAATATCCCTGAGGTTCTTTTCATTTAGAAGTCAATTCGGCTCATAGGTATTGATTTGGGACCTCAAACTTGCCTACTCCTTCTCCAAGACAACCATCTTCAACTGTTTATTATAGATTGTCTGGTTCAACTCTAGTGGGGTTAGGTCCTATTGTTTCACCATTTCTAGAGCCTTATTCCATCTTCTTTGACCCTCAATGGAATCAACCATAAAGGACTTTATTAACTATTGAGCCTGCAAAAGTAAAAAAAAAAAAGTATGAGAATAAGGCATGTAAAAAAGAAAAATATACCTTGCCCAGAAGATGGATCAAACCCTAAGAATTAGTTAAGGTCCCTCACCCCTCAGTATTGCCACCATATCAAAGGAGTTAGTCTTGGCCATTGAGTTCATATCCTCCGTAACTAAGGTGTACGAGTTCATTTCTTCTGAAGAAAGAGGTATATAATATTCTTCCACCCCATAGAATAGCAGCCCTTATTTCCCTCCTTCAGTTGACCCCTATATTCAGTGTCCTCAGAAGCACATATATTGCCCACTCTCTTATAAGGGGATCACCAAACTGTGCCTCAAACTTTAATACCATGGGCTATAAGCCCCCTGGAATATAAGCATCACTCTAGGATATCCAAGAGATCCTACCATCACCAAAGCTAAAGATGATCCCTAATAATGGTAGAGCTATTTCACAATTGGAATATGCACGAGTAATTGGTAGTTTAATGTATGCCATGACATGTACTCGACCTGATATTGCTTATGCTGTTGGTAAATTAAGTAGATATACTAGTAATCCAAGTTTATTGCATTGGCATGCTGTCAATAGAATATTAAAATATTTGAAAGGAACTATGGACTATGGTATATACTATAGTGGATATCCTTCAGTATTAGAAGGGTTTTCTGATGCCAGTTGGATAACTGAGCGGGAGGATCATTCCTCAACAAGTGGATGGATTTTCACTCTTGGTGGAGGAGCTGTTTCTTGGGGATCAAAGAAACAAACTTGTATAGCTGACTCTACTATGGCAGCTGAGTTTGTAGCATTAGCTGCAACTAGTAAAGAGGCAGAATGGTTAAGGAATTCATTGATTGAAATTCCAGTTTGGCCAAAACCAATGCCTCCAATATCTATACATTGTGATAGTGAGTCTACACTTTCCAGAGCTTATAGTAAAGTGTACAATGGAAAATCTAGACATATTGGCCTGAGACATAGTTATGTCAGACAAATGATTACAGATAGTGTAATCACAGTGGATTATGTAAAATCAAGTCAAAATTTAGATGATCCTTTTACAAAAGGTCTTGCAAGAGGACTGGTGTCTAAGGCATCAATAGGGATGGGACTAAAGCCCATTAATAATAATCACTCTTGATGGAAACTCAACTTGAAACTTGATATATTCAAGTCTCAAGTTCAATGATTAAAGTACATCATACGACGTGATTGTAAGCACTATGAAATTTAACATCCCAAGGATAAGTGCTTAGAACATGTAATGAATAATGAAAGAGGATGGATTTAACCTTAATAGATTTATGGTGTTTTAAGTTACATGGACACCTATGATAATCTACCTATATGAGTGTGGAAGTGGTGCCGCTTCCTATGAGTATTGGGCTTGACTCTAAAGCACTCATGAAATCAAGGTACAAACACAAGGCCTAATTCATGTGTCGGCTTATATGGATAATTAGTGACTAAAAGATTTGTGTGTGAAGATAAATCCGGATAATCAATATAGATTGATAGTTCAAAGACAAGTCTACTATAGTTTCATGGTTAACCTTGACGAACCTTCACAGGGTATTGGTTCAAGTCGTGAGACACCAATGCTTATACACAGTCTTACAGACAATCAAAGATTTACAAAACTTATTTTGAAAATGGTGGAGGAATGTTGGAGATTTTTAAAATAAGAGAGTAAGAGTTTTTTGGGTGTAAAAGCCTTAAGAGCTTGTCCCACATTGGAAGTAGGTGGAAGAGGTGGGAAGCTAACCCAAATATAAAAGGGGATAGTGTCCCACATTGGAAAATGTACAAAGCTAAGTGTCACCACTAAGCTATAAAAGGGTTGGGCAACCTTTGAGTCCCACATTGGAAAAATGTTAAGAATTTGTACACTTAATAAGTACAAATGGAAGATGAAGAGTTAATTCATCTAGCATTTAAGAGGCTATTCAAGAGACCTCAATACGGTGCGAAGCACCGTACGCACACGCACACGCGCGCGCGTGCGGGTGCGGGTGCGGGTGCGGGTGCGGGGCAGTGGGCTGTAGAGGCGCTAGTGGCGCACTTTGCACTTCGCACGCCGCGTGTCCGCAGTGGTAGCGGGTTGCCGGGATTCGTCCGGGTCGGATCGCGGTAGCTCGGGCGCGGTCACTTTTTGGTTGACCCGTGCAAAATCGATTCGGTATTATTATACCTGTTCGGAAAGGACTTAAGACTGTTGGTAATTAACAGTCATACCTGTTCGGAACTGACTTAATTCAACAGTCATGACTCTTGAAGACAAAGCCTTTCATTATCTATAAATAAAGGCCGCCTAAAAACGGAATTACATTGATAATAAAAACCAGTTTCAGATTTCCAGACCCTGCTATTACTCTCTTATAATTTTCAGGAGATACAAATTCTCTTATTCTGTTTTGTGCACATAAACAGAATAAGAACTTGATTGACTGTTCTTCGCTGCTACATCCAAGGGCTGTCTTCAAATATACAAGTTGCAGACAGTGCAATTGCTTCATTGTATCTTGAGTACGGATTTGCTGATTCCCATTTGTATACCGAAATTCTTCGTGTGGGGAAAATATTGTATTTAGGAAAGTGACACCACGCCTCGAAGTTTTATAGTGACTATTCAGAAATCACATTGTTGTATTGAAGTTGACATTTTTGAGATATATAAAGAGTTCCATTTCTGTATTTGCATTCATAATTTCCAACAATCTAAATACAGTATTTTGCAAATGGCCGACTCTTCCAAATCACTTCGACAAATAACAGAAAGCTTTGTCAAGTTGGACCGTTTTGATGGTGGTAATTTTCTGCGTTGGCAGAAAAAGGTTCATTTTCTTCTAACAACATTGAAGATTGTATATGTCTTGTCACAACCGAAACCAAATGAAGATGAAGATGAAACCGTGGGACAGACTAGGCAACGCACAAAATGGGAGACCGATGATTACTTGTGTCGTGGTCACATTCTTAATGCACTTGCTGATAATTTGTTCGACTTGTACCAAAATGTTGGGACTGCAAAAACTTTGTGGGAAACATTGGAGACCAAATATCTAACGGAAGACGCTACAAGTAAGAAGTTCCTTATCGGTCAGTTTCTAAGCTTTAAAATGCATGATAATAGGCCTGTGCTAGAACAATTTCATGACATCCAACGCATCATAAATCATTGCAAACTGAAAAAATTAAATATGGATGATAATGTAATTGTTGCTGCCATAATTGAAAAACTTCCTCCTTCTTGGAAAGACTATAAGAAAGAACTCAAACACAAAAAGGAGGATCTTTCACTTGAAGAATTAGAGACTCATTTAAGAATTGAACAAGAGTCTCGAATTCTAGATGGTAAAGAGGAACAAGAAAATTCTGTTTCTAAGGTCCATGTGGTGGAGGAAGAAAAGGAGCAAAAATATGGCAATCATGGAAAAAATAACAAGCGGAAGAATTTTTCAAATAATTCTAAAGCAAACAAAAAGAAGAAAGGAAATTGTTTTCATTGCAACAAACCAGGTCACTTCAAGAAGGATTGTCGTGAGTTCAAGAAACTAAAGGAAAAAGGAGGGACATCAGACACAAAGCAAAAATTTGCTGCTATGATATCCGAGGCTAATATGCTTGGAGAAGACAACTCTTGGTGGGTTGATTCTGGTGCCACACGGCATGTTTGTAAGGACAAGAACTTGTTCTCTGCCTATGAAACAGTGGAAGGAGATGTTCTCTATATGGGAAATTCATCTACAGCTGCGGTTAAAGGCAAAGGGACAGTGGATCTCGAATTCACTTCCGGGAAAATCCTTAGCCTCACCAATGTTTTTCATGTTCCTGATGTTAGGAAAAATTTAGTTTCTGGAAGTCTTCTTAACAAATTTGGCTTTAAGCTTGTATTTGAGTCAGAAAAATTTATTCTGACTAAGAATGGTACCTTTGTAGGCAAAGGATATTTGTATGAGGGCATGTTTAATCTCAATATCAATGAAAGGGATTCTTCTGCTTATATCGTTGATTGTCTTTCATTATGGCATAGTCGTTTAGGACATGTTAATTCTTGGTACTGATTTAGAAAGCATTAATAATACTAAGAGTTTTTTGTCTTCTAAATTTGATATGAAAGATATGGGTGTAGCTGATGTCATATTAGGAATGAGAATAATAAGGAAAGATAAAAATATAATTCTCACTCAATCTCATTATGTTGAGAAAATTTTAAAGAAATTTAATCAGTTTGATTGCACACCTGTTAGTACACCTTTTGAACCATAGCTAAAGATGATCCCTAATAATGGTAGAGCTATTTCACAATTGGAATATGCACGAGTAATTGGTAGTTTAATGTATGCCATGACATGTACTCGACCTGATATTGCTTATGCTGTTGGTAAATTAAGTAGATATACTAGTAATCCAAGTTTATTGCATTGGCATGCTGTCAATAGAATATTAAAATATTTGAAAGGAACTATGGACTATGGTATATACTATAGTGGATATCCTTCAGTATTAGAAGGGTTTTCTGATGCCAGTTGGATAACTGAGCGGGAGGATCATTCCTCAACAAGTGGATGGATTTTCACTCTTGGTGGAGGAGCTGTTTCTTGGGGATCAAAGAAACAAACTTGTATAATTGACTCTACTATGGCAGCTGAGTTTGTAGCATTAGCTGCAACTAGTAAAGAGGCAGAATGGTTAAGGAATTCATTGATTGAAATTCCAGTTTGGCCAAAACCAATGCCTCCAATATCTATACATTGTGATAGTGAGTCTACACTTTCCAGAGCTTATAGTAAAGTGTACAATGGAAAATCTAGACATATTGGCCTGAGACATAGTTATGTCAGACAAATGATTACAGATAGTGTAATCACAGTGGATTATGTAAAATCAAGTCAAAATTTAGATGATCCTTTTACAAAAGGTCTTGCAAGAGGACTGGTGTCTAAGGCATCAATAGGGATGGGACTAAAGCCCATTAATAATAATCACTCTTGATGGAAACTCAACTTGAAACTTGATATATTCAAGTCTCAAGTTCAATGATTAAAGTACATCATACGACGTGATTGTAAGCACTATGAAATTTAACATCCCAAGGATAAGTGCTTAGAACATGTAATGAATAATGAAAGAGGATGGATTTAACCTTAATAGATTTATGGTGTTTTAAGTTACATGGACACCTATGATAATCTACCTATATGAGTGTGGAAGTGGTGCCGCTTCCTATGAGTATTGGGCTTGACTCTAAAGCACTCATGAAATCAAGGTACAGACACAAGGCCTAATTCATGTGTCGGCTTATATGGATAATTAGTGACTAAAAGATTTGTGTGTGAAGATAAATCCGGATAATCAATATAGATTGATAGTTCAAAGACAAGTCTACTATACTTTCATGGTTAACCTTGACGAACCTTCACAGGGTATTGGTTCAATTCGTGAGACACCAATGCTTATACACAGTCTTACAGACAATCAAAGATTTACAAAACTTATTTTGAAAATGGTGGAGGAATGTTGGAGATTTTTAAAATAAGAGAGTAAGAGTTTTTTGGGTGTAAAAGCCTGAAGAGCTTGTCCCACATTGGAAGTATGTGGAAGAGGTGGGAAGCTAACCCAAATATAAAAGGGGATAGTGTCCCACATTGGAAAATGTACAAAGCTAAGTGTCACCACTAAGCTATAAAAGGGTTGGGCAACCTTTGAGTCCCACATTGGAAAAATGTTAAGAATTTGTACACTTAATAAGTACAAATGGAAGATGAAGAGTTAATTCATCTAGCATTTAAGAGGCTATTCAAGAGACCTCAATACGGTGCGAAGCACCGTACCCACACGCACACGCGCACGCGGGGCAGTGGGCTGTAGAGGCGCTAGTGGCGCACTTTGCACTTCGCACGCCGCGTGTCCGCAGTGGTAGCGGGTTGCCGGGATTCGTCCGGATCGGATCGCGGTAGCTCGGGCGCGGTCACTTTTTGGTTGACCCGTGCAAAACCGATTCGGTATTATTATACCTGTTCGGAAAGGACTTAAGACTGTTGGTAATTAATAGTCATACCTGTTCGGAACTGACTTAATTCAACAGTCATGACTCTTGAAGACAAAGCCTTTCATTATCTATAAATAAAGGCCGCCTAAAAACGGAATTACATTGATAACAAAAACCAGTTTCAGATTTCCAGACCCTGCTATTACTCTCTTACAATTTTCAGGAGATACAAATTCTCTTATTCTGTTTTGTGCACATAAACAGAATAAGAACTTGATTGACTGTTCTTCGCTGCTACATCCAAGGGCTGTCTTCAAATATACAAGTTGCAGACAGTGCAATTGCTTCATTGTATCTTGAGTACGGATTTGCTGATTCCCATTTGTATACCGAAATTCTTCGTGTGGGACAAATACTGTATTTAGGAAAGTGACACCACGCCTCGAAGTTTTATAGTGACTATTCAGAAATCACATTGTTGTATTGAAGTTGACATTTTTGAGATATATAAAGAGTTCCATTTCTGTATTTGCATTCATAATTTCCAACAATCTAAATACAGTATTTTGGAAATGGCCGACTCTTCCAAATCACTTCGACAAATAACAGAAAGCTTTGTCAAGTTGGACCGTTTTGATGGTGGTAATTTTCTGCGTTGGCAGAAAAAGGTTCATTTTCTTCTAACAACATTGAAGATTGTATATGTCTTGTCACAACCGAAACCAAATGAAGATGAAGATGAAACCGTGGGACAGACTAGGCAACGCACAAAATGGGAGACCGATGATTACTTGTGTCGTGGTCACATTCTTAATGCACTTGCTGATAATTTGTTCGACTTGTACCAAAATGTTGGGACTTCAAAAACTTTGTGGGAAACATTGGAGACCAAATATCTAACGGAAGACGCTACAAGTAAGAAGTTCCTTATCGGTCAGTTTCTAAGCTTTAAAATGCATGATAATAGGCCTGTGCTAGAAAAATTTCATGACATCCAACGCATCATAAATCATTGCAAACTGAAAAAATTAAATATGGATGATAATGTAATTGTTGCTGCCATAATTGAAAAACTTCCTCCTTCTTGGAAAGACTATAAGAAAGAACTCAAACACAAAAAGGAGGATCTTTCACTTGAAGAATTAGAGACTCATTTAAGAATTGAACAAGAGTCTCGAATTCTAGATGGTAAAGAGGAACAAGAAAATTCTGTTTCTAAGGTCCATGTGGTGGAGGAAGAAAAGGAGCAAAAATATGGCAATCATGGAAAAAATAACAAGCGGAAGAATTTTTCAAATAATTCTAAAGCAAACAAAAAGAAGAAAGGAAATTGTTTTCATTGCAACAAACCAGGTCACTTCAAGAAGGATTGTCGTGAGTTCAAGAAACTAAAGGAAAAAGGAGGGACATCAGACACAAAGCAAAAATTTGCTGCTATGATATCCGAGGCTAATATGCTTGGAGAAGACAACTCTTGGTGGGTTGATTCTGGTGCCACAAGGCATGTTTGTAAGGACAAGAACTTGTTCTCTGCCTATGAAACAGTGGAAGGAGATGTTCTCTATATGGGAAATTCATCTACAGCTGCGGTTAAAGGCAAAGGGACAGTGGATCTCGAATTCACTTCCGGGAAAATCCTTAGCCTCACCAATGTTTTTCATGTTCCTGATGTTAGGAAAAATTTAGTTTCTGGAAGTCTTCTTAACAAATTTGGCTTTAAGCTTGTATTTGAGTCAGACAAATTTATTCTGACTAAGAATGGTACCTTTGTAGGCAAAGGATATTTGTATGAGGGCATGTTTAAGCTCAATATCAATGAAAGGGATTCTTCTGCTTATATCGTTGATTGTCTTTCATTATGGCATAGTCGTTTAGGACATGTTAATTCTTGGTATTGATTTAGAAAGCATTAATAATACTAAGAGTTTTTTGTCTTCTAAATTTGATATGAAAGATATGGGTGTAGCTGATGTCATATTAGGAATGAGAATAATAAGGAAAGATAAAAATATAATTCTCACTCAATCTCATTATGTTGAGAAAATTTAAAAGAAATTTAATCAGTTTGATTGCCCACCTGTTAGTACACCTTTTGAACCACAGCTAAAGATGATCCCTAATAATGGTAGAGCTATTTCACAATTGGAATATGCACGAGTAATTGGTAGTTTAATGTATGCCATGACATGTAGTCGACCTGATATTGCCTATGATGTTGGTAAATTAAGTAGATATACTAGTAATCCAAGTTTATTGCATTGGCATGCTGTCAATAGAATATTAAAATATTTGAAAGGAACTATGGACTATGGTATATACTATAGTGGATATCCTTCAGTATTAGAAGTGTTTTCTGATGCCAGTTGGATAACTGAGCGGGAGGATCATTCCTCAACAAGTGGATGGATTTTCACTCTTGGTGGAGGAGCTGTTTCTTGGGGATCAAAGAAACAAACTTGTATAGCTGACTCTACTATGGCAGCTGAGTTTGTAGCATTAGCTGCAACTAGTAAAGAGGCAGAATGGTTAAGGAATTCATTGATTGAAATTCCAGTTTGGCCAAAACCAATGCCTCCAATATCTATACATTGTGATAGTGAGTCTACACTTTCCAGAGCTTATAGTAAAGTGTACAATGGAAAATCTAGATATATTGGCCTGAGACATAGTTATGTCAGACAAATGATTACAGATAGTGTAATCACAGTGGATTATGTAAAATCAAGTCAAAATTTAGATGATCCTTTTACAAAAGGTCTTGCAAGAGGACTGGTGTCTAAGGCATCAATAGGGATGGGACTAAAGCCCATTAATAATAATCACTCTTGATGGAAACTCAACTTGAAACTTGATATATTCAAGTCTCAAGTTCAATGATTAAAGTACATCATACGACGTGATTGTAAGCACTATGAAATTTAACATCCCAAGGATAAGTGCTTAGAACATGTAATGAATAATGAAAGAGGATGGATTTAACCTTAATAGATTTATGGTGTTTTAAGTTACATGGACACCTATGATAATCTACCTATATGAGTGTGGAAGTGGTGCCGCTTCCTATGAGTATTGGGCTTGACTCTAAAGCACTCATGAAATCAAGGTACAGACACAAGGCCTAATTCATGTGTCGGCTTATATGGATAATTAGTGACTAAAAGATTTTTGTGTGAAGATAAATCCGGATAATCAATATAGATTGATAGTTCAAAGACAAGTCTACTATACTTTCATGGTTAACCTTGACGAACCTTCACAGGGTATTGGTTCAAGTCGTGAGACACCAATGCTTATACACAGTCTTACAGACAATCAAAGATTTACAAAACTTATTTTGAAAATGGTGGAGGAATGTTGGAGATTTTTAAAATAAGAGAGTAAGAGTTTTTTGGGTGTAAAAGCCTTAAGAGCTTGTCCCACATTGGAAGTATGTGGAAGAGGTGGGAAGCTAACCCAAATATAAAAGGGGATAGTGTCCCACATTGGAAAATGTACAAAGCTAAGTGTCACCACTAAGCTATAAAAGGGTTGGGCAACCTTTGAGTCCCACATTGGAAAAATGTTAAGAATTTGTACACTTAATAAGTACAAATGGAAGATGAAGAGTTAATTCATCTAGCATTTAAGAGGCTATTCAAGAGACCTCAATACGGTGCGAAGCACCGTACGCACACGCACACGCGCGCGCGCGCGCGCGCGTGCGGGTGCGGGGCAGTGGGCTGTAGAGGCGCTAGTGGCGCACTTTGCACTTCGCACGCCGCGTGTCCGCAGTGGTAGCGGGTTGCCGGGATTCGTCCAGCTCGGGCGCGGTCACTTTTTGGTTGACCCGTGCAAAACCGATTCGGTATTATTATACCTGTTCGAAAAGGACTTAAGACTGTTGGTAATTAACAGTCATACCTGTTCGGAACTGACTTAATTCAACAGTCATGACTCTTGAAGACAAAGCCTTTCATTATCTATAAATAAAGGCCGCCTAAAAACGGAATTACATTGATAACAAAAACCAGTTTCCGATTTCCAGACCCTGCTATTACTCTCTTACAATTTTCAGGAGATACAAATTCTCTTATTCTGTTTTGTGCACATAAACAGAATAAGAACTTGATTGACTGTTCTTCGCTGCTACATACAAGGGCTGTCTTCAAATATACAAGTTGCAGACAGTGCAATTGCTTCATTGTATCTTGAGTACGGATTTGCTGATTCCCATTTGTATATCGAAATTCTTCGTGTGGGGCAAATACTGTATTTAGGAAAGTGACACCACGCCTCGAAGTTTTATAGTGACTATTCAGAAATCACATTGTTGTATTGAAGTTGACATTTTTGAGATATATAAAGAGTTCCATTTCTGTATTTGCATTCATAATTTCCAACAATCAAAATACAGTATTTTGGAAATGGCCGACTCTTCCAAATCACTTCGACAAATAACAGAAAGCTTTGTCAAGTTGGACCGTTTTGATGGTGGTAATTTTCTGCGTTGGCAGAAAAAGGTTCATTTTCTTCTAAAAAAATTGAAGATTGTATATGTCTTGTCACAACCGAAACCAAATGAAGATGAAGATGAAACCGTGGAACAGACTAGGCAACGCACAAAATGGGAGACCGATGATTACTTGTGTCGTGGTCACATTCTTAATGCACTTGCTGATAATTTGTTCGACTTGTACCAAAATGTTGGGACTGCAAAAACTTTGTGGGAAACATTGGAGACCAAATATCTAACGGAAGACGCTACAAGTAAGAAGTTCCTTATCGGTCAGTTTCTAAGCTTTAAAATGCATGATAATAGGCCTGTGCTAGAACAATTTCATGACATCCAACGCATCATAAATCATTGCAAACTGAAAAAATTAAATATGGATGATAATGTAATTGTTGCTGCCATAATTGAAAAACTTCCTCCTTCTTGGAAAGACTATAAGAAAGAACTCAAACACAAAAAGGAGGATCTTTCACTTTAAGAATTAGAGACTCATTTAAGAATTGAACAAGAGTCTCGAATTCTAGATGGTAAAGAGGAACAAGAAAATTCTGTTTCTAAGGTCCATGTGGTGGAGGAAGGAAAGGAGCAAAAATATGGCAATCATGGAAAAAATAACAAGCGGAAGAATTTTTCAAATAATTCTAAAGCAAACAAAAAGAAGAAAGGAAATTGTTTTCATTGCAACAAACCAGGTCACTTCAAGAAGGATTGTCGTGAGTTCAAGAAACTAAAGGAAAAAGGAGGGACATCAGACACAAAGCAAAAATTTGCTGCTATGATATCCGAGGCTAATATGCTTGGAGAAGACAACTCTTGGTGGGTTGATTCTGGTGCCACAAGGCATGTTTGTAAGGACAAGAACTTGTTCTCTGCCTATGAAACAGTGGAAGGAGATGTTCTCTATATGGGAAATTCATCTACAGCTGCGGTTAAAGGCAAAGGGACTGTTGATACAAAAATTAATATGCTGATGTGGACGAATAATACGAAGACACGTGTCAATCTACGTGGCACAATAGCAGCGAGGAAGATCATTTCCCGACCAACCATGCTTCTTTCCGAGGAACTCTATCACACCGAGGAACTCTATCGCACCGAGGAACTCTATCGCACCGAGGAACTATAACGCACCGAGGTACTCTAATGTTCCGAGGAACTCCTGATCAGCGAACAGCTATGGCGGTCCGAGCTGCATCTCGGTCGTATCATTAATTGCCAGATAATCAACAGTTCAGATATTCATTGAATGCTTATATTCTTGGCACGCACTCTGCATTAAATGTATTACCCTTTCATATGTATGTCATTTAATGTATCGAACCTTTCATGTACAGCCTCAAGGCTATAAATACCTTGTATCATCCTCATTCAAAGGGGACCGGAATTTCTTGAGAGAACTTGTAATCAAGAATTCCACAAACACTCAGCAATAACATAACAGTGGACGTAGGCTTTATTCCTAGCTGAACCACTTTAAAAATCTTTGTCTTGTTTATTTATCTGTGATTAAATAATTAGAGCGATCTAGTTTTTTACATCAACAGATTGGCACCGTCTGTGGGAAACGACTGTTATTATCGTTTTTCATAAAAATCATTTATCACCAATGGCAGATAATCCAGAATCCAGTAATCGAAATGTTGGAAATACTGGAAATCTTCCAAATCCATCTGCATCCCCAGATCTGGCTGGAATTATGACGAATCTGGCTCAAGGACAAACCGCCATGCAAGAATCTATGAGGCAACTCATTCAAACTCTTCAGGGCGGTGCACCTACCTATTCAGGGCAAAGGAGTGATCATAGGTGATCACAATCTAGACGTACTGGGTCATATCGCAATGAGGAGTCTAATGATTCTTCTTATCAACCTGAGCGAACTTCATCAATACGGGCTTCGGATACAGATCAACATATCACTCTTTCTCCGGAGAGAACTAGCGCTTTGGAAAGATTAAGCAGGGTGTCTCCTTTCAGTCGGTTAGGACCAAAGAGGAACATGAGTCCACCTAGGGCTCCATCAAGAAGTTTTCGACCACCACCAGGTTTGAGAGAAGGATCTGCACAATCGCGACCAACTACTCGTCGAGATAAATCTCAGGAAGCTACGTCAGAGCAATCAGTTGCTCGGACTAAGCGGCCCGAGGAAGGGAATGAAGCATGGAAAGGTTCCATTCAACGGTTGGAGGATAGACTGGGAGAAATGGCTAAGGCGAGGAACCCCTTACAGAGAACTTTTGTTCAAGGAACACCTTTTGTGCAAGCCATTGTGGATTTCCCTACACCGTCGAAATTCAAAGCACCTGTAGTGACCCCCAAGTACGATGGAAAGACAGATCCCGTACTTCATATAGAACAATACCAAGCTGCTGCAGATATCTACGCTGTCCCCGACGAGATGAGGTGTAGAGCATTCTCGGGAACTCTTACCGGATCTGCACAGATATGGTACAATAATCTTCCTCGGGGTAAGATTTCAACTTTTGTTCAGTTAGCCGAGTTGTTTATTGGCTATTTTTGTTTTGGAGCAAAGCCGGTAAAGCGAGTAGCACACTTGCTAAGTGTTAGACAAAAATCAGGTGAAAGTACTAGAGATTACATAACTCGTTTCAATAACGAGAAGTTGGAAGTCATAGATTATGAAGAAAAGACAACAATCACTGCTCTGATGAGTGGTTTGCTGCCTAACAAGCTGTACTACACTTTGGCCAAAGATCCACCTAAAAATATGTCGGAGTTGATGGCAAAGGCGGCCAAAATCATGAATGCCGAGGAGGCTATGGCTGCGAAGAAGAATATGGATAAAGAAGTTAAAGTGGAGGTCGACAACTCTAAGAAGAAAGATCAGAAAGGTAATGGTGGTGACAAACATTCCAGGAATAACAGGATGAAGTTGGAAGTCCTAAAGAAGTATGATAATTATACTCCATTGAAAATGGGTATTAATCATGTTTTGGAAGAAATCAGGAATAACGAAAGAATCAAGTGGCCAGAGAAACTGAAGACAAATCCCGACCTGAGGAATAAGGCCAAATATTGCGAGTTTCACAAAGATCATGGCCATATGACCAAAAATTGTATAGCCCTTCAGAACGAGATTGAAACACTCATCCGAAGAGGAAAATTATCAAAGTATGTAGATCGCAGAGGTGAAAGGAAGAATGATGATAGAACTAGAGAGAGATCTAGATCTCCTCGTCGTGCAGAGGAGAAAAAGAGGAGGGACCATGAAGAGGATCCAGATGATGACCCCGATCTTCCCAAGAAGCCAAGGAAACCTGAACGAGAGGTATTTTCCATACGTTTTGGGTCATTTGATTGTAATGTTATTACAGGAGGAGATGCAGGAGGAGGAGACCTTACTGCAGAAAGAAAAGCTTACCTCGGAGAGGCTCAAGCTTGTTCATACATTCAGCGAATAAACCTGGCCGAGGATGATCGTCCGAGGAAGGTAAACAAAGAGAAGCTAGTGATTGGTTTTTCAAAAAACGACCTGGCAGGTGTTCTTTACCCTCATGATGATCCTTTAGTGATCAAAATGAGGATGAAGGATGTGGTCATTTCAAGGGTGTTAGTAGACAATGGTAGTTCGGCAGACATCATGTACTATTCATGCTTTGATAGCTTGAATTTAAAATTATCTCAATTGGAACCTTATCACAGACCCCTTCTGGGTTTTGCTGGCGAGAAAGTTTTTCCACTTGGGACGATCAAGTTGGATATACTTATTGGAACTTGGCCTGCTTGTCGAACAGAAAGAATACGCTTCTTTGTGATGGATAAGAATGTGCAGTCCGCCTACAACATCATCATGGGAAGAGTTGGATTGAAAAAGTTCAAAGCAGTTCCATCTACAGTACATCAGTGTTTGAAATTCCCAACGAATTTTGGAGTAGGAATTATGAAAGGTGATCAAAAAGTAGCTCGGGAATGCTATTATTCGTCTGCCGAGCAAGAAGAACTTGAAGAATCAAGGAAAAAGACTACTACTTATCAAGTGGAGGAGGGCACAGAAATTGAAACTCTTGACCCTAAGGATGAATCTCAACTCGTAAAAGGGCAGGTTGTGGAATCTACAGAAATTGTTATCCTGGACGACGAGCATCCTGAATGAGTAACTCAGATAGGATCGTCGTTGGATGTTTCAATAAAACAGGAGTTGATAACTTTCTTGAGAAACAGGAAGAATACTTTTGCTTGGAGTCATGAAGACATGCCAGGAATAGATCCAAACTTCTTATGTCATGAACTCAATGTGAATAAGGAGATCAAGCCTGTGAAGCAAAGAAGAAGAGTGTTTAGTCCCGAGAAGAACCAGGCCATACAAGAGGAGGTCGAGAAACTCCAGAAAGCCCAATTCATTGAAGATGTGAAATATCCAGATTGGTTGGCAAATGTGGTGATGGTAAAGAAGAAGAACAACAAATGGAGAATGTGTGTTGATTTTACTGATCTCAACAAGGCATGTCCAAAAGATCATTTTCCATTGCCCAGAATTGATCAACTAGTGGATGCTACCTCGGGACACGAGCTACTCAGCTTCATGGATGCTTATTCTGGCTACAACCAGATCAAAATGAAACCTGAAGATAGGGAAAGTACTTCTTTTATCACCCCAAGGGGAACTTATTGTTATAATGTTATGCCTTTTGGTTTAAAAAATGCAGGTGCAACATATCAGCGGTTGATGAACAAGGTTTTTACCGAACAAATCGGCCGCAATATGGAGGTCTATGTCGACGACATGCTCACCAAAAGCAAGAGAGCTGCAGATCATTTGGTTGACTTGAGTCAAACTTTTGATCAACTGGATAAATACCAGATGAAGCTTAACCCGACGAAGTGTACCTTTGGAGTACGAGAAGGAATGTTCCTCGGATACATCGTCAACCAACGAGGTATTGAGGCAAATCCAGAAAAGATCAAGGCTCTTTTAGG
The DNA here is from genome assembly GCA_949130495.1 of Sambucus nigra. Taxonomy (NCBI): domain Eukaryota; kingdom Viridiplantae; phylum Streptophyta; class Magnoliopsida; order Dipsacales; family Adoxaceae; genus Sambucus; species Sambucus nigra. The sequence continues at coordinate 339,404,724 of OX422220.1, read as the reverse complement.
GCTGCGATCCCCGACGACGAGGAAAGAAGTGCAGAGTATTACCGGACGGGTTGCAGCACTCAACAGATTTTTATCCCGAGCAACTGATAAATGCCTCCCATTCTTCAAAACACTGCGAAAAAGTTTTGAGTGGACTGATGAATGTGAGAAAGCCTTTCAATATTTGAAGAAGTATTTGGGAGCTCCACCATTGTTGTCTAGGCCAATAACTGGAGAGAAGCTGTACTTGTATTTGGCAGTATCAGAAAATGCAGTTAGCTCAGCGTTGATCAGATTGGAGAATGGAGTCCAGAAGCCAATTTATTACACAAGCAAGGCCTTCCGAGGTGCGGAAATAAGATACCCAAAGCTGGAAAAATTGGCACTGGCATTAATTGAAGCAAGTAGAAGAATGAGGCCATACTTCCAGGCCCATACCATCATTGTGTATACCGACATGCCATTAAGACAAGCCCTTCACAAGCCAGAAAAATCAGGAAGATTGATGTACTGGGCAATAGAGCTCGGTGGATATGATATTGTGTATGAACCCAGATCATCGTTGAAGGGGCAAGCCGTGGCAGATTTTATAGCAGAGTTCACATACCCTGATACCCCCGAGGAGCAAAAGATGCTTGCTGACCTACCTGTGGACGATACAGGATCAACAGACACAGATCCAAACCAACCAAGGTTGGTAAAAGGACTTGTGGATGTAGAAAAATCATCATATTCAAACCCCGACCAACTCCGATTGGTAGAAGGGCGCGAACAAATGACCGACGAGGAACGAAGGATACCCGGGGATGATGAAAGAAAACAAATGATATTTCACCGAGGAACTCTAACAGATAAGAAATTTGAAGACGAGTTACATACATGGAGATTATATGTAGATGGATCATCTTGCACGGCTGGTTGTGGAGCAGGGATTGTTTTAAACTCTCCAGATGATATTGACATGGAGTATGCCTTGAGATTCCAATTCAAAGCTTCCAATAATGAGGCTGAATATGAGGCTATGATAGCAGGTTTTCATTTGGCGAAAGTTATGGAGGCACGTCAAGTAATTATTTTCAGTGATTCTCAATTAATTGTGAATCAAATGATGGGAATATATGCAGTGAAGGGAGAGTTAATGGTGAAGTACCATGCAAAAGTGATGGAGTTATTGAAATAATTTGATGCTATTCAATTGGTGAGGATACCGAGAATGGAGAATGCTAGAGCAGACGCATTGGCCCGACTAGCGTCAGCTACGCGCACCGAGCTGCGAAGAACAATACCAATTGAAGTATTAGAAAGTCGGAGCATAGAAGAAGATCTGACGATGAAGATTATTACCCTTGATTTAGGACCATCTTGGATGGATCCTATCAGAACATACATTGAAGAAGGATAATTGCCGGAGGACAAACTAGCTGCCAAGAAGTTGAAGTATAAAGTTGCTCGGTATGTGTTAACTAATGGTGTTTTGTATAGACGAGGAATTATGACAGGTTTGCAGAGATGTGTGCATCCATCAGAAGTCAAAGAATTGATTGAAGAAATTCATGAAGGATCTTGTGGTGCTCATGTAGCAGGTCGGACACTTTTGCAAAGGGTAATGACACAGGGATACTACTGGCCGACGATGAGGGCTGATTGTATAGCCTATGCTAAGAAGTGTGACAAGTGCCAACGTTTTTCCTCCATCCGAAGAACTCCACTGGCATTGTTGACACCCATAACATCACCTTGGCCATTTGCCATGTGGGGAATTGATCTGGTTGGACCACTGCCGACGACCCGAGGAAGGTTCAAGTATCTCGTCGTGGCAGTAGACTATTTTACTAAGTGGGTGGAAGCTGAACCACTAATTGATATGACGTACGAGAAGGTGTATCAGTTCATATGGAAGAATATCATTTGTCGATATGGTCTCCCCCACGCTTTCATCACAGACCATGGAACGCAATTTGATAATGAAGAATTTGCTGCCTATTGTCATCAGTCGAACATCTTGAAGTTTCATTTAGCACCAAGCCATCCCCAAAGCAATGGACAGACTGAGGTGACGAACAGAACATTACTAAATGGGTTGAAGAAGAGGTTAAGTGAGGCTAAAGCAAATTGGATTAATGAGCTACAGTCAGTTTTGTGGGCTTACCGAACAACTCCCCGAGCAGCAACAGGTGAATCACCATATATGCTAGCATTTGGAAGTGAGGCTGTGATACCTGCCGAGTTGGGCCTACCAACACACAGGGTGTTAAATTTCAATTCTCCGATCAGTGATTTGATGAGAAGACTAGATTTGGATATGCTCGAAGAAGTCAGAGAAGAGGCAGCCATTAGGAATGCTGCTTATCAACAACGAACAACTCTGTTTTACAACAAAAGGGTAAAGAAATGTGATCTAAAAGAGGGGGATTATGTGCTAAAGAAGGTCATTCAGAAGCAGAATAAACTGGAAGCAAACTGGCATGGACCTTACCGAGTTACAGAGGTTGTTCGACCAGGAACTTACAGAGTAACAACTCTAGAAGGAGAGGAATTTAAGAACGCATGGAATGCTGAACACCTGCGCAAGTATTATCAGTGATGTCAAATGTAAAGCATTTCTTTCATTATGAATAAAACGAGGATGTTTCGCCATTTTCTTTCTGGTTGAAAGTTTTTCGGGGAATACTAGTGTAATACACTACACAACAAAAGTGCTCTAAGGAGCCAACCTCCTTTGGTTAGGAGGACAGCTCTAAGGAGCAAAAGTGCTATAAGTAGCCAACCTCCTTTGGTTAGGAGGACAGCTCTACGGAGCAAAAGTGCTATAAGTAGCCAACCTCCTTTGGTTAGGAGGACAGCTCTACGGAGCAAAAGTGCTATAAGTAGCCAACCTCCTTTGGTTAGGAGGACAGCTCTACGGAGCAAAAGTGCTATAAGTAGTCAACCTCCTTTGGTTAGGAGGACAGCTCTAAGGAGCCAAAAAGTGCTATAAGTAGCCAACCTCCTTTGGTTAGGAGGACAGCTCTAAGGAGCCAAAAATATTCCTTTGGTTAAAAGGTGTACACCAGCTACACCAGCGTGATCAATTACGGTTGGTAAGATAAAAATATACTCTCATATTACAACTTATGTTGGTCGGGAGGTAATATTATTACAAAGAGTTCTTTGAAGAACAAAATATTCAAAAAATACACCAAGTATAGTTGGTCGGGGATAAAAACCCAATAACTGTAGTTGGTCGGCGAGGACAAATTATCGATCTTAGTTGGTCGGACGCATTTTTATAATTGAACTAAGTATAGCTGGTCGGGGATAAAAACCCATCAACTGTAGTTGGTCGACAAACATTATTTACCCACCTTGGTTGGTTGGAAACAGTTTGAACAATTTACATTCATTACTTTATTGATCAACCTTGATACTTGTAAATATAAAGGTGTTTGATAAACACCAGTCAATAGCAAAATTGGCAAACAGAAAATGAAATTCTTTCATTAAATTTAAAATAAGATTACAGGATACAATAATGTACTAATTGTTACATTGATATTACTATTCTATTGGTTTCTTGCCCTGTGCTTTAGAAACAAGTTCCTCGCCGGCAGGAGGGTCTTCTAGGTAAAGGGGAGAATGGATGAAATTAACATCTCTGAGCATTCTGACGTTCATAACAGAAGGTGTATCCAAAAGATGCTCAGGACGAGATAATTCAACTTGGGAATGAAGGCTATAATCACCAAGGTATTTTGAAATTAGGCTGCGAGGAATGGAACGAGCTGGGATCCATGCCATATCCAATTTGAAAGGTGGTACAGGCAGGTCTAATAATGATGGAGCATGATAATCCCATAAAAAATGCCCTTGCTCCAATTTTAACACACCCAGTGCATTCAACCATCCTTACTTGTAACCTTCATTGTTGGCATGTTCAATACGAGCATCCAGGTGAACAAGGGCTTCATTGTATCCTGCCATCCAGAATTCCCTTGGCTGTTTATGGAATTGGAAGGTTAATCTATCCAATTGTTCATGAAGGCTTTTGGCAAAAAGATCCTTATTATGCAAGGCAGATTTCGTCGATGTAAGCTGATCTTCCAGAGACAGATTTTTATTGGACATTTCAGTCAGAGCACGGTCTTTTACTTTCAACTGGAATACTTGAGTTTCCAGAGTAGACTGAGTGCGAGCCTCTTCAACATTTTGGCGGAGGACTCTTCCTCGCCCCCGAGAACCTCTTCCTCGTCCCCGAGCAGTTCCAGAAATGGCAGATCTTCTTAAGTCCTCCACCTCTTGCCTTAGTTTGGCGTTTTCTACCTCTAAGAACGAGAAGCCTTCATCAGTAACTGGTATTAATGCAGTAGAAGATGAAGCAGAAGATTCATATTGAGCCAATTTTTTCTGTAAATTATTATTTTCTTGTTCCAGGATCTCGGCAATCTGCCTGCAAGCTTCAACTTCACCTTTTAGGGTCCTTTCCCTAATATCATATCCAACAATGATCTTCTTATGGCCTGTTTCAGAAGAAAGTTGTTGGTATCTATTTTCATAATCTTTGTGTAACAAAGCCATTGATTCATTGTGCTGACCTTGGAGATCCTCTATGGAACCATGAAGTTCCTCGATCAGTTCGTAATACGCCACATTATTAGCCACAGATCTATCAAGCAAATCCTTCAGATATCGGTAAGCCTCAACTGCTTGTTCTGAGGCACCGTGACCAAGGATGTCGACAATTTCTGATGTACTAAGGATTGTATGACCAGCCTTATAGTATTGGTGACATTGCTGCATCAGCTCGGTATCATGTGAAGAGATCAATTCCATTCTAGCAACAAACTAAAGACGAGAAAAAGACAACAATCAACAAAAACAAGTTATCAACAACAGAGATGAGAAAAGATGTATTTTATTAGATCAAAAAGGATTACAGTGTTCGATTACAAGTAATGAAATATAGAAATGATACCGAACAACTTCACACCTTTTCCTTGTCCCCCAAAACTTTCTCGGGAGGCTGGGACGAGGAGCTCGGTTTCTCGGTGGTAACAACATTTTGATCAGCTGGAATTTTCTCGGCAGGAGGAGGCATAGAAGAAATGTCCTCAATGACAGAGGGTTGAGAAGTAGAGACTGGGTCATCCACAGCCATAGAAGATTCATCTGAGACAGGCTCATCTTCTTCTTCTTCCACAATTGCTGGAAGAGGACCAGGGAGGTGTTGTTGGAATAGCTCGGAATTGTCTTCGACTTTCAACTCTTGAAGAGCAGCTACCCAGCCATCATAGAAGTATTTCAACTTCCCATATTGGACTTGGGATGTCATAGCAGCAATCCCTTTATCCCATCCTTTTTCCCAACCAGCACTGAAATGTTTCTTGATTGCAGCTTTTCTTTTCAACTTCTCCGAGGAGAGTTTGGCATCCAACTGTTCTTTTTGGACTTTGATGTCTCGCAGGGTAGATAGTTCTTCTTCTGCCTTCTTCAGCTGGTCGTCGCACTTTTACTGATTGACCTCTACGCTTTTCACCTTCTCCTCCAAATTCTTGGAGGTTTCAGCCATCTTCATCTTATCAGCCTCAGCCACAGCCAGCTTTTTCTCCAAAACAGTTTTCTCCTCGATGTACTGTTGGCGAGATTCCTTCACAGATTGGGCTAAACCCAACAAAGCATCGTCAACATCGGACGAGGAACTGGAAGCTTTAATAACTTGATCTTTCTTCACGATGGTATTGAAGCAGTTCACCAGCTGAAAGATAAGAAAAACAATAAAGTCAACACAAATACAAGAATTCAAAAAAAAAGAAAGAAAGACCAAAGGTATGAGAAATTTACTGAAGAAAGATGATGAGCAGCTAGGGATGTCAGTGTATCCCTAGGAATTTTTTCATTAACCCGAGAACCTCGGGTATAACTGAGCTCATTGAAGAACTCGGAAGAATGATGTTTGAAACACTACTACCACCAGCGGGTAGAGAAGATGCAGTTCCAGCAAGATTAACTGAGGATGATTTCCTCAATCTCTTCAAAGGAGGGTCAGCAGCATCAACCAAGGAAGAAGTCTTGGTCGGAGAGATTGTAATTACTTCCCTGGGAGCTTTCTTCTTGCTCGGAGCCACTGGGGGCTTCTCGGCAGCTTTTGAAGGCTCAATATCCACCTTCTTAGTCCCTTCTGGGACATCAGTTCTGCTTTTCTTAGCCTCAGCAGCAAAGGAAGAATCATCAAATAGAGCAGGAGGAGCTCTATTCTTGCCCATTTTCTGACTTAAGGGGACGTGAGAATCTGATGAGGAGTCCTCTGGAGTTGATGCAGGCTCAACAGGACGAGCAGTATAAGAGGTCGTGTAGCTCTTATACTGCAGCAAATATGATGCAGACCTAATATGCTCGTCAGCAATCGTCTTATGCAAACCCCAGATAAGTTTCAGATGTTTAATATTCACTTCTGATTCCTTTGGAGTTTTTCTTTTGCTATCAACTGCGAATAGATACATAATGAAATATCAGTCATACATTTTATCAAACATGATGAAAGCATAATTTTATAAGTAAAATAAAATGAAAAATAAACCTATCCCATTGCCATATGGGGGGCATCTGGGACCGTTGTACGCTTCATCCCCAGCTAAAGGCGCATGTTGCCAATTTTTTATGATCAACCCATGCTCAAAATAATCCCTATTTGAGTCAGGGAGATTAACTACAAGAGCCCTATTCAGATACCTAGTTTTTAAATAATAAATATTATCTAGAGTGGCCCATTTATAACAAAACATAATTTCAGGGATCCCAATACGAGTCCCATGAGTTAGGTTTAATTTATGCACCCCATTAATTATTCTCCATGAATTGGGGGCTATTTTTGCAGGAACAAGATCAAAATATTGACAAAACTCAAGACATAATGGGTTTGGTGGAAAGGAAAAACCACATTCAGCAACAAAAAGACTGGGGAACCAATGTCCCTCAGCCAATCGAAAGTAATCTAAAGGCTCAGAAAGAACCTCTAGAGTTACCCACGAAGGAATGGAAAAATCAGAACGGAATTTCTCAACAGACTCCACAATATAAACCATATTGAATAAAAGAGATACAGAAGAAAGGAAGAATATCTTACAGAAAGAAAGGAGGTATGTTGGCAACGAACGGAAACAAGGATGAACGCACAAGAGAGAAGAAGAGAATAGAAAGCTTGAATGCAGAAAATGGAAAACGTAGACGACGGTATGGTTACCAAAGAAGTTTAAATACTTTGCATTGGGAAGCGGCGAAAGAAATGATTACCAAAAAGAAACTACTGAACTTTCGGCGGCTAAAAGGACAAAAATTGCACGAAGATCGAAGCGCTTATAAAAAAGGCGGAAAACAGCGAAATAAGAAGGAAATTTGAATACAATGTTCCTGAAACCCAGGAAGGTCATTTAATATTGCCATATACCGAGAAAGAATGTTACATACTCCTCAAAATTCAAAATATGAAACATTGGGGGCTTCTGTTGATACCAAAATTAATATGCTGATGTGGACGAATAATACGAAGACACGTGTCAATCTACGTGGCACAATAGCAGCGAGGAAGATCATTTCCCGACCAACCATGCTTCTTTCCGAGGAACTCTATCACACCGAGGAACTCTATCGCACCGAGGAACTCTATCGCACCGAGGAACTATAACGCACCGAGGTACTCTAATGTTCCGAGGAACTCCTGATCAGCGAACAGCTATGGAGGTCCGAGCTGCATCTCAGTCATATCATTAATTGTCAGATAATCAACAGTTCAGATATTCATTGAATGCTTATATTCTTGGCACGCACTCTGCATTAAATGTATTACCCTTTCATATGTATGTCATTTAATGTATCGAACCTTTCATGTACAGCCTCAAGGCTATAAATACCTTGTATCATCCTCATTCAAAGGGGACCGGAATTTCTTGAGAGAACTTGTAATCAAGAATTCCACAAACACTCAGCAATAACATAACAGTGGACGTAGGCTTTATTCCTAGCCGAACCACTTTAAAAATCTTTGTCTTGTTTATTTATCTGTGATTAAATAATTAGAGCGATCTAGTTTTTTACATCAACAAGGACAGTGGATCTCGAATTCACTTCCGGGAAAATCCTTAGCCTCACCAATGTTTTTCATGTTCCTGATGTTAGGAAAAATTTAGTTTCTGGAAGTCTTCTTAACAAATTTGGCTTTAAGCTTGTATTTGAGTCAGACAAATTTATTCTGACTAAGAATGGTACCTTTGTAGGCAAAGGATATTTGTATGAGGGCATGTTTAAGCTCAATATCAATGAAAGGGATTCTTCTGCTTATATCGTTGATTGTCTTTCATTATGGCATAGTCGTTTAGGACATGTTAATTCTTGGTACTGATTTAGAAAGCATTAATAATACTAAGAGTTTTTTGTCTTCTAAATTTGATATGAAAGTTATGGGTGTAGCTGATGTCATATTAGGAATGAGAATAATAAGGAAAGATAAAAATATAATTCTCACTCAATCTCATTATGTTGAGAAAATTTTAAAGAAATTTAATCAGTTTGATTGCACACCTGTTAGTACACCTTTTGAACCACAGCTAAAGATGATCCCTAATAATGGTAGAGCTATTTCACAATTGGAATATGCACGAGTAATTGGTAGTTTAATGTATGCCATGACATGTACTCGACCTGATATTGCTTATGCTGTTGGTAAATTAAGTAGATATACTAGTAATCCAAGTTTATTGCATTGGCATGCTGTCAATAGAATATTAAAATATTTGAAAGGAACTATGGACTATGGTATATACTATAGTGGATATCCTTCAGTATTAGAAGGGTTTTCTGATGCCAGTTGGATAACTGAGCGGGAGGATCATTCCTCAACAAGTGGATGGATTTTCACTCTTGGTGGAGGAGCTGTTTCTTGGGGATCAAAGAAACAAACTTGTATAGTTGACTCTACTATGGCAGCTGAGTTTGTAGCATTAGCTGCAACTAGTAAAGAGGCAGAATGGTTAAGGAATTCATTGATTGAAATTCCAGTTTGGCCAAAACCAATGCCTCCAATATCTATACATTGTGATAGTGACTCTACACTTTCCAGAGCTTATAGTAAAGTGTACAATGGAAAATCTAGACATATTGGCCTGAGACATAGTTATGTCAGACAAATGATTACAGATAGTGTAATCACAGTGGATTATGTAAAATCAAGTCAAAATTTAGCTGATCCTTTTACAAAAGGTCTTGCAAGAGGACTGGTGTCTAAGGCATCAATAGGGATGGGACTAAAGCCCATTAATAATAATCACTCTTGATGGAAACTCAACTTGAAACTTGATATATTCAAGTCTCAAGTTCAATGATTAAAGTACATCATACGACGTGATTGTAAGCACTATGAAATTTAACATCCCAAGGATAAGTGCTTAGAACATGTAATGAATAATTAAAGAGGATGGATTTAACCTTAATTGATTTATGGTGTTTTAAGTTACATGGACACCTATGATAATCTACCTATATGAGTGTGGAAGTGGTGCCGCTTCCTATGAGTATTGGGCTTGACTCTAAAGCACTCATGAAATCAAGGTACAGACACAAGGCCTAATTCATGTGTCGGCTTATATGGATAATTAGTGACTAAAAGATTTGTGTGTGAAGATAAATCCGGATAATCAATATAGATTGATAGTTCAAAGACAAGTCTACTATACTTTCATGGTTAACCTTGACGAACCTTCACAGGGTATTGGTTCAAGTCGTGAGACACCAATGCTTATACATAGTCTTACAGACAATCAAAGATTTACAAAACTTATTTTGAAAATGGTGGAGGAATGTTGGAGATTTTTAAAATAAGAGAGTAAGAGTTTTTTGGGTGTAAAAGCCTTAAGAGCTTGTCCCACATTGGAAGTATGTGGAAGAGGTGGGAAGCTAACCCAAATATAAAAGGGGATAGTGTCCCACATTGGAAAATGTACAAAGCTAAGTGTCACCACTAAGCTATAAAAGGGTTGGGCAACCTTTGAGTCCCACATTGGAAAAATGTTAAGAATTTGTACACTTAATAAGTACAAATGGAAGATGAAGAGTTAATTCATCTAGCATTTAAGAGGCTATTAAAGAGACCTCAATACGGTGCGAAGCACCGTACGCACACGCACACGCGTGCGCGCGCGCGCGTGCGGGGCAGTGGGATGTAGAGGCGCCAGTGGCATACTTTGCACTTCGCACGCCGCGTGTCCGCAGCGGTAGCGGGTTGCCGGGATTCGTCCGGGTCGGATCGCGGTAGCTCGGGCGCGGTCAGTTTTTGGTTGACCCGTGCAAGACCGATTCGGTATTATTATACCTGTTCGGAAAGGACTTAAGACTGTTGGTAATTAACAGTCATACCTGTTCGGAACTGACTTAATTCAACAGTCATGACTCTTGAAGACAAAGGCTTTCATTATCTATAAATAAAGGCCGCCTAAAAACGGAATTACATTGATAACAAAAACCAGTTTCAGATTTCCAGACCCTGCTATTACTCTCTTACAATTTTCAGGAGATACAAATTCTCTTATTCTGTTTTGTGCACATAAACAGAATAAGAACTTGATTGACTGTTCTTCGCTGCTACATCCAAGGGCTGTCTTCAAATATACAAGTTGCAGACAGTGCAATTGCTTCATTGTATCTTGAGTACGGATTTGCTGATTCCCATTTGTATACCGAAATTCTTCGTGTGGGGCAAATACTGTATTTAGGAAAGTGACACCACGCCTTGAAGTTTTATAGTGACTATTCAGAAATCACATTGTTGTATTGAAGTTGACATTTTTGAGATATATAAAGAGTTCCATTTCTGTATTTGCATTCATAATTTCCAACAATCTAAATATAGTATTTTGGAAATGGCCGACTCTTCCAAATCACTTCGACAAATAACAGAAAGCTTTGTCAAGTTGGACCGTTTTGATGGTGGTAATTTTCTGCGTTGGCAGAAAAAGTTTCATTTTCTTCTAACAACATTGAAGATTGTATATGTCTTGTCACAACCGAAACCAAATGAAGATGAAGATGAAATCGTGGGACAGACTAGGCAACGCACAAAATGGGAGACCGATGATTACTTGTGTCGTGGTCACATTCTTAATGCACTTGCTGATAATTTGTTCGAATTGTACCAAAATGTTGGGACTGCAAAAACTTTGTGGGAAACATTGGAGACCAAATATCTAACGGAAGACGCTACAAGTAAGAAGTTCCTTATCGGTCAGTTTCTAAGCTTTAAAATGCATGATAATAGGCCTGTGCTAGAACAATTTCATGACATCCAACGCATCATAAATCATTGCAAACTGAAAAAATTAAATATGGATGATAATGTAATTGTTGCTGCCATAATTGAAAAACTTCCTCCTTCTTGGAAAGACTATAAGAAAGAACTCAAACACAAAAAGGAGGATCTTTCACTTGAAGAATTAGAGACTCATTTAAGAATTGAACAAGAGTCTCGAATTCTAGATGGTAAAGAGGAACAAGAAAATTCTGTTTCTAAGGTCCATGTGGTGGAGGAAGGAAAGGAGAAAAAATATGGCAATCATGGAAAAAATAACAAGCGGAAGAATTTTTCAAATAATTCTAAAGCAAACAAAAAGAAGAAAGGAAATTGTTTTCATTGCAACAAACCAGGTCACTTCAAGAAGGATTGTCGTGAGTTCAAGAAACTAAAGGAAAAAGGAGGGACATCAGACACAAAGCAAAAATTTGCTGCTATGATATCCGAGGCTAATATGCTTGGAGAAGACAACTCTTGGTGGGTTGATTCTGGTGCCACAAGGCATGTTTGTAAGGACAAGAACTTGTTCTCTGCCTATGAAACAGTGGAAGGAGATGTTCTCTATATGGGAAATTCATCTATAGCTGCGGTTAAAGGCAAAGGGACAGTGGATCTCGAATTCACTTCCGGGAAAATCCTTAGCCTCACCAATGTTTTTCATGTTCCTGATGTTAGGAAAAATTTAGTTTCTGGAAGTCTTCTTAACAAATTTGGCTTTAAGCTTGTATTTGAGTCAGACAAATTTATTCTGACTAAGAATGGTACCTTTGTAGGCAAAGGATATTTGTATGAGGGCATGTTTAAGCTCAATATCAATGAAAGGGATTCTTCTGCTTATATCGTTGATTGTCTTTCATTATGGCATAGTCGTTTAGGACATGTTAATTCTTGGTACTGATTTAGAAAGCATTAATAATACTAAGAGTTTTTTGATTTCTAAATTAGATATGAAAGATATGGGTGTAGCTGATGTCATATTAGGAATGAGAATAATAAGGAAAGATGAAAATATAATTCTCACTCAATCTCATTATGTTGAGAAAATTTTAAAGAAATTTAATCAGTTTGATTGCACACCTGTTAGTACACCTTTTGAACCATAGCTAAAAATGATCCCTAATAATGGTAGAGCTATTTCACAATTGGAATATGCACGAGTAATTGGTAGTTTAATGTATGCCATGACATGTACTCGACCTGATATTGCTTATGCTGTTGGTAAATTAAGTAGATATACTAGTAATCCAAGTTTATTGCATTGGCATGCTGTCAATAGAATATTAAAATATTTGAAAGGAACTATGGACTATGGTATATACTATAGTGGATATCCTTCAGTATTAGAAGGGTTTTCTGATGCCAGTTGGATAACTGAGCGGGAGGATCATTCCTCAACAAGTGGATGGATTTTCACTCTTGGTGGAGGAGCTGTTTCTTGGGGATCAAAGAAACAAACTTGTATAGCTGACTCTACTATGGCAGCTGAGTTTGTAGCATTAGCTGCAACTAGTAAAGAGGCAGAATGGTTAAGGAATTCATTGATTGAAATTCCAGTTTGGCCAAAACCAATGCCTCCAATATCTATACATTGTGATAGCGAGTCTACACTTTCCAGAGCTTATAGTAAAGTGTACAATGGAAAATCTAGACATATTGGCCTGAGACATAGTTATGTCAGACAAATGATTACAGATAGTGTAATCAAAGTGGATTATGTAAAATCAAGTCAAAATTTAGATGATCCTTTTACAAAAGGTCTTGCAAGAGGACTGGTGTCTAAGGCATCAATAGGGATGGGACTAAAGCCCATTAGTAATAATCACTCTTGATGGAAACTCAACTTGAAACTTGATATATTCAAGTCTCAAGTTCAATGATTAAAGTACATCATACGACGTGATTGTAAGCACTATGAAATTTAACATCCCAAGGATAAGTGCTTAGAACATGTAATGAATAATTAAAGAGGATGGATTTAACCTTAATAGATTTATGGTGTTTTAAGTTACATGGACACCTATGATAATCTACCTATATGAGTGTGGAAGTGGTGCCGCTTCCTATGAGTATTGGGCTTGACTCTAAAGCACTCATGAAATCAAGGTACAGACACAAGGCCTAATTCATGTGTCGGCTTATATGGATAATTAGTGACTAAAAGATTTGTGTGTGAAGATAAATCCGGATAATCAATATAGATTGATAGTTCAAAGACAAGTCTACTATACTTTCATGGTTAACCTTGACGAACCTTCACAGGGTATTGGTTCAAGTCGTGAGACACCAATGCTTATACACAGTCTTACAGACAATCAAAGATTTACAAAACTTATTTTGAAAATGGTGGAGGAATGTTGGAGATTTTTAAAATAAGAGAGTAAGAGTTTTTTGGGTGTAAAAGCCTTAAGAGCTTGTCCCACATTGGAAGTATGTGGAAGAGGTGGGAAGCTAACCCAAATATAAAAGGGGATAGTGTCCCACATTGGAAAATGGACAAAGCTAAGTGTCACCACTAAGCTATAAAAGGGTTGGGCAACCTTTGAGTCCCACATTGGAAAAATGTTAAGAATTTGTACACTTAATAAGTACAAATGGAAGATGAAGAGTTAATTCATCTAGCATTTAAGAGGCTATTCAAGAGACCTCAATACGGTGCGAAGCACCGTACGCACAAGCACACGCGCGCGCGCGCGCCCCCGTGCGGGTGCGGGGCAGTGGGCTGTAGAGGCGCTAGTGGCGCACTTTGCACTTCGCATGCCGCGTGTCCGCAGTGGTAGCGGGTTGCCGGGATTCGTCCGGGACGGATCGCGGTAGCTCGGGCGCGGTCACTTTTTGGTTGACCCGTGCAAAACCGATTCGGTGTTATTATACCTGTTCGGAAAGGACTTAAGACTGTTGGTAATTAACAGTCATACCTGTTCGGAACTGACTTAATTCAACAGTCATGACTCTTGAAGACAAAGCCTTTCATTATCTATAAATAAAGGCCGCCTAAAAACGGAATTACATTGATAACAAAAACCAGTTTCAGATTTCCAGACCCTGCTATTACTCTCTTACAATTTTCAGGAGATACAAATTCTCTTATTCTGTTTTGTGCACATAAACAGAATAAGAACTTGATTGACTGTTCTTCGCTGCTACATCCAAGGGCTGTCTTCAAATATACAAGTTGCAGACAGTGCAATTGCTTCATTGTATCTTGAGTACGGATTTGCTGATTCCCATTTGTATACCGAAATTCTTCGTGTGGGGCAAATACTGTATTTAGGAAAGTGACACCACGCCTTGAAGTTTTATAGTGACTATTCAGAAATCACATTGTTGTATTGAAGTTGAAATTTTTGAGATATATAAAGAGTTCCATTTCTGTAGTTGCATTCATAATTTCCAACAATCTAAATACAGTATTTTGGAAATGGCCGACTCTTCCAAATCACTTCGACAAATAACAGAAAGCTTTGTCAAGTTGGACCGTTTTGATGGTGGTAATTTTCTGCGTTGGCAGAAAAAGTTTCATTTTCTTCTAACAACATTGAAGATTGTATATGTCTTGTCACAACCGAAACCAAATGAAGATGAAGATGAAACCGTGGGACAGACTAGGCAACGCACAAAATGGGAGACCGATGATTACTTGTGTCGTGGTCACATTCTTAATGCACTTGCTGATAATTTGTTCGACTTGTACCAAAATGTTGGGACTGCAAAAACTTTGTGGGAAACATTGGAGACCAAATATCTAACGGAAGACGCTACAAGTAAGAAGTTCCTTATCGGTCAGTTTCTAAGCTTTAAAATGCATGATAATAGGCCTGTGCTAGAACAATTTCATGACATCCAACGCATCATAAATCATTGCAAACTGAAAAAATTAAATATGGATGATAATGTAATTGTTGCTGCCATAATTGAAAAACTTCCTCCTTCTTGGAAAGACTATAAGAAAGAACTCAAACACAAAAAGGAGGATCTTTCACTTGAAGAATTAGAGACTCATTTAAGAATTGAACAAGAGTCTCGAATTCTATATGGTAAAGAGGAACGAGAAAATTCTGTTTCTAAGGTCCATGTGGTGGAGGAAGGAAAGGAGAAAAAATATGGCAATCATGGAAAAAATAACAAGCGGAAGAATTTTTCAAATAATTCTAAAGCAAACAAAAAGAAGAAAGGAAATTGTTTTCATTGCAACAAACCAGGTCACTTCAAGAAGGATTGTCGTGAGTTCAAGAAACTAAAGGAAAAAGGAGGGACATCAGACACAAAGCAAAAATTTGCTGCTATGATATCCGAGGCTAATATGCTTGGAGAAGACAACTCTTGGTGGGTTGATTCTGGTGCCACAAGGCATGTTTGTAAGGACAAGAACTTGTTCTCTGCCTATGAAACAGTGGAAGGAGATGTTCTCTATATGGGAAATTCATCTATAGCTGCGGTTAAAGGCAAAGGGACAGTGGATCTCGAATTCACTTCCGGGAAAATCCTTAGCCTCACCAATGTTTTTCATGTTCCTGATGTTAGGAAAAATTTAGTTTCTGGAAGTCTTCTTAACAAATTTGGCTTTAAGCTTGTATTTGAGTCAGACAAATTTATTCTGACTAAGAATGGTACCTTTGTAGGCAAAGGATATTTGTATGAGGGCATGTTTAAGCTCAATATCAATGAAAGGGATTCTTCTGCTTATATCGTTGATTGTCTTTCATTATGGCATAGTCGTTTAGGACATGTTAATTCTTGGTACTGATTTAGAAAGCATTAATAATACTAAGAGTTTTTTGATTTCTAAATTAGATATGAAAGATATGGGTGTAGCTGATGTCATATTAGGAATGAGAATAATAAGGAAAGATGAAAATATAATTCTCACTCAATCTCATTATGTTGAGAAAATTTTAAAGAAATTTAATCAGTTTGATTGCACACCTGTTAGTACACCTTTTGAACCATAGCTAAAAATGATCCCTAATAATGGTAGAGCTATTTCACAATTGGAATATGCACGAGTAATTGGTAGTTTAATGTATGCCATGACATGTACTCGACCTGATATTGCTTATGCTGTTGGTAAATTAAGTAGATATACTAGTAATCCAAGTTTATTGCATTGGCATGCTGTCAATAGAATATTAAAATATTTGAAAGGAACTATGGACTATGGTATATACTATAGTGGATATCCTTCAGTATTAGAAGGGTTTTCTGATGCCAGTTGGATAACTGAGCGGGAGGATCATTCCTCAACAAGTGGATGGATTTTCACTCTTGGTGGAGGAGCTGTTTCTTGGGGATCAAAGAAACAAACTTGTATAGCTGACTCTACTATGGCAGCTGAGTTTGTCGGATTAGCTGCAACTAGTAAAGAGGCAGAATGGTTAAGGAATTCATTGATTGAAATTCCAGTTTGGCCAAAACCAATGCCTCCAATATCTATACATTGTGATAGCGAGTCTACACTTTCCAGAGCTTATAGTAAAGTGTACAATGGAAAATCTAGACATATTGGCCTGAGACATAGTTATGTCAGACAAATGATTACAGATAGTGTAATCACAGTGGATTATGTAAAATCAAGTCAAAATTTAGATGATCCTTTTACAAAAGGTCTTGCAAGAGGACTGGTGTCTAAGGCATCAATAGGGATGGGACTAAAGCCCATTAGTAATAATCACTCTTGATGGAAACTCAACTTGAAACTTGATATATTCAAGTCTCAAGTTCAATGATTAAAGTACATCATACGACGTGATTGTAAGCACTATGAAATTTAACATCCCAAGGATAAGTGCTTAGAACATGTAATGAATAATTAAAGAGGATGGATTTAACCTTAATAGATTTATGGTGTTTTAAGTTACATGGACACCTATGATAATCTACCTATATGAGTGTGGAAGTGGTGCCGCTTCCTATGAGTATGGGGCTTGACTCTAAAGCACTCATGAAATCAAGGTACAGACACAAGGCCTAATTCATGTGTCGGCTTATATGGATAATTAGTGACTAAAAGATTTGTGTGTGAAGATAAATCCGGATAATCAATATAGATTGATAGTTCAAAGACAAGTCTACTATACTTTCATGGTTAACCATGACGAACCTTCACAGGGTATTGGTTCAAGTCGTGAGACACCAATGCTTATACACAGTCTTACAGACAATCAAAGATTTACAAAACTTATTTTGAAAATGGTGGAGGAATGTTGGAGATTTTTAAAATAAGAGAGTAAGAGTTTTTTGGGTGTAAAAGCCTTAAGAGCTTGTCCCACATTGGAAGTATGTGGAAGAGGTGGGAAGCTAACCCAAATATAAAAGGGGATAGTGTCCCACATTGGAAAATGGACAAAGCTAAGTGTCACCACTAAGCTATAAAAGGGTTGGGCAACCTTTGAGTCCCACATTGGAAAAATGTTAAGAATTTGTACACTTAATAAGTACAAATGGAAGATGAAGAGTTAATTCATCTAGCATTTAAGAGGCTATTCAAGAGACCTCAATACGGTGCGAAGCACCGTACGCACAAGCACACGCGCGCGCGCGCGCCCCCGTGCGGGTGCGGGGCAGTGGGCTGTAGAGGCGCTAGTGGCGCACTTTGCACTTCGCATGCCGCGTGTCCGCAGTGGTAGCGGGTTGCCGGGATTCGTCCGGGACGGATCGCGGTAGCTCGGGCGCGGTCACTTTTTGGTTGACCCGTGCAAAACCGATTCGGTGTTATTATACCTGTTCGGAAAGGACTTAAGACTGTTGGTAATTAACAGTCATACCTGTTCGGAACTGACTTAATTCAACAGTCATGACTCTTGAAGACAAAGCCTTTCATTATCTATAAATAAAGGCCGCCTAAAAACGGAATTACATTGATAACAAAAACCAGTTTCAGATTTCCAGACCCTGCTATTACTCTCTTACAATTTTCAGGAGATACAAATTCTCTTATTCTGTTTTGTGCACATAAACAGAATAAGAACTTGATTGACTGTTCTTCGCTGCTACATCCAAGGGCTGTCTTCAAATATACAAGTTGCAGACAGTGCAATTGCTTCATTGTATCTTGAGTACGGATTTGCTGATTCCCATTTGTATACCGAAATTCTTCGTGTGGGGCAAATACTGTATTTAGGAAAGTGACACCACGCCTTGAAGTTTTATAGTGACTATTCAGAAATCACATTGTTGTATTGAAGTTGAAATTTTTGAGATATATAAAGAGTTCCATTTCTGTATTTGCATTCATAATTTCCAACAATCTAAATACAGTATTTTGGAAATGGCCGACTCTTCCAAATCACTTCGACAAATAACAGAAAGCTTTGTCAAGTTGGACCGTTTTGATGGTGGTAATTTTCTGCGTTGGCAGAAAAAGTTTCATTTTCTTCTAACAACATTGAAGATTGTATATGTCTTGTCACAACCGAAACCAAATGAAGATGAAGATGAAACCGTGGGACAGACTAGGCAACGCACAAAATGGGAGACCGATGATTACTTGTGTCGTGGTCACATTCTTAATGCACTTGCTGATAATTTGTTCGACTTGTACCAAAATGTTGGGACTGCAAAAACTTTGTGGGAAACATTGGAGACCAAATATCTAACGGAAGACGCTACAAGTAAGAAGTTCCTTATCGGTCAGTTTCTAAGCTTTAAAATGCATGATAATAGGCCTGTGCTAGAACAATTTCATGACATCCAACGCATCATAAATCATTGCAAACTGAAAAAATTAAATATGGATGATAATGTAATTGTTGCTGCCATAATTGAAAAACTTCCTCCTTCTTGGAAAGACTATAAGAAAGAACTCAAACACAAAAAGGAGGATCTTTCACTTGAAGAATTAGAGACTCATTTAAGAATTGAACAAGAGTCTCGAATTCTATATGGTAAAGAGGAACGAGAAAATTCTGTTTCTAAGGTCCATGTGGTGGAGGAAGGAAAGGAGAAAAAATATGGCAATCATGGAAAAAATAACAAGCGGAAGAATTTTTCAAATAATTCTAAAGCAAACAAAAAGAAGAAAGGAAATTGTTTTCATTGCAACAAACCAGGTCACTTCAAGAAGGATTGTCGTGAGTTCAAGAAACTAAAGGAAAAAGGAGGGACATCAGACACAAAGCAAAAATTTGCTGCTATGATATCCGAGGCTAATATGCTTGGAGAAGACAACTCTTGGTGGGTTGATTCTGGTGCCACAAGGCATGTTTGTAAGGACAAGAACTTGTTCTCTGCCTATGAAACAGTGGAAGGAGATGTTCTCTATATGGGAAATTCATCTATAGCTGCGGTTAAAGGCAAAGGGACAGTGGATCTCGAATTCACTTCCGGGAAAATCCTTAGCCTCACCAATGTTTTTCATGTTCCTGATGTTAGGAAAAATTTAGTTTCTGGAAGTCTTCTTAACAAATTTGGCTTTAAGCTTGTATTTGAGTCAGACAAATTTATTCTGACTAAGAATGGTACCTTTGTAGGCAAAGGATATTTGTATGAGGGCATGTTTAAGCTCAATATCAATGAAAGGGATTCTTCTGCTTATATCGTTGATTGTCTTTCATTATGGCATAGTCGTTTAGGACATGTTAATTCTTGGTACTGATTTAGAAAGCATTAATAATACTAAGAGTTTTTTGATTTCTAAATTAGATATGAAAGATATGGGTGTAGCTGATGTCATATTAGGAATGAGAATAATAAGGAAAGATGAAAATATAATTCTCACTCAATCTCATTATGTTGAGAAAATTTTAAAGAAATTTAATCAGTTTGATTGCACACCTGTTAGTACACCTTTTGAACCATAGCTAAAAATGATCCCTAATAATGGTAGAGCTATTTCACAATTGGAATATGCACGAGTAATTGGTAGTTTAATGTATGCCATGACATGTACTCGACCTGATATTGCTTATGCTGTTGGTAAATTAAGTAGATATACTAGTAATCCAAGTTTATTGCATTGGCATGCTGTCAATAGAATATTAAAATATTTGAAAGGAACTATGGACTATGGTATATACTATAGTGGATATCCTTCAGTATTAGAAGGGTTTTCTGATGCCAGTTGGATAACTGAGCGGGAGGATCATTCCTCAACAAGTGGATGGATTTTCACTCTTGGTGGAGGAGCTGTTTCTTGGGGATCAAAGAAACAAACTTGTATAGCTGACTCTACTATGGCAGCTGAGTTTGTAGCATTAGCTGCAACTAGTAAAGAGGCAGAATGGTTAAGGAATTCATTGATTGAAATTCCAGTTTGGCCAAAACCAATGCCTCCAATATCTATACATTGTGATAGCGAGTCTACACTTTCCAGAGCTTATAGTAAAGTGTACAATGGAAAATCTAGACATATTGGCCTGAGACATAGTTATGTCAGACAAATGATTACAGATAGTGTAATCACAGTGGATTATGTAAAATCAAGTCAAAATTTAGATGATCCTTTTACAAAAGGTCTTGCAAGAGGACTGGTGTCTAAGGCATCAATAGGGATGGGACTAAAGCCCATTAGTAATAATCACTCTTGATGGAAACTCAACTTGAAACTTGATATATTCAAGTCTCAAGTTCAATGATTAAAGTACATCATACGACGTGATTGTAAGCACTATGAAATTTAACATCCCAAGGATAAGTGCTTAGAACATGTAATGAATAATTAAAGATGATGGATTTAACCTTAATAGATTTATGGTGTTTTAAGTTACATGGACACCTATGATAATCTACCTATATGAGTGTGGAAGTGGTGCCGCTTCCTATGAGTATTGGGCTTGACTCTAAAGCACTCATGAAATCAAGGTACAGACACAAGGCCTAATTCATGTGTCGGCTTATATGGATAATTAGTGACTAAAAGATTTGTGTGTGAAGATAAATCCGGATAATCAATATAGATTGATAGTTCAAAGACAAGTCTACTATACTTTCATGGTTAACCTTGACGAACCTTCACAGGGTATTGGTTCAAGTCGTGAGACACCAATGCTTATACACAGTCTTACAGACAATCAAAGATTTACAAAACTTATTTTGAAAATGGTGGAGGAATGTTGGAGATTTTTAAAATAAGAGAGTAAGAGTTTTTTGGGTGTAAAAGCCTTAAGAGCTTGTCCCACATTGGAAGTATGTGGAAGAGGTGGGAAGCTAACCCAAATATAAAAGGGGATAGTGTCCCACATTGGAAAATGGACAAAGCTAAGTGTCACCACTAAGCTATAAAAGGGTTGGGCAACCTTTGAGTCCCACATTGGAAAAATGTTAAGAATTTGTACACTTAATAAGTACAAATGGAAGATGAAGAGTTAATTCATCTAGCATTTAAGAGGCTATTCAAGAGACCTCAATACGGTGCGAAGCACCGTACGCACAAGCACACGCGCGCGCGCGCGCCCCCGTGCGGGTGCGGGGCAGTGGGCTGTAGAGGCGCTAGTGGCGCACTTTGCACTTCGCATGCCGCGTGTCCGCAGTGGTAGCGGGTTGCCGGGATTCGTCCGGGACGGATCGCCGTAGCTCGGGCGCGGTCACTTTTTGGTTGACCCGTGCAAAACCGATTCGGTATTATTATACCTGTTCGGAAAGGACTTAAGACTGTTGGTAATTAACAGTCATACCTGTTCGGAACTGACTTAATTCAACAGTCATGACTCATGAAGACAAAGCCTTTCATTATCTATAAATAAAGGCCGCCTAAAAACGGAATTACATTGATAACAAAAACCAGTTTCAGATTTCCAGACCCTGCTATTACTCTCTTACAATTTTCAGGAGATACAAATTCTCTTATTCTGTTTTGTGCACATAAACAGAATAAGAACTTGATTGACTATTCTTCGCTGCTACATCCAAGGGCTGTCTTCAAATATACAAGTTGCAGACAGTGCAATTGCTTCATTGTATCTTGAGTACGGATTTGCTGATTCCCATTTGTATACCGAAATTCTTCGTGTGGGGAAAATACTGTATTTAGGAAAGTGACACCACGCCTCGAAGTTTTATAGTGACTATTCAGAAATCATATTGTTGTATTGAAGTTGACATTTTTGAGATATTTAAAGAGTTCCATTTATGTATTTGCATTCATAATTTCCAACAATCTAAATACAGTATTTTGGAAATTGTCGACTCTTCCAAATCACTTCGACAAATAACAGAAAGCTTTGTCAAATTGGACCGTTTTGATGGTGGTAATTTTCTGCGTTGGCAAAAAAGGTTCATTTTCTTCTAACAACATTGAAGATTGTATATATCTCGTCACAACCGAAACCAAATGAAGATGAAGATGAAACCGTGGGACAGACTAGGCAACGCACAAAATGGGAGACCGATGATTACTTGTGTCGTGGTCACATTCTTAATGCACTTGCTGATAATTTATTCGAATTGTACCAAAATGTTGGGACTGCAAAAACTTTGTGGTAAACATTGGAGACCAAATATCTAACGGAAGACGCTACAAGTAAGAAGTTCCTTATCGGTCAGTTTCTAAGCTTTAAAATGCATGATAATAGGCCTGTGCTAGAACAATTTCATGACATCCAACGCATCATAAATCATTGCAAACTGAAAAAATTAAATATGGATGATAATGTAATTGTTGCTGCCATAATTGAAAAACTTCCTCCTTCTTGGAAAGACTATAAGAAAGAACTCAAACACAAAAAGGAGGATCTTTCACTTTAAGAATTAGAGACTCATTTAAGAATTGAACAAGAGTCTCGAATTCTAGATGGTAAAGAGGAACGAGAAAATTCTGTTTCTAAGGTCCATGTGGTGGAGGAAGGAAAGGAGCAAAAATATGGCAATCATGGAAAAAATAACAAGCGGAGGAATTTTTCAAATAATTCTAAAGCAAACAAAAAGAAGAAAGGAAATTGTTTTCATTGCAACAAACCAGGTCACTTCAAGAAGGATTGTCGTGAGTTCAAGAAACTAAAGGAAAAAGGAGGGACATCAGACACAAAGCAAAAATTTGCTGCTATGATATCCGAGGCTAATATGCTTGGAGAAGACAACTCTTGGTGGGTTGATTCTGGTGCCACAAGGCATGTTTGTAAGGACAAGAACTTGTTCTCTGCCTATGAAACAGTGGAAGGAGATGTTCTCTATATGGGAAATTCATCTACAGCTGCGGTTAAAGGCAAAGGGACAGTGGATCTCGAATTCACTTCCGGGAAAATCCTTAGCCTCACCAATGTTTTTCATGTTCCTGATGTTAGGAAAAATTTAGTTTCTGGAAGTCTTCTTAACAAATTTGGCTTTAAGCTTGTATTTGAGTCAGACAAATTTATTCTGACTAAGAATGGTACCTTTGTAGGCAAAGGATATTTGTATGAGGGCATGTTTAAGCTCAATATCAATGAAATGGATTCTTCTGCTTATATTGTTGATTGTCTTTCATTATGGCATAGTCGTTTAGGACATGTTAATTCTTGGTACTGATTTAGAAAGCATTAATAATACTAAGAGTTTTTTGTCTTCTAAATTTGATATGAAAGATATGGGTGTAGCTGATGTCATATTAGGAATGAGAATAATAAGGAAAGATAAAAATATAATTCTCACTCAATCTCATTATGTTGAGAAAATTTTAAAGAAATTTAATCAGTTTGATTGCACACCTGTTAGTACACCTTTTGAACCACAACTAAAGATGATCCCTAATAATGGTAGAGCTATTTCACAATTGGAATATGCACGAGTAATTGGTAGTTTAATGTATGCCATGACATATACTCGACCTGATATTGCTTATGCTGTTGGTAAATTAAGTAGATATACTAGTAATCCAAGTTTATTGCATTGGCATGCTGTCAATAGAATATTAAAATATTTGAAAGGAACTATGGACTATGGTATATACTATAGTGGATATCCTTCAGTATTAGAAGGGTTTTCTGATGCCAGTTGGATAACTGAGCGGGAGGATCATTCCTCAACAAGTGGATGGATTTTCACTCTTGGTGGAGGAGCTGTTTCTTGGGGATCAAAGAAACAAACTTTTATAGCTGACTCTACTATGGCAGCTGAGTTTGTCGGATTAGCTGCAACTAGTAAAGAGGCAGAATGGTTAAGGAATTCATTGATTGAAATTCCAGTTTGTCCAAAACCAATGCCTCCAATATCTATACATTGTGATAGTGAGTCTACACTTTCCACAGCTTATAGTAAAGTGTACAATGGAAAATCTAGACATATTGGCCTGAGACATAGTTATGTAAGACAAATGATTACAGATAGTGTAATCACAGTGAATTATGTAAAATCAAGTCAAAATTTAGCTGATCCTTTTACAAAAGGTCTTGCAAGAGGACTGGTGTCTAAGACATCAATAGGGATGGGACTAAAGCCCATTAATAATAATCACTCTTGATGGAAACTCAACTTGAAACTTGATATATTCAAGTCTCAAGTTCAATGATTAAAGTACATCATACGACGTGATTGTAAGCACTATGAAATTTAACATCCCAAGGATAAGTGCTTAGAACATGTAATGAATAATGAAAGAGGATGGATTTAACCTTAATAGATTTATGGTGTTTTAAGTTACATGGACACCTATGATAATCTACCTATATGAGTGTGGAAGTGGTGCCTCTTCCTATGAGTATTGGGCTTGACTCTAAAGCACTCATGAAATCAAGGTACAGACACAAGGCCTAATTCATGTGTCGGCTTATATGGATAATTAGTGACTAAAAGATTTGTGTGTGAAGACAAATACGGATAATCAATATAGATTGATAGTTCAAAGACAAGTCTACTATACTTTCATGGTTAACCTTGACGAGCCTTCACTGGGTATTGGTTCAAGTCGTGAGACACCAATGCTTATACACAGTCTTACAGACAATCAAAGATTTACAAAACTTATTTTGAAAATGGTGGAGGAATGTTGGAGATTTTTAAAATAAGAGAGTAAGAGTTATTTGGGTGTAAAAGCCTTAAGAGCTTGTCCCACATTGGAAGTATGTGGAAGAGGTGGGAAGCTAACCCAAATATAAAAGGGGATAGTGTCCCACATTGGAAAATGTACAAAGCTAAGTGTCACCACTAAGCTATAAAAGGGTTGGGCAACCTTTGAGTCCCACATTGGAAAAATGTTAAGAATTTGTACACTTAATAAGTACAAATGGAAGATGAAGAGTTAATTGATCTAGCATTTAAGAGGCTATTCAAGAGACCTCAATACGGTGCGAAGCACCGTTCGCACACGCACACGAGCGCGCGCGCGCGCGTGCGGGTGCGGGGCAGTGGGCTGTAGAGGCGCTAGTGGATCACTTTGCACTTCGCACGCCGTGTGTCCGCAGTGGTAGCGGGTTGCCGGGATTCGTCCGGGTCGGATCGCGGTAGCTCGGGCGCGGTCACTTTTTGGTTGACCCGTGCAAAACCGATTCGGTATTATTATACCTGTTCGGAAAGGACTTAAGACTGTTGGTAATTAACAGTCATACCTGTTGGGAACTGACTTAATTCAACAGTCATGACTCTTGAAGACAAAGCCTTTCATTATCTATAAATAAAGGCTGCCTAAAAACGGAATTACATTGATAACAAAAACTAGTTTCAGATTTCCAGACCCTGCTATTACTCTCTTACAATTTTCAGGAGATACAAATTCTCTTATTCTGTTTTGTGCACATAAACAGAATAAGAACTTGATTGACTATTCTTCGCTGCTACATCCAAGGGCTATCTTCAAATATACAAGTTGCAGACAGTGCAATTGCTTCATTGTATCTTGAGTACGGATTTGCTGATTCCCATTTGTATACCGAAATTCTTCGTGTGGGGCAAATACTGTATTTAGGAAAGTGACACCACGCCTTGAAGTTTTATAGTGACTATTCAGAAATCACATTGTTGTATTGAAGTTGACATTTTTGAGATATATAAAGAGTTCCATTTATGTATTTGCATTCATAATTTCCAACAATCTAAATACAGTATTTTGGAAATGGCCGACTCTTCCAAATCACTTCGACAAATAACAGAAAGCTTTGTCAAGTTGGACCGTTTTGATGGTGGTAATTTTCTGCGTTGGCAGAAAAAGGTTCATTTTCTTCTAACAACATTGAAGATTGTATATGTCTTGTCACAACCGAAACCAAATGAAGATGAAGATGAAACCGTGGAACAGACTAGGCAACGCACAAAATGGGAGACCGATGATTACTTGTGTCGTGGTCACATTCTTAATGCACTTGCTGATAATTTTTTTGACTTGTACTAAAATGTTGGGACTGCAAAAACTTTGTGGGAAACATTGGAGACCAAATATCTAACGGAAGACGCTACAAGTAAGAAGTTCCTTATCGGTCAGTTTCTAAGCTTTAAAATGCATGATAATAGGCCTGTGCTAGAACAATTTCATGACATCCAACGCATCATAAATCATTGCAAACTGAAAAAATTAAATATGGATGATAATGTAATTGTTGCTGCCATAATTGAAAAACTTCCTCCTTCTTGGAAAGACTATAAGAAAGAACTCAAACACAAAAAGGAGGATCTTTCACTTGAAGAATTAGAGACTCATTTAAGAATTGAACAAGAGTCTCGAATTCTAGATGGTAAAGAGGAACAAGAAAATCCTGTTTCTAAGGTCCATGTGGTGGAGGAAGGAAAGGAGCAAAAATATGGCAATCATGGAAAAAATAACAAGCGGAAGAATTTTTCAAATAATTCTAAAGCAAACAAAAAGAAGAAAGGAAATTGTTTTCATTGCAACAAACCAGGTCACTTCAAGAAGGATTGTCGTGAGTTCAAGAAACTAAAGGAAAAAGGAGGGACATCAGACACAAAGCAAAAATTTGCTGCTATGATATCCGAGGCTAATATGCTTGGAGAAGACAACTCTTGGTGGGTTGATTCTGGTGCCACAAGGCATGTTTGTAAGGACAAGAACTTGTTCTCTGCATATGAAAAAGTGGAAGGAGATGTTCTCTATATGGGAAATTCATCTACAGCTGCGGTTAAAGGCAAAAGGACAGTGGATCTCGAATTCACTTCCGGGAAAATCCTTAGCCTCACCAATGTTTTTCATGTTCCTGATGTTAGGAAAAATTTAGTTTCTGGAAGTCTTCTTAACAAATTTGGCTTTAAGCTTGTATTTGAGTCAGGCAAATTTATTCTGACTAAGAATGGTACCTTTGTAGGCAAAGGATATTTGTATGAGGGCATGTTTAAGCTCAATATCAATGAAAGGGATTCTTCTGCTTATATCGTTGATTGTCTTTCATTATGGCATAGTCGTTTAGGACATGTTAATTCTTGGTACTGATTTAGAAAGCATTAATAATACTAAGAGTTTTTTGTCTTCTAAATTTGATATGAAAGATATGGGTGTAGCTGATGTCATATTAGGAATGAGAATAATAAGGAAAGATAAAAATATAATTCTCACTCAATCTCATTATGTTGAGAAAATTTTAAAGAAATTTAATCAGTTTGATTGCACACCTGTTAGTACACCTTTTGAACCACAGCTAAAGATGATCCCTAATAATGGTAGAGCTATTTCATAATTGGAATATGCACGAGTAATTGGTAGTTTAATGTATGCCATGACATGTAGTCGACCTGATATTGCTTATGCTGTTGGTAAATTAAGTAGATATACTAGTAATCCAAGTTTATTGCATTGGCATGCTGTCAATAGAATATTAAAATATTTGAAAGGAACTATGGACTATGGTATATACTATAGTGGATATCCTTCAGTATTAGAATGGTTTTCTGATGCCAGTTGGATAACTGAGCGGGAGGATCATTCCTCAACAAGTGGATGGATTTTCACTCTTGGTGGAGGAGCTGTTTCTTGGGGATCAAAGAAACAAACTTGTATAGCTGACTCTACTATGGCAGCTGAGTTTGTAGCATTAGCTGCAACTAGTAAAGAGGCAGAATGGTTAAGGAATTCATTGATTGAAATTCCAGTTTGGCCAAAACCAATGCCTCCAATATCTATACATTGTGATAGTGAGTCTACACTTTCCAGAACTTATAGTAAAGTGTACAATGGAAAATCTAGACATATTGGCATGAGACATAGTTATGTCAGACAAATGATTACAGATAGTGTAATCGCAGTGGATTATGTAAAATCAAGTCAAAATTTAGCTGATCCTTTTACAAAAGGTCTTGCAAGAGGACTGGTGTCTAAGACATCAATAGGGATGGGACTAGAGCCCATTAATAATAATCACTCTTGATGGAAACTCAACTTGAAACTTGATATATTCAAGTCTCAAGTTCAATGATTAAAGTACATCATACGACGTGATTGTAAGCACTATGAAATTTAACATCCCAAGGATAAGTGCTTAGAACATGTAATGAATAATGAAAGAGGATGGATTTAACCTTAATAGATTTATGGTGTTTTAAGTTACATGGACACCTATGATAATCTACCTATATGAGTGTGGAAGTGGTGCCGCTTCCTATGAGTATTGGGCTTGACTCTAAAGCACTCATGAAATCAAGGTACAGACACAAGGCCTAATTCATGTGTCGGCTTATATGGATAATTAGTGACTAAAAGATTTGTGTGTGAAGACAAATCCGGATAATCAATATAGATTGATAGTTCAAAGACAAGTCTACTATACTTTCATGATTAACCTTGACGAACCTTCACTGGGTATTGGTTCAAGTCGTGAGACACCAATGCTTATACACAGTCTTACAGACAATCAAAGATTTACAAAACTTATTTTGAAAATGGTGGAGGAATGTTGGAGATTTTTAAAATAAGAGAGTAAGAGTTTTTTGGGAGTAAAAGCCTTAAGAGCTTGTCCCACATTGGAAGTATGTGGAAGAGGTGGGAAGCTAACCCAAATATAAAAGGGGATAGTGTCCCACATTGGAAAATGTACAAAGCTAAGTGTCACCACTAAGCTATAAAAGGGTTGGGCAACCTTTGAGTCCCACATTGGAAAAATGTTAAGAATTTGTACACTTAATAAGTACAAATGGAAGATGAAGAGTTAATTCATCTAGCATTTAAGAGGCTATTCAAGAGACCTCAATACGGTGCGAAGCACCGTACGCACACGCACACGAGCGCGCGCGCGCGCGTGCGGATGCGGGCCAGTGGGCTGTAGAGGCGCTAGTGGCTCACTTTGCACTTCGTACGCCGCGTGTCCGCAGTGGTAGCGGGTTACCGGGATTCGTCCAGGTCGGATCGCGGTAGCTCGGGCGCGGTCTCTTTTTGGTTGACCCGTGCAAAACCGATTCGGTATTATTATACCTGTTCGGAAAGGACTTAAGACTGTTGGTAATTAACAGTCATACCTGTTCGGAACTGACTTAATTCAATAGTCATGACTCTTGAAGACAAAGCCTTTCATTATCTATAAATAAAGGCTGCCTAAAAACGGAATTACATTGATAACAAAAACTAGTTTCAGATTTCCAGACCCTGCTATTACTCTCTTACAATTTTCAGGAGATACAAATTCTCTTATTCTGTTTTGTGCACATAAACAGAATAAGAACTTGATTGACTGTTCTTCGCTGCTACATCCAAGGGCTGTCTTCAAATATAGAAGTTGCAGACAGTGCAATTGCTTCATTGTATCTTGAGTACGGATTTGCTGATTCCCATTTGTATACCGAAATTCTTCGTGTGGGGCAAATACTGTATTTAGGAAAGTGACACCATGCCTTGAAGTTTTATAGTGACTATTCGGAAATCATATTGTTGTATTGAAGTTGACATTTTTGAGATATATAAAGAGTTCCATTTCTGTATTTGCATTCATAATTTCCAACAATCTAAATACAGTATTTTGGAAATGGCCGACTCTTCCAAATCACTTCGACTAATAACAGAAAGCTTTGTCAAGTTGGACCGTTTTGATGGTGGTAATTTTCTGCGTTGGCAGAAAAAGGTTCATTTTCTTCTAACAACATTTAAGATTGTATATGTCTTATCACAACCGAAACCAAGTGAAGATGAAGATGAAACCGTGGAACAGACTAGGCAACGTACAAAATGGGAGACCGATGATTACTTGTGTCGTGGTCACATTCTTAATGCACTTGCTGATAATTTGTTCGACTTGTACCAAAATGTTGGGACTACAAAAACTTTGTGGGAAACATTGGAGACCAAATATCTAACGGAAGACGCTACAAGTAAGAAGTTCCTTATCGGTCAGTTTCTAAGCTTTAAAATGCATGATAATAGGCCTGTGCTAGAACAATTTCATGACATCCAACGCATCATAAATCATTGCAAACTAAAAAAATTAAATATGGATGATAATGTAATTGTTGCTGCCATAATTGAAAAACTTCCTCCTTCTTGGAAAGACTATAAGAAAGAACTCAAACACAAAAAGGGCGATCTTTCACTTGAAGAATTAGAGACTCATTTAAGAATTGAACAAGAGTCTCGAATTCTAGATGGTAAAGAGGAACAAGAAAATCCTGTTTCTAAGGTCCATGTGGTGGAGGAAGGAAAGGAGCAAAAATATGGCAATCATGGAAAAAATAACAAGCGGAAGAATTTTTCAAATAATTCTAAAGCAAACAAAAAGAAGAAAGGAAATTGTTTTCATTGCAACAAACCAGGTCACTTCAAGAAGGATTGTCGTGAGTTCAAGAAACTAAAGGAAAAAGGAGGGACATCAGACACAAAGCAAAAATTTGCTGCTATGATATCCGAGGCTAATATGCTTGGAGAAGACAACTCTTGGTGGGTTGATTCTGGTGCCACAAGGCATGTTTGTAAGGACAAGAACTTGTTCTCTGCCTATGAAACAGTGGAAGGAGATGTTCTCTATATAGGAAATTCATCTACAGCTGCGGTTAAAGGCAAAAGGACAGTGGATCTCGAATTCACTTCCGGGAAAATCCTTAGCCTCACCAATGTTTTTCATGTTCCTGATGTTAGGAAAAATTTAGTTTCTGGAAGTCTTCTTAACAAATTTGGCTTTAAGCTTGTATTTGAGTCAGACAAATTTATTCTGACTAAGAATAGTACCTTTGTAGGCAAATGATATTTGTATGAGGGCATGTTTAAGCTCAATATCAATGAAAGGGATTCTTCTGCTTATATCGTTGATTGTCTTTCATTATGGCATAGTCGTTTAGGACATGTTAATTCTTGGTACTGATTTAGAAAGCATTAATAATACTAAGAGTTTTTTGTCTTCTAAATTTGATATGAAAGATATGGGTGTAGCTGATGTCATATTAGGAATGAGAATAATAAGGAAAGATAAAAATATAATTCTCACTCAATCTCATTATGTTGAGAAAATTTTAAAGAAATTTAATCAGTTTGATTGCACACCTGTTAGTACACCTTTTGAACCACAGCTAAAGATGATCCCTAATAATGGTAGAGCTATTTCACAATTGGAATATGCACGAGTAATTGGTAGTTTAATGTATGCCATGACATGTAGTCGACCTGATATTGCTTATGCTGTTGGTAAATTAAGTAGATATACTAGTAATCCAAGTTTATTGCATTGGCATGCTGTCAATAGAATATTAAAATATTTGAAAGGAACTATGGACTATGGTATATACTATAGTGGATATCCTTCAGTATTAGAATGGTTTTCTGATGCCAGTTGGATAACTGAGCGGGAGGATCATTCCTCAACAAGTGGATGGATTTTCACTCTTGGTGGAGGAGCTGTTTCTTGGGGATCAAAGAAACAAACTTGTATAGCTGACTCTACTATGGCAGCTGAGTTTGTAGCATTAGCTGCAACTAGTAAAGAGGCAGAATGGTTAAGGAATTCATTGATTGAAATTCCAGTTTGGCCAAAACCAATGCCTCCAATATCTATACATTGTGATAGTGACTCTACACTTTCCAGAGCTTATAGTAAAGTGTACAATGGAAAATCTAGACATATTGGCCTGAGACATAGTTATGTCAGACAAATGATTACAGATAGTGTAATCACAGTGGATTATGTAAAATCAAGTCAAAATTTAGCTGATCCTTTTACAAAAGGTCTTGCAAGAGGACTGGTGTCTAAGACATCAATAGGGATGGGACTAAAGCCCATTAATAATAATCACTCTTGATGGAAACTCAACTTGAAACTTGATATATTCAAGTCTCAAGTTCAATGATTAAAGTACATCATACGACGTGATTGTAAGCACTATGAAATTTAACATCCCAAGGATAAGTGCTTAGAACATGTAATGAATAATGAAAGAGGATGGATTTAACCTTAATAGATTTATGGTGTTTTAAGTTACATGGACACCTATGATAATCTACCTATATGAGTGTGGAAGTGGTGCCGTTTCCTATGAGTATTGGGCTTGACTCTAAAGCACTCATGAAATCAAGGTACAGACACAAGGCCTAATTCATGTGTCGGCTTATATGGATAATTAGTGACTAAAAGATTTGTGTGTGAAGACAAATCCGGATAATCAATATAGATTGATAGTTCAAAGACAAGTCTACTATACTTTCATGGTTAACCTTGACGAGCCTTCACAGGGTATTGGTTCAAGTCGTGAGACACCAATGCTTATACACAGTCTTACAGACAATCAAAGATTTACAAAACTTATTTTGAAAATGGTGGAGGAATGTTGGAGATTTTTAAAATAAGAGAGTAAGAGTTTTTTGGGTGTAAAAGCCTTAAGAGCTTGTCCCACATTGGAAGTATGTGGAAGAGGTGGGAAGCTAACCCAAATATAAAAGGGGATAGTGTCCCACATTGGAAAATGTACAAAGCTAAGTGTCACCAGTAAGCTATAAAAGGGTTGGGCAACCTTTGAGTCCCACATTGGAAAAATGTTAAGAACTTGTACACTTAATAAGTACAAATGGAAGATGAAGAGTTAATTCATCTAGCATTTAAGAGGCTATTAAAGAGACCTCAGTACGGTGCGAAGCACCGTACGCACACGCACACGCGCGCGCGCGCGGGCGTGCGGGCGTGCGGGTGCGGGGCAGTGGAATGTTGAGGCGCTAGTGGCGCACTTTGCACTTCGCACGCCGCGTGTCCGCAGCGGTAGCGGGTTGCCGGGATTCGTCCGGGTCGGATCGCGGTAGCTCGGGCGCGGTCACTTTTTGGTTGACCCGTGCAAAACCGATTCGGTATTATTATACCTGTTCGGAAAGGACTTAAGACTGTTGGTAATTAACAGTCATACCTGTTCGGAACTGACTTAATTCAACAGTCATGACTCTTGAAGACAAAGCCTTTCATTATCTATAAATAAAGGCTGCCTAAAAACGGAATTACATTGATAACAAAAACCAGTTTCAGATTTCCAGACCCTGCTATTACTCTCTTACAATTTTCAGGAGATACAAATTCTCTTATTCTGTTTTGTGCACATAAACAGAATAAGAACTTGATTGACTGTTCTTCGCTGCTACATCCAAGGGCTGTCTTCAAATATACAAGTTGCAGACAGTGCAATTGCTTCATTGTATCTTGAGTACGGATTTGCTGATTCCCATTTGTATACCGAAATTCTTCGTGTGGGGCAAATACTGTATTTAGGAAAGTGACACCACGCCTTGAAGTTTTATAGTGACTATTCAGAAATCACATTGTTGTATTGAAGTTGACATTTTTGAGATATATAAAGAGTTCCATTTCTGTATTTGCATTCATAATTTCCAACACCCCGTGTATGCTACAAGCCAGCAGTGCAAGAGTTAAAATGTAAGCACCATAAGCAACCAAATATATGAAGTTAAACGAGGCATATTCCCAAAAGCATACAAATACCAACATTCCTCCTCATTATATTACACATACAATAGCCACAACTCATATTTAGAACATCATTTCTCTTATGTTCCCTAGCTTTTACACAACAGATTATTGTCTTAAGTTGCATTATTTTTTTGTGCCTATTTTTCTACATTTTCTGTGTTTCAAATTTCTTCAATGATCTACTTACTCTGTTTCTTGTATATATAAGATCCTTTTATTCATTTGTTTCCAAATGCGTGCCAAAAATTAATTGACAAATTTCATCTTTAAATTGTTCGCCTTTGAACTTGCTCATTATACTGCCCAAGACTTGATCCCAATCATTATTGCCACTATACATGTACTTTTCACCAGGATAAATAATCCTTGGACTATGAAATTAAGAAATTTTTGTAAGTGGAGACTAATATCCTTGGCAAACTTTATTTTAATACTCCTATCTCATCCTATACAATTAGCATCAAAGTTGATGTAGCAGTTTTAGTTTTCAATTATGCCATTTACTTATTTTCTGATTGGATAGCCTTCACCTGTTTTCTATAGTTAGGCTCATTACTCAAGAAACGCCTATCAAGAATCTCCAAAGCCTCTTGAAGCTTTACTGCTTTACAAAGTCCTTGGGTAAGTTATCATGTTGGGCCTATGGCATTTTACAACCATTTTCTCCAATATCACCATGGCTTGAGAACAACATCCGCCTTTGCAAAGACCATTCATAAGAGAACTATTAGTGTACACATTGGGCTCAATACATTTACTCATAATCTCTTCTACGAATCCCGTAACTTTATCCAAATTATTTGACCGGCATAATCCATGTATTAGTATAGTGTAGGTAACTCCAGCTCTCTTAAAATCTCCTTCGCTCCGCTTATCTTCCCAAATCTACATAACCCATTAATCAACGTACCGTATGTGTATGAATCGGGACTACACCCACGATTGGGAATCTAACAAATAATTCTAAAAGTCACATCCATTGTTCTCTTGTTCTTGCCAAGAGCTTTGACAAAAACATCGAGGGAACCAACATTTGGCAGAACACCTATTTCTCTCATATGCTTGCAAAACCATAAAGATGCCTTTAACTGGTTTCCTCCAACAAGAATGGAAAATACTGTAATGGACAATTTTTGGTTTGGCTTGCAATCATATTCCTTCATCTTCTGAAATATTCTGATGGAAACTCTCTCTTCTCTCTCTTTGAGAACATTAGAGTGTTTCCAAAGAGTTTCTTCTTCAAGTTTGTAACCAGTTCAAGTAATAGTAAGGTAAAGCTTTTCTTTTAGTCTTTAGATTTCCTTAGGAAAGTCCAAAGAAGGAAAAGGATACCAGCATTGATCAGTTTATTTATCTTTATAAAAGATCTCTCCTCTAAGAGAAACTTTTTTTTTTTTATCACAAACAAGTTTTCATAAAATCAGTACAATTATATGAGCCTCTAAATTTATTATTTGAGATAGTTTGGTCACCTTACTAGTCCGAATTTTCTCCTGACTTTGGCCATTTAGGCATGTGGTGTCATTTTAATGCCAGCGAGTCTTTTTTAGCAGTCCGTGAATAGGGGTATAACATTTGGTTACGTTATCAAGATTATTAAATTTATACAAGTATACTGGAAAAACTTTTTGAAACATTTGATTTTATAAAAACAAAATCCAGAGAACATTGGCAATTTATCTCTATATCTCTATATACTATAAAATGCAAAACAAGACATTTATGAGCATTTAAAACTCCTCCTCATTGAGAGTGTCCACGTGGCACTCTAATGCTATACATGCATTTATCACCCTTAAACCTAAGGCTATCCACGTGGCTGGCCAATTTGTGCATAATCTATACTACTATACATGCATTTATCACCCATAAACCTATGACTATCCACTGTTCGAGGTAATTCATTTCCCCTCTCTACCTTTCTGATTTCTAAAAGACACCAATGCTTCTCATTTCCACAAGGTTGTGCGCCTTTCCAATTTCCAAAAGGTAAAGTCTTTTTATCTTCTCTTCCTCTTCCAGTATAAATATAGTTTGTTCATGTTTCATCTCTCTCTCTCTCTCTCTCTCTCTCTCTACCGCCGGTTTGTCTACACGGGGTCGGGTATGATTGTTTCTCATTTCTCTTTATTTTTTCTAAGTTTTTCTTCTCCTTTTTTTTACTCGGGCAACTATCTCTCTAACCCGACAACTGTGTATCAGATTTTGGGATTACGATGTGTTATTCCCTCTAACCCAGCAACTGTCTCCTGAGTATATATATGATGCGGTGTGGATGACAAATACCAAGATGTATTTCACCTATGCTAGCTTATGCACTTTGTTTTGAGTATATATATGATGCAGTGTGGATCAAAGTAATATTGTATATATGTTTAGGTATGTGGGGGTGGATGAATGGGAGGATGTACAACTGTTCTACTATGTTAAGTCAGATAGAAATCCTAAAGAGGATCCTCTTAGCCTTTGGCTAACTGGAGGCCCTTGCTCCTACACTCTAAAAATTATTTGGTACTCATTTATTGGAAAGTTTTTCCCCACATTTGCAATATTTAATCCTTGATGATTATATTTCTATGGCAAAATTATTAATGCTAGGTATTGAGATTATAATTTAGGCAAACAAATTTGGCCGGTGTCATTGTTAGAGGAAACGTCACAAAGGTATGTATGTATGAAATAATTAGATGAACTTACAATTTTTGTTTAAATCTGTGTATGCTGTTTATGAATGTTAATGGTGTTTTTTTGAGTTTTTTTTTTTTTTTTATAAATCAGTGTTAGCTTCGTGTTAAGTATTGCTGGATTTTTTTGTTTGGGAAATTTCGTTTGTTCCCTATGTTTGGGAAATCTGAGCTAGGGTTTTTTTGGGCATTTTTTTATGAATTTTTTTCGTTTCCTATTTTTTATTAAAAATTATGCTGGAAATACTTTTATATTGGCAAAAATCATTATTTTATTGTTGGAAATCATATTTTATTTGCTTGCAATAATTTATTATTGCTGAAAATCAATTTAAATTATTGGAAATCATTTTTATTTGCAGGAAATACTTTTATACTTGTGGAAATCATTTTTTTCTTCTGAAAATCGTATTAAATTTAATGGAAATATTTTATTATTATTGAAAATCATTTTTTTTATTTCTAAACCTGACTTAGTTTCGTCTTAAGTCCTTTTTGAATTTGTTTATTTCAGAAATTTAGTTTTTTCCATGTATTTGGGAAATATGAGTTAGGTTTGTTTTAAGGGGGAATTTTTTTCCTTTTTTAATTATAAATTTGTTCGAAGTGATTTTATATTGCTTCAAATCATTAATTTATTGATCAAAATCATATTATTTTTATTGAAATAGCTATTATTGTTGAAAATTATTTTTTATTTGCTGAAAAATCATTTTTATGGTGAATTTTTTTCCCAAACGATGTACTTTTATATTGCTGTAAATCATTAATTTATTCTTTAAAATCATGTGTAATTTTGTTAAAAGAATTTATTATTGCTGACAATTATTTTTTATATGTTGGTAAATACTTTTATATTGCTGAAAATAATTTTTTTACTGCTACAAATCATATTTTATTTCATTGCAATAATTTATTACCGCTGAAAAACCTTTATTATTTAGCTAGGAATTATTTTCATAAGCTTGCAAAACTTTTAGATTTCTGAAATCGTTTATGTATTGATGGAAGTCATATTTTATTTGCTACAAATGATTTCTTTATGCAGAAAATCATTTTTCATTTTATAGAAATCATTTTTGTAAGCTAAAAATACTTTTATATTACTGAAAATCATTTTATATTTGATAAAAGTAATTTATTATTGCTGGAAATCAATTTTTCTTCTGGAAATTATTTTTATATGCTGAAAATAGTTTTATATTGAAGGACATTGTTTCTTTATTAGAAATCACCTTTATATGCTTGAAACACTTTTATATTATTGCAAATTATTTTTTATTGGTGGAATATGTTTTATTTGCTGAAAATAATTTATTAAAGTTGAAAATATTTTTTTATTACTGCGAATTACTTTTTTTGTGGGATATAAATTTTTCAGTAATTATTTAAATATATTTTCTAAATTATTTTTTAGAATTTTTCAAAAAATATATATTGTTTATTCACGTTTTCCAGTGTTTTTAATATAGATATTTTTTCCAATTGTTTTATAAAGTTTGTAAAATTTCCCATGTTTATTTCATATTTTAAAAGTATTTTTAGTAATGTTAAAGTAAAAACATATATTACATATTTTTTCAAATTCTAATTATATATAAGTTTTATAAAAGGGAAAAGGAACACTCAATATCTGTCCTGATATGATCATTATAAACGACAGTCAAAGCATCATTCTGGGAAGTCAACTTTCACATCCAGTTTCCTTTCACAGTCAAACAA
Source organism: Sambucus nigra (assembly GCA_949130495.1). Lineage (NCBI taxonomy): Eukaryota > Viridiplantae > Streptophyta > Magnoliopsida > Dipsacales > Adoxaceae > Sambucus > Sambucus nigra. The sequence goes on along the minus strand of OX422220.1, from coordinate 339,366,307 downwards.
CTTTGTTGTCATTGACGTTGAAAATTAAAACGCTTCAAAAAGGAAGTGGGTCATTCGGTAATTCAAAATAATCTCATCTATCTTATTAAAACATATTTCAATTGCATATTTACTTATCTTAGTAACATATTTTTCTAATTACTTTGTTTCAGGACCATGGATGAAAGGAAAAAAAGAACCACTAGATAAGTGAAGCTTGGACGTTTTCTATAGTGATAATAAATATCTACATATTTGATTTATATGTGGAACCGTGATATTATGTTTTCAGAATTATTGTACGTTTTTAATTGTCAAAATTATTGGAACAATTTTTGGCTCTCCAATCATGTTAATTATCATTGTTTCATGTTTGCACCGTCTACGTTATTATTACTATCCTAACGTTTAACCTGCGCGTAGCGCGAGTTTTCAACTAGTGTTCATAATTTCTGACATCAATACAAGGGTATGCTCAAGTATTTCAAGTAGACAATACAATTATGTTTTACTAAAATTTTTTTATGCCTTTAGATGATTACAAACGTCCTCTACTTTGATTCAAACAAATAAACTTTTTATACTTATATTATTAATTAGTGTATTGGTAGATTTCAACCACCCCAACTGTTACTCCCTATGTTCTAGTTAATGATCATGTTTCCAAAATCTTATTCGTAGAAGTCCAAAACAATTTGAAAAGATAGACCAATATGCTCAACTCTTAGTTTTGGGATGATTTCATTATGACTACCACTTATCTTCTCTCCCAATTTTTACCCCCGGTCATAGTTTCAGATTGGAGAAAGGTTCCAATTTTTTATTTGGGCGGGGTTGAACATAGGCTACCGCTGAGAAAACTTTCAAGTTTCGAAATTGAAAGTAAATCTTCTGATTGTGGCCCTAATATGCCAGGTAAGAATAATAAATTTAAGAATATCAAGCATAAGAAGACCCCAACTGGAAATAAAACTGAAACAAGTAAAGCATGGTCTAGGAAGTCAATTTTATTTGACCTCCCATATTGGAAGAATAACCCGGTTCACCATGTATTGGATGTGATGCACGCAGAGAAGAACATCGTTGTACATATTGTGGTGAGGGAGTCATCCGAATGATGAAGAAAGTGCACGAAAGGACCTTAAATCGTTGAAACTTAAGCCACAACTATGGTTGAAAGAAGATAGTAGGGGAAGGAACATAATTCCCCCTGGTGCATTTACTTTGACGAGTGAGGAAAGGAAGGTGCTTTTAGACACAATATATAATTTGAAGGTTCCATCTAATTTTTCGTCCAACTTGCAAAGGATTGTGAATTATGCTACCCATGATTTACATAAGTGTAAGTCCCACGATTGAAATGTGATCATGCAATTGGTTCCTCTATTGTTTAAGCATTTTTTCTCCAAGCACAAGAATTTGTGGAGGGCTATTATGCAAATTAGTATTTGCTTCTCGCTTTTATGTGAAAAGGTAGTCAATCGAGAACACATAGTGGCCGCAAAATTGGCGATTACCGAAGCGATTTGTGTGTTGGAGAAATAATTTCCCCCATCATTCTTTGACATAACTTGTTCACTTGTTGGTACACCTATGCGACGAGACACTTCTTTGTGATCCAATTAGATATCGGTGGATGTATCCATTTGAAAGATTGATGAAAGTTTTCAAAGATTATCTCAAGAATACACAATACATTACATGATCAATTGTAGAGGAATACATAATCGTGGAATCATCAATCTATAATCGGGAATATATGTCCGACTCAACCAATGTTGATGACATTGATGAGTTCGTTGATGAGGGTGGTCATGTGATGGGCAAACGAGTGAAATTAACCAGTTTGCAACATGAACAAGTAGCTCGTTATCTATTTGCACACATGAAGATATCGAAGACTGGAAAAAGTAAGTTTGAATTATTTTAAGTTTGACATCATTTTAAATTATTTTATATATGATTAATTTTTTAATACGTTTGGCACATTAATTTTATGCAGAAAATATGAAGCCTGTGAGAACAATAAAATACGAAAAATAATGGCATAATCAGACAACGAATTTAGGCAGTAGTTGTCACACGAGGTAATTAAAATGAAAACGACTGTTATATAATGATACATTATAATAAAACTTTACAACTAACCTAATTAATTTATCTATATTCTCAACTCTTAAAGACGGGTGATGCGACATTAAGGCTTGCTCGTTTAGCCACTAGACCCTTGTTCATAACACAAGAGTACAAAAAGTATCGATTGAACGGTCGCGTATTTGGCGTAAGGGTGAACGAGGAAAGTACAAATGTACAGAACTCGAGAATTTCATACAAGTCTCTTACTTTCTTTCAAGCGAGCGTGAGAGATAAAAACCTCGTTAAAGCTGAAATGATGATGAGCTGACATGGGAGTAGGAGGATGACATGGATCGTAGTGAGCGTAAGCTACGGTCTAAGGTGGTACCACTAGTCAGAGTTTAGTAGGGACATCACAATGATGATGAGCCGAGATGGGAGTAGGAGGGTGACATGAGAGAGCAGTATGAGAAGCTATTCACCACAAATATGACCTAATTTCGAGGATAAAATTCCCTTGTAAGGGGGAAGTATGTAACACCCCGTATTTTTAAGCTCTATATATTAAATTAATCCAACTAATTTAAATTACTTGTGTGACGTAATTTAATTGAATTAATTATTGGAATTTGATTTAGATATTAATTAGGATAGTTAATGGTTAATATTTATGGAAAATAATTACTAAGTGAATAGTAAAAAAATATTTACGTCATAACAAGTGATAGTGAAGTGGTATTATTTTATCTCAATCGGGAGTCGGGGATAGACTATATTGAGGTCGAGATGGGGATATTTAGTAAAGTAATTTGGATGATAATTTGAGTGCACGATTGATTCTGAATTGACCGAGATAGTCGGAAAAGAGTACTCGAGGGTAGTAAATGGGTCTCGGGCCATTTTTAGGCATAACCGGGGCCACATGGGGATGTTTGGGCCATTTTAATTTAGCCCATCAGCGTAATTTCAGGATTTATATTATAAAACCCAAGTTATAGAGTTTGTGGGATTCATAACTCAAAAGAAAAACTCTAGTTCCGCAGAGAAGAAAATAGGGAGAAAGTAGGGAGATTTTAGGGAGCGCATTCTTCGTCCAATCACCATATACACCAAAGGAATTCAGACCCTACGAACTAGTACAATTGGGTTTTCCCAAATATCCTCAAACTAACTTAAATTGGGTTTTAATTTAATGGAATACTACGCGTGGATTTCGTATTCAAAGAAGGGTGATATGTCAAGTATATTGTTGGAGATTAAAACTTATGAACTTAAACCCATTTAATGATCTCGTGTAAAATTTATGATTAGGGAAATTAAATTTGAGAAGGAAGTTTTATAAACTCTGTGTAATTTGCGTTATGAATCTAGATGTGAGTTTCATAAACCATTTCTAGTTGTAGATTAAAACTTTTGGATAGCTAGGGGAATTTAATTTGAGAAGGAAGTTTTATGATGTTTAAATAATTCAGGTTATGAATCTAGATGTGATTTTCTTAAACCATTTCGGTTTGAAGATCTTATTACAGATTAGAACCAGTGGAGCTGATTGATGATATATGGGAGGATTTGAAAGTATTGAAATTTGTATTAAACAATAGGGATTATCGCTGGGCAAAAATTAGGAGCTTAAGGTATTCAGCCACGGCGGAACAAGGAAGGAAGACACAGGAGGCAAGAAACCCAACAGGTCATTCGAACAACCTGGGGCATCGTTCGAATGGCGCTGTTAAACTTTGCCCAATTCATTTATTTTTTTGTTAGCTTGAGTTTATTTGGGAAATGCTGAGATAACCGTGTTAAAATTTTGCCCACCATACTTAGACAGAAGGGTAATATAATCATTGTGAGGGAGAATAAAAAGTATGAAAGTTAAATTATGGAATTTGGGGTGATAAATCCTAAAGTGAAATTACGGGCTGAGTGAATATGTCCGGGTATTATACTTGAGTAACACCACTCTAATACATTAATTAATGTGAAATTAATAAAATTAAGAGTTGGAGATTTGACTCAAATATTTTTGGTTGGTGCTACGAGAGTTAAGCACGGATTATCCGGGTTTAAATTAATTATATATATATATACGAAAAGTGTAATAGTGTGTGTGTATATATATATATATATATATATTATGTACTCTTTTAATATCAGTGTAGATATTTTTATAAATACATACCCATCTAGTGCTATCATAGGAGGTTGCGCGATGTGGGTGAACCCCTGGCTAGTGAATGAAGGGTGAGTATAATCCCCAGGTCATAGCGTCCAATATATTATTTGTGATTCATTTCTAGGTGAGATGCTTTGGGTATGATTCGGTCTTACATTCGGGGAACTATGACCGCCTCCACTACGTTTAGTATATTATTTCATGATTTGGTGTGAGCAAATCGTCTCGTGGTATCCGGGTTGGATTGAGTACACTTGGGATAATAGTATTTTAGAGAAAACATCCGGTGAGTTTTTACTCGGGAGGATGGATACTATATACAACATTTGTGTGAATGTGTAGTATATAAATACGTATATAATAGGGTCGATAATTATATATGAGTGAAATACCTGGAGTGCAATGGTATTATTTATATAATTATTGAGATTGTTATATAGTCAATTAAAGATGATAAATTACGTTAGGTGAGAAATAACTTATCAATCAGTGGTAAAGGTTACTCAGGTTAGAGTAAAGTTTGAGGAAATGGTTATAACAAGGCTAGTTAGACGGGGTAGTGTCGCTTGGAGGGTTAGAAGGAAAAGCGGTAGGTGTGCACAATAGTTGTGGGTTGAGTATTATCTGAAGTTAGTGTGACACTGACTTAAATTATTAAAAGCATTCATGCATTTTAATTACAGCAATCTTAATCACTGGCTATTTTAAAAATATTTTGGGTTCTAACCCTTGATGCAAAATATATTCAAGACCTTTTAGGTGTATAGCCACGGGGATGCCAGGCTTGAGATTTTATTCCAGGGATACACAGCTGCGGCATAGATGGATGCATGCAGAAGATTGCATTGTACGCATCTTTTCTTCATTCCTAGATTACGGATCTCATTTCAGTTACAGTTCCATTTAGGGCGTGTTGTCCATTTACTTTCAAATTCAGTTTGGAATTTATTATTCGTTCGTTGGATTATTATGTTTGATTTGGATTTATTGCCGATTGTTTATTCGGCCAGTCTTATAGTTATTTATTTTGCATTGTTTTCAGACTCAGTGATGGTGTGTATGGATTTATTATTTTATTTCGTATATATATATATATATATATATATATATATACCGTTTAATGAAAGATAAAATTGGGAACCAGTTTAATTAATTAGTTTGGTGGATAGTAATTAATATGATTTTCGATAGAGATGCTAAGAATGGACCAAATGAAAATCCTATTTTAATTTTATAAAGGACTGATCGACCGATATTTTATTAAGCGAGGTGTCACAGTAGGTAGTTTGATATCACTTCACATCTAATGCTCGAGTCGGGCCGGGTTGACCCCAGGTAACCCATAAATTCAAGTTGGGGCGTTACCAATGGTATTAGAGCTGTAGGTTAAGCATTCATTTAGGTTGTGCTGTGGTGAGGTCGGTAGTGGATCTTTCAGTGTTGGTGTTGGTTTTGGGCTGGTCACGCTAGATTGATGACAATTTCGGTTCATGTTCTTGAAGGTAGACTCAAAGCGATTAGCACGATGGATGATTTGTTGCCAAGTTGCATGTGACCAAGTTAATTGTCATTAATAGCTTATGTGCTTTTGATTAGACATGTTACTAAGTTGCGGGTGTCCGTGCAAGCTAATAGTGGCGACACTATGATTTTTAGTAAGAGGTGTTTGTGTGTCAAACCTTGATTCTATGAGAAATCCGTGTAGATTTCAATACATCTTAATGGCGTCCATTGAATAGGAGACGCTAATTGTGTATAAAGAACTATGAATGCTAGGTGACTAACGATGCCTAAGCTGTATTGGTTGTGATAAGAATGCCTTAAGTTCTAGGGTGCGGTACTTTCGGATAGATAATGATAATTATGTAATTAGATTAATTAGATCCTCGGGGATGTGTAGTTGGTCCGAGTTTGTAAAAAACTATGATTATAAGTATGTGTCTTAGTGATTGTTGATTGGAAGTTATACCTATCAAGGTATGATGAGAGTTAAGAGAAAATCATGGTATGTATGTTACGTATGCAATAATGATGATTAAGGAGACTTGGGAGTAAACTCTAGATACTTTTCTATGCCAGGGCTTTAGAAAATATGATGCAACTTCGAGGCATAGAATCTTTAGTGATGTCAGTGATGCAGTTCTTGAGATTTATTATTTGTAGATGACGTCATGTATCCTGCCAAAATCATTATTAGTGTCAGCTTGCAATTTGGTACATGGCTTACGGCCACCACCTTTTGTAAGGAAGATAAAATTTTTATGTAAGTGTCATGGCCCATTTTAGTGGCTTATTAACGGTTAGATGAAAGGTAATCCTAGTGTGAATGCAGTTTAAGGGCATCTTAGACTGTACGTAGGATGAATTATGCGTGGCATCATTGGGAACAAAAATCGACTATTTTGACATCTCAAGGTGTTCGATGGTTAAGGTGCTCCATATAAGCTCGTAGACCAGTGTCTTTGAGAGCACCTGGTAATCGTGATGTGGGTATTGAGAAATTTATAGTGCGCACCTACAATGAGAAAGTCATGGATGATGAAATCTTATCGAGTTTTGTGGATTTTTATGTGGAGTATGTTTGATGTCCTTAGGAAACCAGTTAAGTTCGGTATGAAGAAGTGATATTGTCCTAGTGATGATCACATTGAAGGTCATATAATGATCTCGGGTTATTGGTTGAGTTTTAAAAGAGTTGAATAATGTAGGTGTCGGGTGTTGTCATCTGAATTGGCACGGATGGGTGATGTAGCCTTCTAAGAGAAATTAAAGACTTGTATCATGAGTGGGCGCGATGCTCGGGTGTCATAGAATGAGTAGTGTAGGCTATGTAACACTTGATTTTAAGGAGTACTAGGAAATGCATTTGGGAGTTAGATTGATGATGACATATTAGAGACATGAAAATGGCACCCAAGAGGGGAATATCAAAGCATGATTAGAGTGTCAGCGTATGTCGACAGCATAAGTTAGAATAACCCTAGCAAGGTAGGGACTAGTTCATGGCACGTCGTGCCAAGATAGTATGGATTAGAAGATGTAGGCATGTTTGGTACTTACTACCTTTAGAATACTAATGGCAACCGGTGTGGACGTCATGTAAGTTCAATTTGGGTAGTAACTAGAGATAAGTGTGGTGACAACCTCATGTAGGTAAAGGCTACTATAAGGTGAATGCTTTGCTTAACGTAGTCCTCCTTAAGGAGACTTGGGTTACGAGGTTACAATCATTATTTAACAAGGCATACAACAACCTATGTACAGTGGGTTGGTGATGTCATCACTGGTAAGATGGACAAGTTCGGTGTCGACAAGGGTGGTGGCATTCATTGATCGTGATGACCCACGTTAATCGAGGATGTAAGGAGGAAACCTAACTCTTAAGGAGGGAAGTCTAGCGTTTGACTTCCCAAAGGATAATAGGTTTGTATGTGTCTTTCGTCTTATGAGTATGGACGAGTTTTTATCCGATTCTTTATGGTTGGAGACTCGAGCCAGGGTGTGTGTCTAGGTTGGTCCCTAGTGAAAACGTCTAGGAGGAGTCGTAAACTTCAAAGCATGCAACATAGGTTCACTTTTCATAAACCATAGTCTGACGCGTACGAATGGGATTTTCTTGAAACAATTAGTTATTACTTTGACTCTCGTGTGTGTCTCTTTTAGTTCTGGTGATCGAGGATCGGTATTTCCATAACTGTGGTAGTTCGAATTTGGACTATGTTATGGTACGACATTGTTTGGCCCAGTAGAGTGCGGTGGGAGTTGGCATCGTCAATGAAGCTCAAGGGAGTGCTCCAAATTGTGACGCCTAGAGTAATACTAGGGTCATTAGAGTAACGCAATGAAAGGTGTCAGCCGAAGCGCGATGATGATTTGATTGGTGTATTACTCCTCAGAGTGAGTAATTAGCGATGTATGGTTAGTATCAAGCTCGAGCAAAATCGTATAGTCAGAATGACGCAAAAATTGATGGAGACGCAAGATATATAGTCCTAAGATTGGAAATGGTTCTTAATGATGAATTTTCTGATTTGTTGTATTACGGTTCAATCTTGGGTGAGTATCAATCACTAGAGAGGGTTGCCCAGTAGGGGTGCAGAAATGCTTTAGGTATTAGCAAAGGTAGTCCTAGGACTTGGTTGAGCATGATCATCAAGTGAGTGGAGACTCAAGGATGGTCATACAACATTGATAATTAGCGTGACGGTGAGCATTAGACAATGTCGCATGTTAGGCTTTTGGTGACAACCCCCATGTAAGGACATGTGATGTGACCTTAGCTATTGAGGACTTCGATGATTTTGTCTTGGAGGATTTTTATGACTTAGAATGAGAGTTGGTAAATCCCATGAAATTTAAGAATTGACGGGTCAATAATTTCTAGTAGAAATTTGCTAAGGAGGGAAGAATGAAATACCCGTGCCTAATATTTTATTATTTTTTCTGCGTAAGTTGTAGTGTCATGGAAACCCTTGGAAACTGGATTATTATAATTGGTTTTATATCTGTAAATGACTGTTCTTGGAGTCTTGGTGGTGACTGCAGAAGTTTTAGGGTGAAAATTGGAGAAATTAGAAAATAGTGGTTCAAACGAACTTAAGCGCATTTGAACGAGTGTCATTCTTGTTCAAATGAGGGAGATTGGTTCGAACAAAAGGGTCTAGTCATTTTAAGTAGAGATCAAACGAGATACCACTACCTGGATTCATTTGAAGATTATTTGAACGAATCCCCTTTCTCGTTCGAACGAGGCCCCATTTTCATTTGAATAAGGTTGCTCCAATTTTTTAAATCGGACGCCCTTATGTGCTGTCACATTTTGGACTGTTAGGATGTGTCAATTTATGTTGAAACATGATTGGATAAAAATGGGAATTTAGAGTTGGGGTGGGTTTTTATAATGGTTTGTTTAGGTTGTTTATGGGTTTATTTTATTTTGTAAAAGATAGAGAGTGTTGGGGGGGGGGGGGGGGGGGGTCTCCCCCACCATTTTCGGATTTCCTCTCTAGACTATGGGAGCTTTTCTCACTTTTCCCCAACCATACACCACCATATGATGAAGCACCCTATATCTTTGACTCACTTGAGTCTATACTATATATGTGCTCATCTAATTTTGAAATAGTGATAAAATTGAGTCATATCCTAGTCTACTAAAAAGCCTTCCGACTCTACATGTGATTTCCTCTAAAGTTCCTAAAGGTAGAACTCCAACATCTTACCTAGGATTGCATTTATGTGTTGCATTCTTCATAATATTGTAGTGTGTGTGTTAAATCCCATTAAAAAAATTTTTTTACAATTTTTGGGATATTTTAAATAATTTTAGGAATTTTTAAAATAAGTTTTAAACATTTAAAATTGGAATTTATAAAGTTTTGGGGCTGTTTTATAATTTCCCTAAGTTCCTAAAACTTTGCTTGGGCAAAAATCGAAAGCGCTAGATAATATTGTGGGGGAAATTGTATTCTTTCAACTTCAAAACATGCGTTTTTCTCAACATTTTAGCATTACATGTGTTGGTATTATAATGGCTAGATTTGTGTTTTCTTTACCTCACATATCTGAGAATTTAGTTACACCGTTGTATAATTTTAATCAAGGGTATGCATGTCTTCCAAAGCAATCCATGTGTTAACCCTTTGAACCAATCATAGTGTTTTTAAAAGCGGTGATTTATTAGCCATTAGATTTACTTCGATCATTTGTATTCAATTTTGATCATTGATTTGCTTCGTCCTTCCAGAGGCTTCCATGCTCTAGTATAAATAGGACTCATATGTGCAACTTTTACAATCTTTGGATCATTTTCACCTCTGAGAGAGAAAAGAGAGAGAAAGAAATAAATAGAGAAATAAAATCCTAACCTACCTCCGGCCAAATTCTTACTAAAAAAACCTTCTGAGAGTTAATTCAGTTCGATATTTGAGAAGACCCATCCTCTTGAGTTCTTAATCTATTATCTAACTAAGTCACATTTTCCATATCTCATTTTCTTTCATAGGAAGTTGAGATTTGAGACTCTGTGATACATATCACGTAGATTTTACTGAGTTTGATTTCTTCTTTTAAGAAATCTTTATTCTGTTGGCTGTTTTTAAAACGTTTATGTTGCTTTCAAAACCTAAACTAACAAAATCATTTCTGATTTTGATTTCTGATAATATCCAGACTTAGATCTAGTTGAGATCTTGATTTGGGATTTACACTTTTATATATTTAACATTTTGTGAAATAATTGTGCATTTTTTAATAAAGAAAGTGTTTAGGATCTTGGATCTTTTATATAGCAAGATTCCCTATTAATCGGCAAATAAAGTAAAGATCACAAAGTCTGAGAGTTTCGATCAAACCGATTTTCAAAATTTCTGTTACATATTAGAAATATGTTTGTAATTTGATACTCATTATGTCTGTATTAAGTGTCTGTGAGTTGCATGCATGTGTTAGGCACATCACATCACAATAGTTTCATACTACAACACTAAAAGGTGTTGGTAGAGAGATTTTGGACTTTAAGAGTCGACGTAAAGCTAAAAGGAGTGGAGTTACAAAGCTGAGAGAACATCTACAACATCAGAGCCTTGGGAGACGTCAGAACAATCCAGAGGAGCTGGTATATTTTCTGAACTTAGAATTGTATTTTTAGATTGTTTAATAGTTTGTAATTTGGTACTCTATTTTAGTGGATTTTTGTTTCGAGGTGTAGAGACCGCTGTGGATGTTTCCCCAATTGAGTGGGGTTTTACCACATTAAATTTTTTGTGCACTTGCGTGCTTTATCTCCTCTCATTCCTTTCTATTGGCATGCTAATTTAAAACCATTTTAGTTTTGGTTTTCAAAACTTGGATACGTCATACCTGAAATATCTCGTTCATAATTCTTTTTATACACATCTTATGTTAGTTATTTGTTTTAAGTAAAGAGTTTCTTCAAAAAACTGGTTGGAGCCATTTAGACTGTTTAATCTTGAATTAAACAACTTAAGTGGTACTTTTTCAATTGGTGTCAGAGCAAATTCTTTTAGATCTTGAGTTTCTAAAATTTTTTTCTCAAAACAAATAATGGACGAGAAATTTGAGAGATTAGGTAGCCTATCCAGACCCCCTCTCTTTGATGGAACCAACTTCCCTTACTACAAAGTGAGATGGCTGCCTTCATCCAAGGGGCATTAGGAGATGATGTCCGAGATGCTATTGAAAATGGTTATACTTTTCCTACTAAACCAGCTGTTGAAGGAAGTACTGTGAGGATTAAAAAGTTACTAAGTGAATTCACTAAAGAAGATAAATAGACGTCCCTTTACAATAACAAAGGAAAAAATGCTTTATTCATGTCTATCAATGAACACGAATTTAAGAGGATCTCATTATGTACTACCTCTAAGGAAGCATGGGACACCCTAGCGACTGCACATCAAGAACAAAAATGTGTTAAAGATGCTAAAACCCAAATGTTAACCCAGTATTACAACTCTTTAGTCATGACAGAGACTGAGTCATTTGATGACATCTACATTAGGTTGACAGACATAGTGACTAAGCTGCATGCTAATGGAATTATCTATGATAGGAACGAAATTATCTTTAAGATTCTAAGGTCACTTCCAAAAAAATTTGATAATAAGCACTATGCAATTGAGGAGATGGATGATCAAAACCTTACCCCTGAACTCCTCAATAGCAAGCTAAGAACAATAGAAATGAAGTTAGAGTTTAAGAAGAAATTAATACAAACCCATAAGAAGTAGTCTGCCTCCAATATTACATGTACCTCTAAGTTGACTAAACCTGAATGCCATTTACCTAAAATTGACTTAGATTTTGATGAGGACTGTAAGTTAGAGAGCTTCGATAACCAGATTGCCTTAACGTCTAAACACTTCAAGAAAATTTTGAAATTTAGAAATAAAACTGCAAATAGGCAAGGAAAACCTACCTATCCAAACAACTCTAATAATAGACCTCATTGGAAAAGACTTGACAACAAACCTAGTAGAGACCTTAAGAACACTAGATGCTACAGATGTGGCAACTTAGGACACTTAGCCAGTGACTGTAGAGTTAATTTGAATAAGAACAAGAAAACTAGGGCTAACATGTACAGGACTTGGGATGACTCAAGTGAATCAGAAACTGATGACCCTGAGTCATCTAACACTTATGACACTTGTATGTCCTTCTTTGCTAAAATCATATACACTGATGATAAGGAACCAGATCATGCTATGTTATATGATGTTATTCCTACTGATTTGTTTGCTTTATTACTTGAGAATGATGATAATGCTTCAAATTTGGTGTGTGTGAGTAAAAGGGAACGATCTATTATTGATGTCAATAGGTGTGTGAGTCATGAAAATGAATCGTTAGGGGACACTGCACACTTAGTGACTTCGATAATGAGGACCTTCCTGACATTCAAACACTGTACACAAAAACTCTCAAGAAAGCACTAGACTTGAAAAGATTGTTAAAGATCTTACACAGAAGATAGAAACCCTAAGTCATATGATCAAACAGAATGCTGAAGAGTAAACTTCTCAATATCTAACTCATGAGAATGAAACTAAAACTTTTGAACAAAAACTGAAAGAGTTGTCTAACTCAAATGAAATTCTGGAAAAAAATACAAAGGGATGTTGTTAGAGTTGGAACAAACAAAATAAAAGACATCAACAGTCTTCAAAAAGTTTGCTAAATTTGAAAATAACTCTAAATGTTTTGAAGACTGTGTTGCTGAAAGCAAGACCAATTTTGATGACATAACTGGAATAGGTTTTTGACCCAACAATTCCAAGTAGTAAAAAACTTTTGAACCTATCAAGTTTGTCTCTGGTGGCAAAAGACCTATTGAAACTTTTCCAGATTTTCAAACTTTGAAAAATGATTTTAACTCAAAACAACAAAAGTTAGACATTGGTGAATCAAGTAACTCTAAACATAATGTTGAGCATAAGGCTAGATACGTCTACCCCCTATTAGACAAGATAATTTATCATTTCATCATGTTCCACCTAGGAACAAGACTAGAGCTCAAAACCTAGACAAGCCTTCGAATAACAATTTTCCTAAGGTTATGATCTCTACGTGCCATCTTTACTGCTTCTTTTGTGATGTCTATGGACATTCCCTTGATGATTGCTATTCCAAACGACTATATAATCTAGTCTATAACTCTCCTGTTTACCATAACTTCAACTATTCTAGGAGAAGCCGAAACAATTATGTCCTTCCTAGATAGCCATACAAGAATTCTAACTGTCGATATAAGAAGAGAAGAACTAATACTAAAAGACCATCAACAAGAAGGAATCCTAGATTCTTTTCTAAACCAAATGCTCAAACTATTTATAATACTCATAAACCTATGTAAAAATCTTTAAAGAAAAGACAGAAGCTCGCAAGTTTTATCAAATTCGAGCTAATAAGCACAAATTGAAAACTAGAGCAATTTGGGTCAGAAAAGATGATCTATTACCCCAGATGAATGCAACAATGTTATCAATGCTTTTAAATCTGAACACACGGCATCTGGATGGTATTTAAACTTTGGATGTTCTAAACATATGATTGGGGATGATTCCAAACTTTCAAACAAAACTAACTTCTCCAGAGGAAAAGTCTTATTTAGAGATGGTGTATCAACCCAGATCATTGGTAAAGGAGAACTCCATGAAGAAGGATTACCTATTCTTGAGGATGTTCTCTTGGTAAAAGGTCTTAAAGAAAATTTACTAAGTACATCACAGTTTTGTGAATCCAACCATATTGTCACCTTTTGAAAGAATAATTAAAAAATTTTAAATGAAAAAGGTGACTGCATTATTACTGGACTCCGTACTCCAGATAATTATTACACAGTTAATCCAAGTATAGAAGTTTGTAACATTGCCAGAATGGATGACAATGAGATATGACATAATAGGTTGGGTCACATTAATTATGACAGTCTTAGTAAATTGTGCTCCCCAGAGATCGTTAGAGGTCTTTTTAAGATTAAACCAATTTCAAACATCATATGGGTTCCCTGTGAAGAAGGAAAAATTGTTAAATCTACCCACAAAAAAGTTAAGGAAGTTATATCCACTAAACCTCTAGAACTCATCCATATTGACCTAATGGGTCCCTCTCGTACTGTCAGTCATTACGGAAAAAGTTATTTCTTAGTTATGGTTGATGAATTCACTCGATTTACCTGGGTTAACTTTTTAAAATACAAGTCAGAAACTTTTTGTAAGTTTTTGAAAATCTTAGTTCGTATAAAAAATGAAAATGATTCCTAAGTAGATAGAATTTATGGTGATAGAGGAGGATAATTCATAGATTCATGTGTCATCGAATATTGTGACTATAATGGTTACATATATGAATTTAATGCCCCTAAGACACCTCAATAAAATGGAATTACTTAGTGTAAAAACAGTACTCTTCAAGAAATAGCCCATTGATGATTTATACGAAGAACTTACCTAAATATTTCTGGGTAGAATCCATTGGTACATCCTATCACATAATCAATAGAGTTTATCTAAGGAAAAATACCAAACAAACATCCTATGTGCTTTAGTATGGGAAGAAACCTAACTTAAAATACTTTTTAACCTTTTGTAGCACCTTCTATGTCTATAAGGACAGAGAACATCTGTCTAAATTCGAAACCAGAGGAGATAAAGCTATTTTCTTAGGATATTCTCCAAACAGTAGAGCCTACTGTGTCTAGAATATTCATACCAAAACCATGAAGGAATCCATTAATGTGGTTGTAAGTGACACTAATGTAGAGAATAAGATCAAAGGACCAACTATAGTGGATGAATCCAAAAACATTTTAAATTATGATTCTCTAGAGATAGATGAGTCCTTACCAACTAAGACCCCTAAAATACCTAACTGGGTTTCCAAAGATTATCTTTAGATAGTGTAGTTAGTAATCCTATTGAGACAGTTCGTACAAGATCCCAACTACATACTCTTGCTCATTATGCATGCTTTGTTTCTCTTATAGAACCAAAGAATGTTAATGAAGCACTGAATGACCCATTGCGGATAAGTGTTATGCAGGTGGAACTTCTTTAATTTATCATACATGATGTATGGTATCTTGTACCTCTTACTGAAGATAAAAGGGTTATCAGCACACGTCGGATTTTTAAAAATAAAACAAATGATACTTGGATGATTATCCGAAATAAAGCTAGATTAGTTGTCCAGGGCTACTCTCAGATTAAAGGAATATATTTCGAGGTAACTTTTGCTCCCGTCACTTTCCTTGAATCTTCTCGCTTAATTTTTGCAATAACTTGTCATTTTTATTTCACTTTATATCAAATGGATGTTAAATCTACTTTCTTTAATGGTATCTTGTCTGAGGAGACATACGTAGAACAACCCAAATAGTTCATTGACCCTCATCATCCAAATTACGTCTACCGGCTTAAGAAAGCTCTTTACGGGTTTAAACAATCTCCAAGAGCTTGGTATGAACATTTACTTACCTTCCTTCTCAACAACAGTTTTAAATGAGGAAGGAATGATCAAACGTTGTTTATCAAACATTTTGACATAAATATTAACATAGCCCAAGTATATGTAGACGATATCATTTTTGGATCTACCTCCCCTGCAGATGTCAAACATTTTTTGACATTATGCATAAGGAATTCCATATGTCACTTATAGGGGAGTTACTATTCTTCTTAGGAATCCAAGTTCAGAAAAATTCAGATGGCTTAGTTATTTCACAATCTAAATATGCTTTAGATATTGTAAAGAAGTTTGGATTAGAAACAACAAAAGAAGCTAGGAGTCCTATGAGTACCTCTGTCAAACTTTCAAAAGATGAGAATGGTAAAACTATGGATTCTACTTTATACTGTAGCATGACAGGAAGCCTACTTTACCTTACTGCCTCACCTCCTGATATACTATGTCTACGTGTGCACCTGATATCAAAATAATCCTAAAGAGAGTCATTTATTATGCGTTAAAAGAATTATCAAATACATTAAAGGGACTCTAAATTTAGGACTTAGTTACACTAAAAACACTTCTAGTACTAAAGTAGGATACACTGATGCTGAGTGGGCTCGGTGTTCTGAAAATAGTAAGAGTACTTCAGGCACATGTTACTACATTGGTAACAATTTGGTAGGATGGAGTAGTAAAAAATAAAACTGCACTTTCTTGTCTACTGTCAAATCAAAATATATTACCGCATGAAGTTGTTGTGCTCAATTACTTTGGCTAAAACAAATGTTGAAAGATTATGGTATAACTGAAGATAAGTTACATCTCTATTGTGACAATCAAAGTGCAATTAATATTTCTAAAAATCCACTTCAGCACTCTCGTTCCAAACATATTAAAATTAGATATCATTTTATACACGAGTTAGTTGAATCTAAGGAGTTAGAAAAAAATTACCTGCCAACTAATTTATAATTAGCTGAATTATTTACCAAACCACTGGATTATCTTCGATTTGAATATTTGCCAAATCTATTGGTATAATTATGGGAGAATCATGATTTATTGTTTCATACTTGTTTTTATTTCCCTTTGTCCATTTGGGGTAAAATGGGGGAGAAATTTGAGTCTACATGGACATTCTTGTTGTATTCTCAACTAAAAAGCTTGATCTTAGTTATCTCATTTTCTGGAATCAGTACCTTCATTTAGTTCAGAATTTTGATAGGGTATTGGTCTGTAACTAGTTCATTTATGTAATTTTCTTTTATAGGATATTGGGTAAATAGAATTTTTGTATAGGAATAGGATTTTTCTTATTTCTTTTGTATCCTTATGAGTCCTCAATGACTCAAAGGAGATTTTGTCTCATATTTCCAAAGGGGGGATTGAACCATCCTATATCTTTGACTCGCTTGAGTCAATATTATATAGGTGCTCATCTAGTTTGGAACCAGTGACAAAATTGAGTCATATTCTAGTCTACCAAAAAGCCTTCAGACTCTACATGTGAATTCCTCTAAATTTCCTAAAGGTAGAACTCCAACACCTCACCTAGGATTGCATTTATGTGTTGCATTCTGCCTAATATGGGAGTGTATGTGTTAAATCACATTAAAATGATTTTCTAAAATTTTTGGGATATTTTAAATAATTTTAGGAATTTTTAAAGTAATTTTTAAACATTTCAAATTGGATTTTACAAAGTTTTGGGGATGTTTTATAATTTCCCTAAGTGCCTAAAACTTTGCTTGGGCAGAAATCAAAAGTGCTAGATAATATTGTGGGGGAAAATTGTATTCTTTCAACTTCAAAACATGCATTTTTCTGAGCATCGTAGCCTTACACGCGTTGGTATTATAATGGCTAGATTTGTGTTTTCTTTACCTCACATATATGAGACTTTAGTTACACTGTTGGATCATTTTTATCAAGGGTCTCCATGTCTTCCAAAGAGATCCATGTGTTAACTCTTTGAACCAATCAGAGTGTGTTTAAAAGTGGTGCTTTATCATCCATTAGATTTACTTCGATCATTTGTATTCAATTTTGATCGTTGATTTTCTTCTTCCTTCCAGAGGCTTCCATGCTCAAGAACAAATAGGACTCATATGTGCAACGTTTACAATCTTTGGATCATTTTCACCTCTAAGAGAAAAAAAGAGAGAAGATAAAGAGAGAGAAATAAAATCCTAAGCTAACTCCGGCCAAATTCTCACCAGAAAACCCTTTTGAGAGTTGAGTTAGTTCTACATTTGAGAATATCCATCCTCTTTAGTTCTTAATCTCTTGTCCAACTAAGTCACGTGTTCCAGATCTCAATTTATTTCATAGAAAGTTGAGATTGAAGACTCTGTGATACATATCACGTAGATTTTATCGAGTTTGATTTCTTCTTTCGAGAAATCTTTATTTTGTTGGCTGTTTTTAAAACATTTATGTTTCTTTCAAAGCCTAAACCAACAAAATCATTTCTGATTTCAGTTTTTGAGAATATCTTGACTTAGATCTAGTTGAGATCTTGATTGGGAATTTAAAGTTTCATATATTTCATATTTTTTGAAATAACTGTATATTTTCGAATAAAGAAAGTGTCTTGGATCTTGGCTCTTTTATATAATAAGATTCCCTCTTGATCTACGGATAAAGTAAAGATCACAAAGCTTGAGAGTTTCGATCAAATTGATTTTGAAAATTTCTATTGCATATTTGAAATCTGTTTGTAATTTGATACTCATTCTATATGTAATAAGTGAGTGTAAGTTGCATGCATGTGTTAGTCACATCACATCACAACACTTTCACACTACAACACTAAAACGTGTTGATAGAGAGATTTTGGACTTTAAGAGTCGATGTAAAGCTAAAAGGAGTGGAGTTACAAAGCTGAGAGAAAATCTACAACATCAGAGCCTTGGGAGAAATCAGAATAATTCGGAGGAGCTGGTATATTTTGTGAACTTAAATTAGGTCTGATTGTGTGTTTATATTGTTAAATAGTTTATAATTTGTTACTCTATTTTAGTGGATTTTTATTTTTGAGGTGTAGAGACCTCCGTGGATGTTTCCCCAATTGGGTGGGGTTTTAGCACGTTAAATTCTTTGTGCACTTGCGTACTTTCTCTTCCTCTCATCCCTTTATATTGGCATGCCAATTTAAAACTGGTTTATTTTTTGTTTTCAAAACTTGGATACATAGTGCCTGAAATATCTCGTTCATAATTTTTTTATACACATCTTGTGTTAGCTGTTTGTTTTAAGAAAAGAGTTTCTTCAAAAAACTGTTCGGAGCCATTTAGACTGTTTAATCTTGAATTAAACAACTTAAGTTGTACTTTTTCATATGTCGCCATATTATACTAGCATTCCACCATATTATGCCCAATACACCCATTTCCACCATTGTTGAGCAAAGGTATGAATTTTTGGAGGTGTTGTTGGGGATTTTAGAGAAGATGAAGATAAAAGATTTATGGAGTTTGAAGGGGGTTTTACGTGGATATTTTAGGGAGGCAGGCCTTGTGGAGATACACAACCTCCTTAAGGCCACCTTAGGAGGCGGGGGATTGCCATCACCTTCTTCTTCATCCAACCATTTTTACATCTCAATTTGAGGTGGGAAAACTCTACTCTTAGTTCAATACTCTATTTTGCATAATTAGAAGTCTTATAGCTAGGATTGGTAGAGTAGAATGCATATATAAGTTGAGAAGATAATGCTTAAGGTTTTGTGTAAATGCTTATAAATGATTTCAAAGGTTTTGAGAAAAATACTATGATTCAATAATGTTGAATAAAGGATGTAGTTTAAGAAGTTTGGTATTAAACATTTTATGAAATAAAATATTTTCAAAATGATACTTATCTTTATAATGATGTTTTGGGTGAACAATGTTTTAAAATTTCTTGCAAAAATGAAGATTTTAGAAAATTGGACACTTATTGAAGTTTTGAAGAATAAAAATTGTCCTTCAGTCTTGAAAAATATATTTTTGCAAGTATTATGAAATTTCTAGAGTAAATCACATGTTAGACCCATTTTATAGGACTTTTGGATTAAAAATTCGTCTTCTCATGCATATAAACTTGTAGTAGTTTGAAGTTAAGCATATAAACAAGTTTAATGAGGGTTTTATTGTGTTTAAACATGAAATGGAGAAATTAGAAATTTCATCATTAAAATTTGTGAAAACGGTATTAAAAATATAATAAGTGTAAGTATTCAAGACTATATGTACTAAATAAGAAAACACTATTTTTCTTATAAAGTAGTCTTAGATGTTCAATAATTTCTTGAAAAAGCAAGTGATGAAATAAAGATGTTTTCAACTTGAGAAGAATATTACCGTAAAATGTTAAAGAGGTGTTAATGTGTTAAAAATACTTAAGAAGTTAGTGTGGGTAACTTCATGGTGTTTTGAGAAATAATACTCGTGGAAATGGAAGAAAAGACATGTTTGGAAACAAATGGGTAAAATGGTAATTTTATGTAAGGTGGCACATTTTTATGAAATAAAAAGGTTGAAAAAGGTGTTACACAAATTGGTTCTAAATGAACATAATTTTGAGACTAAATGAATGTTAGAGTAACAAGGACAAGAAATGATGATTTTAAAGTGTAACACGTATTGGGGTGAAACTCCAGAATTTGGTCGCGGTCGGGGAAAAAGGAAAAAGTAGAATGATGTGGACATTTGCAAAAATTTAAAATACATTAATATGAACTCAGATGACACTAGGATAATTAAGGAGGGCTGGAATCCCTGGGGTGAAAGACCCAAAATTACTGGTTAGAGCATATGGTAGGATAGCCGGCGGTGTGGAGCTCGTTAAAGTATGTGATTATTGGAAGATTTCGCGAAAAATATAATGAAAATGGAACATGTCAAGAAATGGATTGTTTGGTAAATATGTGAAAAGATAACCTAAGTGAAATAACCTAAATGAAATAATAAATATTCCAGTAAAGGATGAAATGGACAAGTAAGGTTAAAATTAACTAATGTGCATAAATTTAAGGAACGTTAAAGTGAAGGGATTAAACGGGTGGTTAAGCAATCTAAATAGGTTTGACCCATAATTAACATGAGAGTGTGTTTATGAAAGAATTTTTTAGGAAAAACAAGTATTTTCTAACATGGCATTTGCGAATGTTGAAAGGCTGATTTTTAATGAAAATGCTATGGGGATTGGTTCAAATAAAGTGGATAATTTCGGTGGAAGAGATTATTTTTCTTAAACAAAGTTTATTTCTGACTTCACCGTCCTCTATCGCAGTCGCGCTTAGCTAGCGAGGAAGAATGCAGAAATACTCACAACAACCTCTAATAGCCTAGTGGTAAGTTTTCAGAATCCTTGTGTGAGGTATTGGGTTCAAGTTCCTCTAGGTGCACACTATATATATTATATATCAAGACTTGGGACTTGGGTCCTAAGTCAAGACCCAATTGTAATTTCATTTTTTATTTATTTTGTTTTTATTTAAAATTAAAATCCGGATTGATTTTTTATTAATACTATAATACATTTATTCCTAGTCGTTGGAAGTGGTGACTACTTATTTTAAGCCATAGGGTGGATGTAGGGGCGGTAGTGGCTACTTATTTTAAGCCATAGGGTGGCTGTAGGTTGATGGTTGCATCCCTTTAAAGCGCCTTGCAGAATTAGTGTGAGTATAATAATCATACAAATATATCATTCTGAATTTCCTTCTTTATCACTCTCAAAAATCCGCTCCTCCTCAAATCCTATTTCTGGGCAATACTGGTGTGGTTCTATACGTTCTCCATTGTGTGCTTCAATCGAAAGACCAACACTGTCGAATCCTGGGGACAGATATCTGAGGCTCGAGGCACCACTCGATTAAGTGCGGGCGATATTTTTGTCTTAGGACTGTGTGTCTAACACACACCTCAACATCCAGATAAGTCGTTATAATTTTATTGTGATCTTAAATTTTCCTGTTTACATGAACAACAGTCTAAGACATAAATATATTAATATTCGTATAATGGGAAAATTTGATCCTCCAGCGATTGCATCTGCTAGACCTGAAAATATTGTTGGACTGAATTTTAAACTTTAGCAACAAAAGATGTTATTTTATTTGAACCTGTTAGAACTTGATCACACCTTAGAAATTAAGGAAGATAATTCTGAAGAGACCGAACCTGCTAGGACTGCTATTAACCAACTTTGGGAAAAATCTGATTTCATGTGCAAAAACCATATTCTGAACAATTTAGATGATGCTCTATATGATGTTTACTTTTCTGTTTCCACTGCTAGAGAGTTATGGTTGATGTTAGATAAGAAATATAAAACCGAAGATGCCAAAAGTAAGAAATTTATTGTCAGTCATTTTTTGGACTTTAAAATGGTTGATGAAAAATCAATAGTGTCACAGTTAGAAGAGCTACAAGTAATTGTTCATGAAATTCATGCCGAGGGTATGTCTATTAGTGAGGGTTTTCAAGTCGCATCTGTTATTGACAAACTTCCCCCTTCCTGGAAAGAATTTAGAAATGGCCTTAGACATAAACGTAAGGATATGACTATAGAAGATCTCACTGTTAGACTTAGGATTGAAGAGGATAATTGCATTAAGATAAAAAGGGACGATGCCATGGCTATGGCAGCCAAAGCAAACATTGCTGAAAATAGTGGAAGGACCAAAAATCAACTAAAAGGAAATTTTTTTTACAAGATTAAGGTAAATTAATCGGAGTAAGTAATGTTTTTGGAATAAAGATGGTTTCATGCATAAAAGTATATATATATATACACTAGGGTATGCCCGTGTCTGAAGGCACGCTGATAATCACAAAATGGCAAAAACACATGGCAAGGGCATAAGCATATTTGAATAATGATGACGGAAAAAAATGATAGATCATCTTTATACAATACCAAATCAAATTTATTCTTACATATCAATCAAGATAAAAGAAAATATGGGGTGGGGGATATAGAAGTTTATTTCAGTAGATTGGATCCTCTAAATAAACATGACCATTGACCAATCTATATTTACCTTGAAATAAACATAAGAATTCCTTGATCATAATTGTAAACAAATTAAGCATAATGAAACATGTCGGTGTAGAGAATCCCATGGTCCATGAACATATAATAAGTAAATAAAAAAGAGTTATGAGTTCTGTCAATCAGTTTTACCTGGCATCAACCCCAAATGCTAAAATGTAAGCCCTGTTTATATTAATGTAACTGAATAATCTCACCATAATTAAATCCCAGAACAGTAATTTCATAATTTGCAAATTCTACTGTACTCAACATCGATACGAACAATTCTTCTAGAACGTACAAAATAAAGGCCATATCAATAGCGGGAATGCCAACCACACAATTCCTAGTACCCCCAATCAATGTGGGTTAACACAGGATATACTCATCCTTACATTTCTATAAAGTTGTTCATAAAATATAGAATTTTAGGTTATAGATGAAAATAGTAACAAAAACATACTTGTCAAATCATGTACCGTATATCTTATCATATATCAACATATACAAATATGTTGCGCATTTTGCCAAGACTTTGGATTGTATTTAAACTCATCCACCTGTTCAGACTTGTGTTGATTTAAGATTTGATTTAGATGCTTTGTTGCTGTGGTCTTCTTCATTGTTCGGTGGTTTATTGACGCTGATTCTATGGTCAGGCACTTTGACCACATATATTTGTTTTGGGGGTGTCCATTGTTTCCTCGATTTTCTTTGGATTTTTGGTGATTTGGGCTATGATTTCAACGGTGTATTATCTGGAATTTTGTTCTGTCATTTTGGTTGAGCCATTGTTCTCATGTTTTTCCCGGTGAATACTTGTGAGTGTACATTTCTCACACTAGTTTTTTGCATTCTTCATGGTGGTTCTGATGGTTTTCGGTTGCCAGTGGCATGCTATTGTGCGTTAATTTAGTCGTTATAGTGTCCTTCTCTCCAATTATTAATTCCAATCTACGGTTGTGGATTCATTAAATACATATAGCCCTGCAAAAAAATATTACAGTTTCTTATTCAAATAATCTTATTCCATAATAATATTTGCCCAAAACAAAACAGGGCAGTGACTACATATAATATAAACAAATTAAAGTCGCAATGATTCATTTCATGTCAACAGTGCAACTATTGTATTAATATAAACTCAGTTTAAAACAATGAAACTAAAATCCAATAAAAAAATCAGATGCACACATTGTAGTTTTCCATGTAAGGATCGTCGGTGTAGATGAAAAAGTAAACGTACACATAACTTGATACTTGCATTTGTAGTCTTAAAACATAGAGAAATATTTCAGTTAAAAGTATGCATTACAAAAAAAAGAGACCTATAAATGTTCTAAAAAGAGAAAATAAAACTTTTTTATTTATAGTATAGGATCTGCAACTGAGGAAAATTCCGATCGTTGTTAAACAGAAAATCCCAAACCAATTCTTTGCTAGTAGGAAACTCTCGAGTCATGTAGTAAATCTACACCAAAAAATCAACAATAGAGTAAATAAAATTAAACAGGTCTTCATATAAATAAATCTCAATCAAAATGAACAAAACCGAAAT
The DNA here is from genome assembly GCA_949130495.1 of Sambucus nigra. NCBI lineage: Eukaryota > Viridiplantae > Streptophyta > Magnoliopsida > Dipsacales > Adoxaceae > Sambucus > Sambucus nigra. Next base: position 339,342,026 of record OX422220.1, on the reverse strand, counting down.
AGATATTTACTAAAATCACATGTTTGAAAAGCCACCTAAAGGTATTTAGATCATAACTATTCCGAGACCAAGCCAACATTTTAATTTGAAGTGGCTCCTGCAATAATCACTTATGCAAATATGGGACATTTTAATAGAAAATAATAGAGATTACAAAAGATGAAGTTATTATACCACATTTATGCTTCAATTTTCAAAATGAAGATTTGATGATTCTATTGTGGTATGCACACTTTTTTAGCATGAACCATAAATATCCTGTATTTTTCTAGGTAGTCTTAGTTTGCAGCAATCGTATCATCTCCACTTGTGTGTGATACTTTATCAATTTTAAAACTATGATAGGTGTCTAAAGCCCATACTTAGTAGTCAGTTTCATATATTTATAAGCATAGTACATAGTAAGTGTTTTTAAATTAGTTCTAATAACGAAGGTAAGCCTTAGTAGAGTAGTCACTTTCATTTATTTTTTATTTTTTTGCTAGGTAACAGTGAACAAAATAATTTAATTCAATGAGGACCCGCAGATATATTTAACGCCACATAATCAAAATCATACACGCATAAATTTGATCAATGATTTACACCAATAAATATTTAAAGTTACTCCCCTCGTCTCAAATTAGGAGTCATTTTATAAAAATCAGATTTTAATAATTTTACTGTAAATAATAGTCGGTAACAAAACTTAGTCAACTATCATGAAATTTGTTACATGATGCTCAAAATATGGCTTTCAATGTGAGACATCTAATAAATAAAGTTCAATTCTTAATTTGAGAGGGGGACAAAGGAAGGAAACATACCTCAATGGTGTCCCCAGACAATTTTAGATATTTCAGACTGGAGAGCTCTTCAAGAAGTGTACGCATAAGAGAATACGTCTTATCTTTCGTGGTCCAATCATAATTCAACCACAGATCAATAGTTGCATGGGTGACCGATGACAGAGTAGCAGGAGTATAGTCTACACCTGGATAACCAGAATATTTATATTCCATGACACTCAAAGAATGAATCTTGATTACATAAATTCTTTTCCTTTCATCTTCCCAAAGGTCACCAATTGTATACGCCCTATTAGTTACCAAACTGTCCTCAAAATCATATAAACATACACTATTTAGCTTATGAGCATCAATATCAACCACTTTCACATTGCTTCATTTGTACTCGTCTAAAGTTAACTCTTGAAGGAATTAGAAATTAAAATGAAGTTCACCTTCACAGTCGTGTGTTAGCGTCAAGTAAAAAAAATTTCGTGTCATGTCAACCCAAAACACTATGCAAAAACACATTTTATGCTTCCCATGTTTCAGAAACATTTTATGCAAAAACACATTTTATGCTTCCCATGTTTCAGAAACTATTCCAATTAGAAAAAAGAGCAAGAAGGCAAAGAGAAAAGAGCAGGAAGGCAGACAAAAGTGCAGGCAGACAAAAGCTCTTGATGTTATTCTCTAGGCCGTCAAAAAAAATCTTCCTTAAAGCAAAGAGATCTATGGCCATCAAGTGAATCCATGCTGAAGATAATATCATCTCGCTCAAGAATATCTTAGTTATACCAAGCAACTCTGAGCTGCATTATATCATGTGTGAGCATTATATCAGAGCTTCTCTCTTGGACACCTGATTTAACTCATGTACATTTCAGGTGTACAGCATGGGACTCATGTACCCTAATAATAGAGAGGAGAGAAATACACTGCTGCTACTGAAACTAATACACTACTGAAACTAATAACATTAGATGTTTGGTTGAAACACAGAGAAGAGCTTACTGTGGAAACTAATACACTGTTGTTGTTACAACACAGAGGAGAGCCTAATGCACTGAAACTAATACACTGCTTCTTTTCTTTATCAAATAACCCCCAATGACCGTACGTATCTATTCATTCAAAACCTAAGATTTTCTTCATATAATTTGGAGAACCCACCATGTAACAAACCAATTCAAACATATATCATGTTATAAAACATTTTAAATCCTATGGTATTCAACAACTGAGTTTGTGTATCACCCAACATTATAAAGAAGTACGAAAAAAGGAACAAAGATATTGAGAATCTTGAATACCAAAATTTGACAGAAGCCTCCGATGCCAAAATACAGTCTGCATCATCTCGATCCACCCTACATCATTTTCAATTATCAAAAATCTTAAGGAGTGAGATGGACAGAGGCAATGAAACAAAACTTTAAGAAAACGGCAAAAAATGAAAAACGCAAAAAGTAATAAGGTTTTACGATTTAAAATCAAAAAGCGGATTAATGTTTGGCTTGGATTATCATCCTATAAAAGTGGGATGAAATATAGAATCAACTGGTGAGTAATGTACCTCACATGCACCTCTTGTTTGTGTATAGCATATATCAGAGTGAACTTCACGCAACTTCGAAATCCAATTGATATTGTGCCCATATCACTTTGAAACTTTGCTTGAAATCCAAGTTCTTAAATGACGTGGAACCTTTAGATGGTGATGGTACTTCATATGGTGATCGAACCTTCTTACATACCTATAGAAGATGTGGAACCTTCAAAGCACATGATATACCATGGGGGTTGAGGTATTATAAAATGAAAAAAAATCAAGACTAATTAGATTGCAAGAATATAGAAAACAAAACTTCTTACATACCTATAGAAGATAATTACAAAGATACCTGACTGTGTACCTACACCAACATCTCAATGTTTCTAAACCACCATCTTAGTACTAAAAATGAGCTACATGGCTATGAATTAAGCACCACATTTCATGTCAAACTAACTATATGAACGGGAAACGCACATCGGGTAGTGGAATCATGGTTTCAAATTAACAAAAAGATTATTTGAATCATGGTTTCAAATCACTTTATTAAAAAGTTCTTCAATATCCAAATAATAAAGTCTCTTTTATCCTGCAATTAAAATACACAACATTAGGTAAAAGATTGATAATTTAAGAAATTTTGAATCAATAGTAGGTAACAGTTGGAAGGTGTTATGCAGATTGGGACTTTGAATCAATACACAACATTAAGGCTCCTAGCTAAACTGATTGATAATTTAAAAAGATTAATAATTTAAAATACACAACAGTAGGCAAAAGATTGATAATTTGAAAACCATTGCTGTTGATTCAACAAACCTGCTATTAATATTAACCTCACTTAACATAGACACATGACTTATGGTTACTAATGCCCTTGACTTCTTTTTGTCCATACAAATGAGAAAAACTCATGTAAAGCTTGCGTGGAACGTGCCATAAAGGCTTATTCATCCTCAAACTTAATGTCAAGCCTATGTAGCAACATAAAGATAGGGTTCAAAGACAAAGTTAATTACCCCCCACAACCTTCAAAACTTAATTACCTCGGCACAACCTTCAAAAGCTAATTCAAAGAGACAGTTCCCAAGCATAAAAAAAATTCACGGGTAGACTGAACATGCCTACAAAATAAACAGAAACTCGTGAAAAGATTAGTTATTTCAAATAAAAGTGGAAAAAATATCAACGTTAGTCTCTGTTCTAAAAGGCCCGCCTAGGCTTGAGAGAAACGCATCGCCTACACCTTATTACGCCTTATTCTTGGTAAAAGGGTTAAGGCACACTTTTTTTTTTAAATAACGAATTAGTTGACAAATATTGGGTATGGAGCATGAATATGAGACAGATGGCTACAAAACATATGAATATATTTTTAAAATTCAAGGTATGTACTATTTTATTATATTTCTAGCATTGGAATAATTAAAATAATAAAAAAAGAAAAAATGACTTTTTACGCCTAGGCTCCTAAGGTTTGAGGCTTGACCTCTACGCCTCGACCACGCCTCGAGCCTTTTAGAACCTTGACGTTAATAAATAAAAAACTTGAACCCATGTATGTTGAACCCCGTCCCAATTTAAAACTTGTAATAATAATTTTGGGTTTTGGAAAATGGTGGGTCACACTCTCAGTTCAGACAACACTAAAAGAAAAGCAACAAAAGAAAGAAACGGGAGATAGAAACAACACTCAACACTCAGTTATGGGACGTGACCAGCACTCATCACTTTGATTTCAAAGAGCTGTTTTGAACTCAACACTCAACACTTTGAGTTCAATACAATACATAGGGCCCTGTGATTCTGAATACCTTTATTTTTAGGAAACACTTCCCACTTTGTTGAAGGCATGGATTTCTACAGAGGCTCTTCTCTAGGCAATTTTGTAGTTGGTGAAGGCAACTTGACAATGGGGCCCTATGATTCTTGAGTTGAAGATAAATTAAAACAGGCATTTTCCACTATTTGAAATAACTTGATCCACTCTTCTAAGAATTCCTTCACCTGATTATTACAAATGTTGCCAAAACTGAATGTATGAAAAGCTCATCACATGCAGAATTCTCATAACTCTGTCATCAATAAGACCGGTGCTGGTTGGCAAGCATCATCACTGGGTCATATGCGTTCCTTAGCTGCATTGAGTAATCTCTGCAAGATTTGCAAGGGATCGCCTTAGCTAACGATCAAGATTGTGAATCTGCAATACACTTCACTATTAGTTCATAAAGTCATTAGCTTATAAATTAAATGCAAAGTTGGCATACAATTAAATGCAAAGTTGAACCAATAAAAACAACAAACATTTAATTTTCCCCGACGACCATACCTGTTCAAACTTAAGCCGAATAACCCAAGGCTTCTTAAGAAAACAGTGTGTTGCATTTTATCAAACAAATGGTACGCATGTTGCAAACACTGAGATATGAGATATCATGAAAGAACAAAATGTGATGAACCAAAATGACAAAATGGAGATTAAGACCTTAAATAGTGAGTGTAGATTCAATCACAATACCAGATGTGCAATAGTAGATTTGGGGAGTTCATGCACTATTCTAGCTAGCATTCCAAGATTTCTTAAAAAATAAAAACCTCGTAAGCATATCAATTCACACGAACAATGAATCATATCATATCAGTTCACAAAAACATTTTCAAAGTTACCCATTTTAATGAATCACATCAGTTCACATGAATATATGAACTAATCCACCACTACTCGAAGTGGTGGACGGAGTCTCTGTATGTGCGTATGTAGAGAGAGGGGGAATACCCAAGTTTAAACCTTCAATCATCTTCACCGCATTATCAAATCTGAAAACCCTAAATAAATAAATAAAAAACACAAACCAAATAACCACAAAACCTCAAATTAATCGACTAAAAAGAGATAATGTGATTGAGAGAGAGAGAGATGGTTACCAGAAATCCAAACCCAAATAGACAAAAATGAACCTAACATACAGAAATCTAAACCCAGATTCGCGTGTAGATAGAGAGCTGGGAGAGCTACAAAATGAGATAGATACATAAGAGAGGTTGTGTGTGTTTGGAACCGGTGGGATTTATGGTTTGGTTGTCGTGAGGTAGAGAGAGATGAGAGAGGTTTGGAGGAGTGTTACCAAAATGCCCCTAATTTTGAATTAAAGTGAATTGTTAAAGCTAAATGCAAAGTAATTTACTCTTTTACCCATATTTTTGAATTTTTTTAGATGACGACGAGTGATGGAAAAGAGGGGGAAATGAAATACTAAAAGGACAAAAAAGGAAAAAAATATCATTTAATCTAAGCCCTTGGAACGTTGCCTCGTTGGCTTCGATCTGAACCATGAAGTGTCTCCCCATCTTATGAATAGTGAAATATTATAATAATAATAATAATAATAATAATAATAATAATAATAATAATTATAATAATAATAATAATAATAATAATAATAATAATAATAATAATAATAATAATAATAATAATAATAATAATAATAATAATGCTCTTGTGCTGACTAGTCCACATTTTAAGAATGCGGACCGGACATGTGTCACCTAACGGTGCACCTAGAAAATATCGCCTAAATTATAGGCACACTCTTTCACTTTTTCGGGATCACCATTAGGTGACACATGTCAAGTTCGTATTCTTAAAATGCAGACTAGTCCGCACAAGAGCAGGACTGTATATATATATATATATATATATATATATATAAGGAGCAAAAGGTTTTTACTATTCAATAAGATGATAGCTTAATTAGAGGTTGAGATTTGGCCACCAATGAACAAAATGAAGTGTGGAGATCATTTTCCTCATATTCTCTCTTAGACTCATTGGCCAAACCCTAGATTTCATTCTCATTCTCTCCCTTTCTCATTTCACCTTTCTCCCCCATTCCCTTCATCACGAATCCGCCAAACACTTGAACCCCTACAAACAAACCCTAAAACTTTTGCCTCATTCTCTCCTTCATTTCTTCTCTATCTCTTTTCTCCCTAAGATCCAAATGTCCCTCTCTTTCTTTGGCTCTATATCTATGATCCACATAGTTGCCTCATTCTCTCCTTCATTTCTTCTCTATCTATGAATCGTACGTTTGTAGAAGTTTGATATTGTGATTTTCTATTTTCCAGGTTGGGATTGTGAACTACAATTAATCATATCCACTATTTTTTATCCCCTAATGTATGTTTAGAATCTTATTTGGTCATCACTTTATTTTGTTCCATTTATTTTTTTCAGATCTAAAACCCGATTGTTACATTTTTTAAAATCTCATTTGTTCATTACTTTATTTTGTGCCATTTATTTTTTTCAAATCTAATCTTATTTGTTCATTGGTGTGTTTAATCTTATGTTGGTGTTACAATTTATTGATGTTGTATGTTAAATCAATATTTAGTCTTCTTTATATTCTAAGACTTTAGTTGGTTTTTTTAGGTAACTTGAACCGCAGGTGTTCGACAAAATTACCAAGTGAGCATTCTAATACCTTTACTGTTTTTTTTCTTTTGGTAATTTTTTGGAGTATTTGGTAATCACATTATACCTATTTAAAACTTGGTAGTGTTATTTTTAACCATCTTATGCTTACATAAGATTCGGAATGGGTAGGGTTTTTATAGATCTTTAGTGTCTTTCATCATTTAAAATGCAACATTTAATAGTCATGTAGTTTATTTGACTATCTTAGATGTCACCAAAACTTATTTTAGTTAAAAGGATATCCTAACATTGTGCTTTTTGTAGTTGATGGAGTGTTTTAATTTAATGAATCTGTAGTTTTTCTCAGTTACTGATTGTGAGAGTTGAATGTCTGCAAATTGTGGAGTTTTTTTTTTTTTTTTTAATTTGTCTCCTTTTAATGGGATGAATTAATTGGACATGAGATTGTATAAGGTAATCCTGCAAGTTTCTGAATCAATTCATTGTACATGGAGAGTAATCCTATGCAACAAAAGATATTTTTATTTTGGATAAGAATTTTTATTTTATTGTTTAATGATAGCAGTGGGGTGACGGGTTACTGGATTAAGTAAGAGCTAGAATGAGTGAAAGGTTGTAGAACATTTATTTGTAACCTTTTTGTTCGGTATGAATTTTTGTGTCTATTAACGTAAATAGATTTTGGGTTTTGTTCATTCATTCTTCATACTAAAAAAAATCTATGTACATTATAAACATCTAATAAAACATGATGTTATTTGGAGATTAATACTAATTGTTTTAGTATATCATTTTTATCAATGTACATCCGTATTTGGTCATGGTTGAGAACTTCTAAACTTTTTTTTAATGTTTGTGGAAGAGGAATTTAGAGAGGTTACAGCTGGACTTACCATATTTGGTCGTTGGTGATTTTTTTTCTTTTTTTTTTTGTTATAAACCACAGTAAGTTACATCTCTCTAATATCGTGAAGTTTTACCACACATTTTAATGACAAAAAACATTACTTATTCAGTTCCCTACTAATCGATGGGACCACATATCAACATGTGCCAAGGACTTGATTGCAGGAATGCCCTGTGTTGATCCTTCGAAAAGGCTCACTGCTAATTATGTTCTAGGTAAGTTTGATTGCATTTATGTTCATTACGTTCTCTGGCCTTAAGTTTCTAATCCCTGATTTGGATGCTCAAAGGTGTAATTTGGTGTTTTCGATGTAAGTTTTTTTTAATATCACAAAGCTTTAGTGGTTGGAATCTCTCATACAATGGATATAAATGTATGTAAGTTTGTATCTGTGAAATTTAATTTTTTTTTTTGCTCCCACATTTGGGGCTTTCAAAGTAGAAGTTTTCAACTTTCGAGTCTATTTGACTATTCTAAAGCTATTCTCTTTCAATTCATGTAGTTTTTATTATTATTAGACTAAAATTATTTGGAGTTGAGATTGGTGTTTTTAATGTTACTGGGTTTTATATCATTATTCTTAACTAGGGCCTCTATTGCTATGAAACATCCAATGCTTTGTACGGATAAAAGGCAATATCAGTGGCTCAGACAATTTGAGCACCAATTTTTTTTTACATTTCTTTTTAGTGACCTATATCATAACCACTAAGGTCACGATTAATGCTTACAGGTGATATGAACTTTATTTCTCTCTCTATTTAACTGTTCTTATTTCTATTTATGAAATTAAATCTATTTCTATGGTGGTCTGTATTTTCAGTTAATCAAAACCAGAATTGTGGTCAAAATTTATTTCTATGGTGGCCATATATTAATCTTTTTGCCTTTTATCACTTTAAAGGTCTATGTAGTATACCAAAAGGTAAAGGATCAAGAAATAAAGTTGTGATCAAATCAACAGGCATAACAAATAGTAATGAAGAAAAAAAATTCCCTACCATTATTTATTGCCCTTTCAAATAATTTGTTTGTTCACATTTTTCACGCTGGGTTTCATGAAAGGGCTCCCTACCATTACTTATTTATTTCACAAGGTGGAGGTTACTCTCCTTCCTTTTCTTATGTTATTAAGTTTTATTTATATTAAAGAATACAGTAACTTAATACAGTTCTAGCTTTTGGTATTTCTTTGTATTATGGAGCTTTAAAGTGCCTGTTTTGAAGCTTTTGGGATTTCTTGGATTTGTTAATTTAGGATTTGAGATTTTAAGATTTTTTCTTCTTTCTTCTTTTTACTTTTAACAATAATTATTTTTTATTTTTCTAGAAGCTTATTTAGGTGTAATTGTTATTTTTGTTTTGTTAAATAAGTTAGTTGAAATGACATCAATTTTTTTTCAAGGGTGGTATTTATTCAAACATGTAGGAGGTAGAAAAAATTAATTCCCTTAACTCTTAATATCTTCAATGTTGGTTAAATTTCCCCGATTTTTGTATTTCTGTGCTGGAAGAATTTTTTCAATGCATATTTTTTTCTAGAACTAGACTATTAAAAATATTTCTGGAAACTTATTAAATGTCTTGAACTGGATTCCAATTATAGTACCTTATGTTAGGGGGAGTTAAAAAAATTCTTAAATTTAAGAGTTTAAAGAAATTTTTTTGGTTGACTTGGTGGAGGGAGGGAGGTCTTAGTATTTTTTGTATATTTATGTGACTCGATGATGGGTTCAATTTTGTATGAATTCAAAATTTTAGTGATCTACTTTAGAAACATCTTAAGACCTGGGCGTAGGGAAGGTTGTTTTCTTCAGTGTTACTTTTTCATCCATATATAATTTGGTTAGGTTAATGTGAAGTTTCAATTGATTTTTATAGATCCAAATTTTCACTATTATTGAATTTGGTTTAATTTATTTATGTGTTCCCACGCTATATAGATTTAAATAATATGACGAATAACACAAGCATTGGTAAGGAAGACAAGTCTAAAACATTGGTAAGGAAGACAATTCTATTTGCAATTAGTTAGTGTCATTATTTGAATTATGACTTGACTTTCAAGATTTTCATTCCCTAAAGCATTGGTTAGGAAGACAAGTCTGTTTGTTCATGTTATGCGAGTTTGTAATGATATCAACAGTTACAAGTCTATTTTTTTCTACTGATATCAGTAGTTAGACTGAATAATGGACGTAGTAAAAATGGAGGCTATTTGGGTGAAGTTCTTTGATACAGTGAGGATTGATTTTGGAGGACCTAATCAATTTTATGATGTAAGGTATTGTTTCATTATCTTTTGAAATTCTTATTTTTTATTTTTCTTTTAGGTATTGTTTCGTTATCTTTTGAAATTGTTATTTTTTATTTTTCTTTTAGGTATTGTTTCATTATCTTTTGAAATTCTTATTTTATTATTTTTCTTTTATCATCATCATCATCATCATCATCATCATCATCATCATCATCGTCCTTGTTATTATTATTATTATTATTATTATTATTATTATTATTATTATTATTATTATTATTATTATTATTATTATTATTATTATTATTTTCGTTATTATTATTATCGTTATTATTATTATTTTTTGTAGGCTATTTGGGTGCTAATAGAGAACAACATAAATCATACAATTGTGTTGTAACCACAAATACAACGATATTGAAAAAAGTGAAGCAATCAAAGCCAGTCATTTTGAGAGCTTGAAGCAGTCAAAGTCAGTCATTGGTACTGAAAAGTGAAGAATACCATACTTTTGGTGGATAGTTATATCTTGATTTTCTTCTTCCACCCAAACAACTATTCAGCCGTTTAAATATGTATATTTCAATGCATAGGTTTCCACAAAGTTTTTCAAGGCTACCAAAGATGGCGATCTTGTCTCCCTCCTGATTATTGTTTTACTGGGGAGAGGCTATACACAAGTTCCCACCAGTCAAAGTAATACAAAGCCCCATATGTTAGATGGTGGGGCGAAATTTATATTTTTTCGTCCTCTGTTTTTGGGATTGAGACAACACAGGGGCACAATTAGTTCATGGGATTAAAATCAAGTTATCCAACACCGCTTCCCCTACCCACCTCACATATCTTTTTCATGTGCACTCTACCTGCTTTTATTTGAATTCAGGTTTTGATTATTAGTGAATGAATGAAGTTGGAGTCATTTAGGTCCATTTTGGTTGCCCCCCCAAAAAAATCGATTTTATATTTTTTGGTAGTCAGTTACATTGAGGTAAAGTTTATTTTCCTCCGTTTTATGGTAATATAATTCCATATTCATAACAGGTTTGATTCATCCTCAGCAAGTAACACAACTGATGCATTTGCCAATGCAATCGTCAACACAACCAACACAGTTATGTGGACTGCTTAGGGGGTAAAATTCACATGCATATGTTTTTTTTATTCAAGATATTTAATCAACTGAGCTATTAAATCTCTATTCACTTTTGTTCTTTTGTTGTTTTGATTTCATTGGGGTTTTGATTTAATGCTATATTATGAGTTTCCTATTCGACATGACCATATCAGGTATTGCTTGAATCTAATGGCATTTAGGTATTGCTGATATATTAGGTATTGTTGCCATGTCAATAGGATGTTTCGAATAATCCACCTCTAAAAGAGGATTTGAAGGTGACCAATTAAAGCTAATTCGAAGTGTTCCAACTGCCGTTATCAATTTTCAGTGCCCAACTTCAGGGTTATATAGATATAAGTTTTTATAGTTATGAAGTTTTCTAATAAGATTGCTGATAATTGCACACTTATTTGAATAGACTTGAACCTGTCCTATCCACAGATGATGGATGTAGCCGTACCCGCAAATATGGTATGCCGATTGCAAGATGTGAGGACAATATTTTACAATGTTCGTTCACAATTGAGTATCTCGTATACCGCTACAACTGTTGAAGAAATATTCAAGATAATTCAAACCTTGAGATGGATCTGAATATCAAAGTTCTTCAACATTCAAGCCGCCGCGAGATTAAGTTTGGTAAGGTTGAGTTTAAAGTTGTTTAATTTTTTCATTAAAAAGTGTTGGGATAATTTTTAATTTTTTTTTTATCAAAATGAGTCTTTGAAAAGAAGAATTGTTTTTGGGCAGCACCAAATCGAACCGATAACATTTCATCCTGACCGATCCCCTTAGCTGGTGTCACCGAACCGAATCCCATGGAATTTTACCGGACATATTTGGTTTTATGAAATCAGATTTTTCCATCGCCTCAAATCTTTTAAGATTCTAAAAATACCTATTTCGGTGGGGTATTTGTTTAAGACTTTGGGGGCATATTTTTAGAGACCTAATACAACAAGCTATCATATTTTTAAGTCCCAAACACCTTTTTGATTCACACAAAACATCCCATACACTTTTGTGAATCCTTTGGGAATCTAAGATTCAACTTTGTTGAAGTTTCTCTTTGTGGAGTTTGATCTCTATGGATGAATTGACTCCTTGTCATATAGTAGTGGTCGTGGATATTCCTTACTGATCTGGACTACGTGTTCACGTGGACTAATGCAGTTTTCCATTTTTGACTCTAGGATGAAGTCTATGTGGGTTTTCTGAGGTTAATCCATTGTATATTTCATTGCAATCCTTGTAAGTTATGATTTACTATTATAGTGAAATAAAGGTTTTCGCTTTGGGGGTCTTTTCCTGAAATCTGTGAGTCAGAAATTTTATTTGCGATGGTTTGACACACACACACGTACACATGTAGTTGCATGTTTAGGGGTTGAATAAATTTTATTTAACAATTGACACCAATTAAATAAGTTTAAATTATGAATTTGCGAATTCGTTTAAATCGCTATCATTCATAATTTTTACAAATTGGTATAAGAGTGGGTTACTCAAATTTACCGAGTATTCCTATTTTTTGCAAAATTTGTGTGATATTGATTTTTTTAAATCTGTTTTGTGAAAAATCGCAATTTTGTCGATGGAGCACTTATATAATTGAATGCCCATGTTTTACGAGTTTAATTATGCCTACTGAAAAGCACGTATGAGATCACAATTAAAGGCTATAAATGAGCGTGTTTGGGTATTTTGTGAAAGAGGGTGGACAACTCCCACTGTCACTGTAGATAACGTGACATCTTTAAAACTCGTGACTACCTAGACTAAGGAGGAATTTAAATGGAGCACTTATAATTCACGTGGGATGAGTGCAATATCCAGTGTCGTCACTCCTGAAGAGTTTTGACGTATTATGATGTGCACCACGTAAAAAGAAGCGTGAGACATTTTACAACTTACCCACGAAGGCACTAATGTGATCAAAGAGTCTGAAATTCCAAATTTAACAACCCAATTGGAAACATGCTTGAATATGAGTGTTTTAATGATTTTTATGCACGTTATCTGACATTATCAACACTAGTTTCAATCTTGGTGAGCCCATACCTAATGCACAAGTCGTTAAAAAGATTTTAAGATTGCTGCCTAAACATTTTATCCCCCAAGTGACTATTTTGAATACCTTAGGTAATTTGGGCAATTTAAAAGTCGAAGAGCTGGTAGGAGACCTCCAGACACATGAAATTGCCATGTTTACCGACACTGTCAAGCCTACGGATAAATGGATAGTACTTGGAGCCCAGTATAAGTAAGGAGAGGAAGTGTCCACGAGAGAGAAGAAAAAGAAGACGAAAGTTTATGAGTACGACTCAGAGGGTGAGGTTGATTTTGATATGGCCATGCTTGCAAAAAAAATTAAATTGTTTCTTAAATTTTCAAAACAAAATTCTTCCAATAAAAGATTTTTTGAGAAAAATAAAAATGAGGCCAAAGAAAATGGTGAGAAAGAAGGTGAGAAAGAGGAAGACGAAAGTGTTTTGAGTGTGAGGGTAGGGGGCATATAGAAGTTGAGTGTCCCACTAGGCTAAGGAGAAAGGGAAAGAAAATTGACATGCCAGACACTCTTAGCGATGTGAGGGTGAGGTGAATGATTACGGGGATGAGTCTTCACATGGGAAGTTTGTTGCGTTTTTAGCTAGCCACGTGACCACACCTAGTTTGTCCCACGGCGAGGTGGATACTTGTGCATGTGAGACCTCCAAGGAGGATGAGAGTTTGATTGTTTGAGTGAGGGTGATAGTGATAGTTAAAGTGGAGATTAAAGTGAGCTCCAAATTTCTTTTAGAGATTTGTACGCCGAGACCTTAAAGACTAAAAAATTGAAAAAGGAGTTAAGTATTAGGTTGCGAGATTTGGAGAGATAGTTAGAGAGTTTGATGGTGTTTGAGGCGAAAGCAAGTCAGCTCGAGAAGGTGAAGGTTTCTTTGAGTGAACAGTTGATTGCTTTAGATCGGGAAAATAATGATTTGACCAACACGGTGTCTAGTCTGACGACACTTGTATCCTAACTCGAGAGTGATCTATAATGTTCTCGTTAGGTCAAATTCCCTTAAGAGAATGCATCTAAGAAGGTTGCAAAGATTGTTCTAAATTCCGTTTTGGGTAGTGGTGAGAGATTAAGAAAAGGTCATGACGGTGAATCCACTTCCTTTGTTGCACTCGAGCTAATTCCCACTTTAGTGATATATTCACATGGCTCTTATCCTAACCCACCTAAGAGTCTTGTTTCTTTTACGAGAGTACGTCCTAGACATTTTGAGAGAGGTGTTCCTAGGCCTGTTTATGTTTACACACACTGCAAGAATAGAGGACACCTTAGGGACTTTTGTTTTAAGTTGGGTTATGGGTCACGCTTTGCTACTACACGTGTTCATACACACACACACACAAACATGATGCTCTGGATGATTACATGAGAGAGTTTGCACATATTAGGGAGCAGGTAAATTTTTTAGTCAAGACTTCACATGACTTGATGGATGTTTTTCATAGGATGACACCACATTTGGAAAACTCCACCGCGCCTAACAGTTGAGGTTTAGACTTATTTGCTAGCATAGGATGATTTGAATGATGATATTTTTACCTATTGCTAGTGTGTACTATTGTTGTAGTTATGTTTTTTTTTTCTTTTTTGGAAAAATTAAAAAAAAAAAACTTTTTTTGAAAATTTTTAAAAATACAAAAAGATTTTATTTTGATAAATTTTTTGAAAAAGTCAAAAAGAGTATTGTATTATGTTTTGAACCGTATATGAATGAACATTTAGGATGACTGAGTCATAACATCATTTCATATCCATGTGACTATTTGATAGTATTTTGAGACAATATGTCATGTCATCCATGTGCTTTATAATGTTTGGAGTCATTGAGATGTTATTAGTTTATACTTCCTACATGTTTGACTCACTATTTCTTTTATTGCACATATGCATGGATTTGTTTGATTTTGATGCTTGTCTATCTCTTGTTGGTCGAGTGTTTTCATCTCAATCATGTCCTTAAAATGCACCAAATGCAATAATGCGAGAGTAATAAAAGTAGTGCATGTAAGATCCATTTCTCATGAGGAATTTCCTTAGAATAAAAAATGATGAGTGTACACGGGAAAGGGATGCGAGTGAATAATAATCACGTCATGAAAGCAACATTTTAAAAGAGAGCTCACAAAAAATTTAAGCAATAAAAAGATGAAATATGCCAAAATTTGATTTTCTCTAAGTTGAGAATTTAGAACCTCATTAAAAAAATAAAAAGATTATTATTTATAAGGGAGTTTGGATGGATATGTATCAGTGGATTAACACGTCCTTCGAAAGATTCTCGAAATGGCACTAAATAGTTTTGGATGTTACTGGTGTGAAAATCACTTAGGCTTTGATTTGTTAATTTAATTTAGTCGATATCGTCTAAATTTAACAATTTATACATAAGGATGTTTTTTATGTTCATTCGATAGGAGTATACTTATGCATAGTGCACATATGCTTGATTGGGTTTTATTACCTGTTGTATTTGTTCACATCCATTCATTCTATTTCCTTGATTTGGTTGTCTTAGTGTAAATTAATGGTGTGATTTGTGTAAAATTATTTTTGCATATTTTTATTAAAAATTGAAAAATAAAAAATTAGGCTGTAGAATACTTTTGAGTATCTCTTTGATGATCATAGTTGTTTGCCTTGTTTTGTTGTGACAACTTCATGTTTATTGCGTTTATTCACTTCCTTGTCTATTTCGAACAAATAAAAAGGGGGAGAATGAATTATGGCGGAGTTTTTATTTTTGCATTATGGGGGAGATTTGTTTATATTACTAGATTTACTCTTATATCATTTCAAGCTCGATGCGTCACGAAGGTATTTGCTTCCTCTAGTGTGTGTAGGTAAAAGATTGAAGATCATAATTTGCACACCCTGATGAGAAAAGCTTGAAGATATGATGTTAAAGATTTTTTGGAAGAAAAGTTTGATACTTACAAGTTTATTTTGTACCGGCATACACATATGGGGAGATTTGTAAGGACATTATTTTACATTTTCCGTTCACAATTGAGGATGGTGTATACCGCTACAACCGTCGAAGAAATATTGTAGATCATTCAAACATCGAGACGGATCCGAATATCAAAGTTCGTTAACATTCAAGCCTCCGCGAGATTAAGTCTGGTAAGGTTGAGTTTAAAGTTATTTAAATATTTCATTTAAAAGTGTTGAGATAATTTTCTAAAAATTTGTTTCTATCAAAATGAGTTTTTGAAAAGAGGAAATTTTTTTGGCAGCACCGAACCTAACTGATAACATTTTATCAGGACCAATCCACCTAACTGGTGTCACCGAACCGAACCCATGGATTTTTACCGAACCGGTTTGGTTTTTCGAAATTAGATTTTTCCACCGCCACAAATCTTTTAAGATTCTATAAATACCTATTTCGACTGTGTATTTGTTTAAGACTTGGGGGAATGCTCTTAGAGACCTAATATAATAAGTCTTCGTATTTTTAAGTCCTAAGCACCTTTTTGATTCGCATAAAACATCCCATATACATTTGTGAATCTTTTGGGACCCCGAGATTTAAATGTGACACACCGCCTAATTAAATAGTGGGTGATCAGTCCTTTATTGAATTACATCAAGGTGTCTGGTTGGTTCATTCTTATCATCACTATCGAAAAAAAAATATTTATTAACCACCTAATGAATAATTAAGTTATGTATCAAAGCATGTAATTTTATGGATTAAGTCCTATTGTTAGATTTTTAACATACGGAACCATTTTCATGAACACAAATAATATTAAATACCAAGCCATCCAAGTGGAATAAATAGACTAGATCAATCAATCCGAATAAAATATCCCAAATCGCATGACAATGAAATAATTAAAACAATCCCAACTAAACTGAATACGAAAATAATAAAGAGTACAAGTCGCTCTCTGAACTAAATAAAACTAGAAATGGGAGACACATCCCCCATATATAATGACTAAGTAGGAGTCTGCGAAGACAAGGATGGAGTCGTCTACTGCAAGGACCTGCAACTCCCACACTAGCTGCAACACGTCAAAAGTTCAAAAATCTAAGCCTGACGGCCCTATGACTGGGCACCTATAACACACACACACACACACACACACACACACACATATATATATATATATATATATATATATATATATATATACAAGGGAAAGAAGAGATGATAGGAAACGGGTCAGAGCCCGAGTGTAAAATAACTTTAAAATAGTTTAACAAGTATTTAAAATTCTTACCAGTTGATATTATATACATGTTAGTACCTCGGCCCTTACTTGGAAATTCTCACCCCTCAACTAGTGTGCACGCCTAACATACTACTCAACTAATTTAGATAAAGCTAACACAATTAACTATTCTAACCCAATCTTCCCTTATCAATACTACTCCAAGTGATCGCAAGACTAGTCTATATCTAATAGCCTCTTCTTATGAAATTATTAAGAAGTTGTGTTCATCTCAATATAGCCTTAAGTTCTCAACACTTAATTCATTTAATATTAATTATTCAATTTTTATCTACTTACAAGCATAGTAGATGAACACAGGTATATATATAATCATCACTCACATAATATATATACTAATAGGGCACCCCACATAAAATCTATGGTGCTGGCATACTCTACTATCAAGTCCTCGTATCTTTTGTACAAAAGGGATATACTAGGTCAAAATCACTCTCAAACTATATTAACACAAAACACACAATATTGGAGGCGAAACATAATTCCAAGTCACTAAGAGGTCAGCACATACCCTTACCTCTCTTAGGACAGTCTGACTATCATTGTCAGATTGCCTATACCAAGGATGATATGTTCTAGGGTACAAGTCAATATCCCCTATGAAGGTCCAATCGAGATAAGACTGTCCTGCCGTGAAAACCTCTGTGATAGCAAGTAACGCGAGTATGATTACACACAGATATTTATATAATAACTATTCATACACACATGAATACACAAAGATATTTATATAATAACTATTCATACACACATATTTATATTTTCATCATTCAGATAGGTACACACATGACCCATATTATTTTCTAACCATACGCGATACGTAAAGCCCGAGTCCTACGTATAATGAATTCACTCTTACTTTCTCAATTATCGTAAGTCCTAAAGTACTTCTCGCCTCTCGAAGTGTATCATCTTGATAAGTATAAAATCAGTATGGATACACTCTCTACCCTACGGGTATAAGCCATTCTTAATTCTCACATGAGCTAATTTAATGTATGTATGATTTCCACTCCATTTTATACCTCCAAAATTCCACAGTTAAATCTAATATAAAGTCGTATTACCCGGACCATGCTTATAGCCTACTGGTCCTTCCCAAGTTACATTATGATATTTAAATTTTGTCTAAGGGTCCTTACGCATTGGGATCGGATTAACATTAAATAGGAAGTAAGTTTCATTTTCCTGGAGGAGTCGATCGATCGATGAAAAAGGTCGATCGATCGATCTAGTCGATCGATCGACATTCTTGAGTTGATCGATCGATCGAGCTAGTAATGGCCCAGTTTCTACAATTCTTTACCTACGGGTTTCATCAACTTAGATCCTCAAAACCTCTATTAATTTGTCCCAAACTCCCAAAAAATCAAACCAATAATTGTATGATCCTATATAAATGATTTCTAACGTAAAAAATATACAAATTCATCAAAGGCCATCAATTAAAGGGTTAATTTAAGCTAATTCATCAAGAACCCTATTTTTATCATCATCATCATCATCATTAATATCTTCCTAATTCTTCCAGAATTTAACCTCTACTGGACATCAATTTCGTAGTTAATCATCTACACATATCAATAGGGTTGTCGTAACGTGGTTTCTACTCATAAATTCGATATACTTCTCCCAAACATCATTTAACTTTCATGAAAATATAAAATAATTATCTTCTACACTAGCATGGATGTGTTATCATCTAAAGAACAACAATTTAGATACTTGCCTCAGGAATGAAAGTTGGAATTGTAGAAGATGATGGGTATGATCCCGCTCCTCGTTCCCCGATCTACGCATTGATGGTGGAATCGGTGAGAATGGTGTAGGGTTGGTGGTTCTCTCCCTTGGAAGCCTTCTCTCTTCTTACTTAATTAACCTCTCTGCAAATCCAGTTTTTCTAACCCTCGAGGACTCTAACTCCCATCAGATATAACCCTTCAATTTTCGTCATTAATTAAGGCCTAAAGTTGGAAATTACTAAAGTGCCCTCCCAGGTTGTCGGTTAGGCTTAAAAACGTCCCGAGACCCAAACTAAATCCCCGAGTATACTTTTCTAACTATCTCGACCCTTATGGACACATTAGAGCACTCAAAATTACCATACGAGTGACTTACAATTAATTTACTTTTTATCCCATTAATGTAGTCCTGACGCGATTGACACCCGCATCCCGACTTAATTTCTATAACTGCCATGTTATTCACTCGCGACAATTTTAATGAATTCAATCTCATATATTACGTTACTCAATAACCAATATTCAAAATAATTCTTATCAATAATTACTTACTCTCATCACGCTAGTAAATATTCAATTTAAAATCCGTATTAATATTAAATTAATTTATCCCAATTAAAATTAAGTAATCCCATAATTAAAAGCCATAAAAATATGGGGTATTACATACTTCCCCCCTAATAACAGAATTTCGTCCTGAAATTCGAAAAGTAAGGCCTACCTGGTAAAAAAATTATGGATACTTCATCAGTATGCAAAACCAACTCCAGATTAATGCGCTCAATCACTATAGCCCCCGCCTCACAACATTTTTTTTAACACTCTCAACACTTGATCAGTTATAGGGTCACATCTCAATAACGACACTTCACCTTGTGCTCCTATCCGATGACATTCGAATAAGATGAGCCTATATATTATTGGCCCCCATTATCTCAATATTATTGGGAGGCTGCACCTCACTACATATTAACTACTTGTATTTATCTAAACACAAAACTCCCATCCTGAGAGAAACCATATGAACACCTGACCACTCTTGTCAGTTCTTTGAATCTCGATTTTTGACGATGTGACTCTTACGACAATCAAAAGCCAGCTAAAATAGTATGTGGTAATTCCACTATAGTCATCGGACTCTAACTCGGCCAATCAAAAATTCTGAATATAAGCTCACCTCTAAACAACCAAAGGGAGAATAGTTAAGGCTCTTCACACAAAACCTCAATAAGCACTTTGTCCTCAATAAACAGGTATGAGTGATTAAACCCAACTCTACCATTTGGTAATATCTTCTCCCAAGTACCGTACTACACTTCACTTACTAGATATAATTATTGTGAAAAGGAAATGACCACAACGAGTTCAAAATTACATTCATACAGCTCCACTAATCGTTTATCACCTTTCTCCTACTCCTCGGGCTATATGTGATACAACCTTCTAAAAAAGAAACTTCATCCCCACTGCTTCCTTAAATTATGTATTGAAGGTGGGGTTCAAGGATCTCATCCAAGTTCAGAACAATACCGGGCATGACCACTTACCAGCGCGATCCTTCTTTTTAAAGAAAGACTGCGGCATACTGTCTAATAGTGTAAATCACCCAAAATATTAACAATTACTTTATTTTAGGTCAAATTGTTCCACACGTTCTAAGGAACTCGTGACCTTAACTTGAGGTTGGCAACCCATTAAAGAAATTTATGAAATTGACTGCCCTCTTCCATTATAGGAATCGTCAGCTTGCTATAAAATTCTTTGGTTGATCATCTTGCTCCAACTGATTTCTATCTATGAGTGGTGCACGCGAAGACTACTCACTATGTCCCGCTCAACATCGAATTCCACTTGTAATGTCTCACAATAAGTGATACTTAATACTCCCCTTCTTTATTTGGCATATATCGAAAGTTCTGACCCGTGCACTTTTCTCCATAATGTGCACTTCTGGACCTTTTATACCTTACTAACATCACCATTCTATCTACGTACAAGTCGCTCTCAACGTTTGACTTGGTAAAACTCCACTACAAGTGTTTTTCCATAATAGTTAAATTTTACTCGTCTCAAGGAATACGCCTTTTTAAAAGGCTTCCCACAGCCTTTCAACCAAATTCGGGTGTGCTATTCTGATTGCACATGAATATATGGATTATCGTCCTTCTCACACGATTCTTAATCCACTTTACCATTTCTACTTCATTATATAATTCCTTCAGGTATATATTTCACGCATCTATTCCCATGTCCCTTTGACTCGGATGATTCTGACATCAGCTAACCAGGATGCCCACACACCCTATAAACCGTGAACACGAGCATTAAGATCATATATGCTTCACACATAACTCTCAATTCTTTATTTCCCCTCTATTCACAATGTGGTTATAATACTTGGGTATTCTCAATCACCCCAGAAATTGAAATTTTAAGTGCTCCTTAACATCATTCCACCCTTCAATTCGTGGTCATAACATAAAATTTTTAATGCTTCCTTACCACACGACCGACTCCACTGGCCTTAAATCGTAATTTAACTTCCAAGTTACCGTTATAACTCCCTGCTCCTATGACAACTGAGGTACCAGACTCATGGACTAATGGAAAAAAATCTCCCTACTCCCAACCTTATGCTAAGTTTCATGCGTGGGATGTCTCGCAAAGCGAAATCCAAACAAGGAACCCCCCGATACACAACTACCTAGCATTGTCGGTTATTGAAATCTGTTAGGCCCACCTTCCATAACATATACCCCTATATTCCTGTCTCGTGACATAAGACTGCCTCTCCTCCCGCAATTACATTTAAACAAGGAACTTTTTGCCAATTGCGCTATCACTTAGCATTGGTGGAATTCACATTCCATAAACCTCGTACACATATAATCATGACTCTTGAAATCCTATCCCCAAACATATAAATATAAGTCTTAACTCCCATATCTCTAAAGGATAGATATAATAATGCGCTATTCCTATCACCAAGTCCTGAGCACTAAATATAATAATGAGTTAAATCTTTCCGCTTAATAGTAAACCCAATACACACCGAATCAATAATAATAAAGTCCCTACACACCCCGGGTTTAAGCATTTCAATGCCTGATAAGCATCCAAAAATGTACATTTTATACCCCGAATAGACGTACTTTTGTTGCTAATTCTTGGCAATATGAGTCTTATGTGCTTAAATGTTTATTTTGTAGGTCGAATACACATTGCGGTGTTCAGATGCTTAAATAAAGGAAATTGTACAAAAATGGTGCTAAATACCCGTCTCCCGTAACCAAGCCCGATCCTAAACATAACCCAAATCATCACCCTAAGCCTGTGTGTGTTTTGTTTGTCCCTTTTTAATTTTTTTTAGATTTTTATTTTGTGTCGTTTTTATTTTTAGGATTTATTTTAGATTTATTTAGTATTTTCTAGTTTTTATTTAGTATTTTTATTTTATTAGTGTAATTTTATTTTATTTTTATTTTTATTAGTTTTTAGTTTTATTAGGATTAGTTTTCATTTAGATTTTAAGTTTTTATTTCTTTTGTTTTATTTTAGTTTTTATATAAGCTTAGGATTTTATTCTTTAGTTTTAATAAAAAAAATTTCATTATTTTTAGTTTGTTTTATTTTTAGTTAGATTTTATTTTATTTTTTTATTTTTATTTTTATTAATTTTAGTTGAGTCTTTATTATTTAAGGGTTGCAAACTAACACACACACACACACACACACACACTCATACCATACACTAGCCTACACTATCCCCACCTTATACCTCAAACACTCATCCACACCCTCATCCCCACCATATTACCTACACCCTCACCACACACCATCAAACCCATACCCATCTTCAACCTCCCACCAAACTCATCTTCTCTCTCCTCCATTAGCAAACACCCACCTCTTCTCTCTCACCTCCCACCATTAGAAACCCAAGAACCCATTTACAATAAAACCCATCAACCCCAATAACAAACCCAAAACCAGACCCCCACCTGTCAAACCCTCGTCGGTCGGACCATTCCCCGTCCCAGCGCCAGCACCGACCACCATCCGCAGGAAAAATCCTGCACCGACCTAACCTGCCTTATATCTCCCATCGATATCAACCCCTTACACCATAACCAACAACAAACCCCCATCACACCCATTAAACCACCCCCAGTCAAAACCACTCCAGACCAACTCGCCAGTAAATCCAGCAGCTCCGGCGGTCCAACACGGACCTGAGCTCGCTCCGGCCACAATCAACCGGGATGACCCGCGATCCAATTACTCGTCGGCGAACAACCCTACCGTCCTTCCATCCGAACCCGGATTCCTGCCACCCAAAACTAGAATCCAACCCATCGACCTATAACTCTTCTACAGCCTCATACCATACCCGGATGCCCTCCAACCCATTTCCCCAATATCCATTTGACCCACTTCTCCAAACACGATTTCACCTTCTAATTTCTAAACCAAAAGCCAAAGCCAAATAACAAATAAACCAATTATCTCCCACATGTGCCATATAAACCCACTTAAAACCATTTTACCCAAATACCCGCAACTACCACTTCTACCCCAATTTCCAAAACTACCCCTTTAACTAAATCAGATTTAATCCAATCCCCTCACCCACATGACCTCACACCCCATTACCTTATTATCCCACTTCCCACATGACCGGTGTGATAAGCACCCAAAACTGTACATTTTATACCCCGAATAGACATACTTTAGTTGTTAATTCTCGGCAATATGAGTCTTATGTGCTTAAATATTTATTTTGTACGTCGAATGCACATTGCAGTGTTCAAAAGCTATATATCGAGGTAAATGCGCGTTTTATGGTGCTAATTATCAATCCCGTAACCCTAGCCTACCATAACCTAGCCTAAACCTAGCCCAAACCTACCCCGAACCCTATGTGTGTTTTGTTTGTCCCTTTTTTATATTTTTAGTTTAAGTCGTTTTATTTTTAGTATTTATTTTTTATTTATTTAGTATTTTCTAGGTTTTTTTTTTTCTATTTTTCTATTTTATCTTTATTAGTATAATTTTATTTTATTTTGATTTTTATTAGTTTTTAGTTTTTATTAGGATTAGATTTTTTAGGATTTCATTTATTTTTTAGTTTTATTTGATTTTACATTTATTTAGGATTTTAGTTTTAGTTTTATTAGATTTTATTTTTATTTTATTTTTATTTCTTTTTAGTTTCGTTTTTAATTAAGTCTTATTTTATTTTTTAGAGTAGGATTTTATTTTTTAGATTTTTATTTTTATTAGTTTTAGTTTTTTTTATGTTATTTTTAGGTGTCCAAACAAAACACACAGAGGCTTGTGGTGATGATTTGGGTTATGTTTAGGCTCGGGCTTGGTTACGGGAGAGGGGTATTTAGCATCATTTTTGCACAATTGCCTTGATTTAAGCGTCTGAACACCATAATGTGCATTCGACCTACAAAATAAACATTTAAGCACATAAGACTCATATTGCCGAGAATTAGCAACTAAAGTACGTCTATTCGGGGGTATAAAATGTAGATTTTTGGGTGCCTATCACACCACCCCTAAACAAAGCGTTGCTAGTCCTCGAGCAATAAGATAGAGAGAAAGAGAAAGATAAGTAACCAAAAGTGTACCACTTTCGCGGGCACTTGCGATTGCACTTAGCATGTACAACAAGCCTTTAAACCTATAGGTTGACCTACAGGACGAGTTGTGTCTCGTGAGGGTTTGTAGGGAATATACCCATAAAATTCTTTATTTGCAACGACAGTCTATCTCTTATTAGACGTAGAATAATCGCACAATCCATCACAAGAGAAAATATTTTTACAAGTACAAGCTAGAAGTGCATAAAAAGTTTAGCTAAGTAAATACTCAAGGCATATCCTTCCTATAACTCAACGTGTGTAGTGTGAATCAGTCAAAACAGGTCGAGTGTCACAAGAGTAATTCCTAGATTGCCTTTTCGGAATCAACGATTCAATTTCAAATCTCACTAGATATAACTCTCTCAAACGAACTCTCGAGATTTGGGTTAGTGTATCTCTCTTGTGTGTGAGGATGTGAGTAAATGTAAGCAAGTTCAAACGTCTCACACATACATAACAAGGAATGTACATTTAGAAAGAAAAGTGATCTCATGAAAGGATGCTAATCATTATAGTGAGAACGTCGAGTTATTCACCACATTAACTATCATTTTCTCGAACAGCTAGGGAAAATAATGATGTTTATGGGTGAGGGGGAAATGAAATGAGATATGTGGGATGAGGTGAGGTAGGATAGGATGGTATGATGATATGATGGATGAATGGTGGATATTTGAGAAGAGTTTATTACACTTTGACGAACAAATATCTTTATTTCTTGACTGCAACTTTCTCTTTTTCTTCTTTTCCAAATACACATCAATGTATGAGACAAATCTGCTAAAAATTCAAATAACCCCAACATAGATTTGTATTTAATTTTTCTCTATCTGAATCGGCTTTAGGAGAGACATTCGCTTAAAATGGAAACACTCTCTATGACAGATCTTTTTTTTTTTTCTATTTTTTCTTTTCTTTTCCAAATACGCATCAATGTATGAGATAAATTTTCTAAAAATACAAATAACCTCGATATACACTTGTATTTAATTTTTCTCTATCTGAATCGGCTTTGGGAGAGATATTCACTGAAAATGCAAACACTCTTTTTGACGGACCTTGTTCTTTTACTTTCAACACTATTCTCTGTGGATATGGAAATGGGAGGTATGGTATATGGTGATGATATGGAAAATGGAAGGTGTATGAATGTATGATAAATGAAATTTGGCTGGTGTATGAGTGAAGGTGTGGTGAAAAGCTAGTGATCGGGACAAATTTCAAAACACGTGTTTCTTACAACTCGAAAGTGATGTCGTTCTCAGTGATCAAGCAAAAAATTTAGTGAAGAATAATGAGATCATATAACGATTTAAAGTGCGGACCCAAATGAAGTTGAATCAACTCGTGACTCAGAGATTGCGTTAAACACTCTAAAAGGTGAAAGGCACAAATCTCACAAGCTAAAGTCTCTACTAGTTACCCTTAAGGTTCTCTTGAGAATTATAACACTCCTCAACTTTAAACCATAGTGACGTGATACATGCACAAATTTTTGTTGTGTGTAGGAATTCATAGTGCGACATGCCTTGTTACTTATTACATAAGCTATTTATAAAAAAATAAATCCTCTAGCTTGATTCCTAGACTTTAAAATATGGATGATAGAAAATTCACATCAATGAGTGAGATGAAAGAAACTACACAAAAAATTTAAAAATCAGGTTTAAAACTCAAAATTTTTCAAAAGAGGCCTGATTTTGATAGAATTTCCCACCCCCAAGCAAAAAGGAACATCGTCCTCGATGTTAAGTAAAATGATTTTTAAAATTGAGAGCATAAGGTGGAAAGAGATTACCAGAATCAACTACTAATGAAGTGGACATGTGAAGCTAAGATGAAACCTGAATAAGTGATAAGAAAAAAAAAGTGTACAAGTCAGTAAACATAATAAAGCATTGGGTGATGTGAAACACCACCCCCAAACAGAATGAGACTAGTACAAGAAATCACAGACTGCCTCCCGGTAGTGCTAAGTTTAATGTCCTCAGCCAGACCGAAGGGATCTCACCCTGAGGATAAGAACTATGAAAGCATGGGGTGACAGAAAAATGGGTGATGAGAATCACCCCCAAACAAGACTGAAGCGTCAGTCTTGCTGGAAACAGGCTAAAGTGGTCAATGCACCTATATAGCGAAATGCATCACGCGATGCAAAGCATCGGTGGACCATGGGCGGGTGGGTATTAAGGTAAAGGTGAGAAAGGCATGGGTGATTAAGCATCGATCACGAGCCTTATTGAGCCGGAAGGTGAGCGCAACTTGGGCCCTATAAGCATGGTGCTCTAACTAGTGAGGAAGGAAAAATGGTTTGAAAAGTGTAACGGGTTGGTCCGCATAGAAATCACACGACTGTTCTATAAGTGGACGATTGTAATGGTCGTGCCGTGACATGCTAGGGAGTTGTTTATGGGAAAAATCAACACCACAAGGAAGTGGTGTGCATTGGGTAACAAGCTCGATGTCACGGGAGTGGAGAGTATCACCATAACTCTTGTGGAAGGTGGAGGATGGTGTTAGGTGAGGATCTAAAAATGTAGATGGAAACTTGAAATGTGTAAAATTAAGATCAAAACCAGGTGGTGGGGTGGAAAGGACAATGGGTGGTACGGATAGGATAAACGGTGGAGGAAGATGATCCAACTCAAGAGTGGGAGACACACACTCCTCATGAGGCACAGAGTGATCCTCAAGGGCACTCACAAGAGGAAGTGTGGGAATAAACGAGTGAGTGATCAACTTCTCCACAAGAGTAGCATCAGTGAATGTGGTGGGTGGGTAAGGCGAGGTACCAAGATCCAAGATAGAGGAATCACTAGAAATATCAGGCTCAAAGGGATCCATGCATGGTGGGAAATCATCCATATCCGGATAGTTAGGAACTATCACGGATTCTATCTCGGGAAAATGGTGAGAACTTGTAGCCGGAGATAACCTAGGATGAATATGTTCCTCGGGAACACAAGGGTGAATATCGATAGGTGTAAACTCGGGATTTTTTTTGGATTCGTCGGGATAGGGAATAGGAACCTCAAAGTGGTGTTCATGTGGACATGGAGGGATTGGATCAGGCTCACTATCGAAAGGTAAGTCAAAACAAGTGTCAACTTGAGGCCCGGACCATGGAATGGTTTCAACTTTGAGATTCTCGGGAGGATAGGGTTGGTCACACTCAAAATCTATGTCGCAAGAGGACACATCATCATCACACTTGGTTGCAACGATGGGTGGAGTCATGGGAATGTACGAGTCTCTTTCACACTCAATTTCATTTAAGCATTGTTCAAGCCGTTGGAGGGCTTCATTTTGAATTTGAGTGGCTTGCTCTTGCTCGAGTATGAACTTTTGCAAGAGTACCTCGAGAGAGGATGTGGAGGATGATCGTGGAGTGACGAGTGGTGGTGGTGGTGGACACAACTCGCTATGGATAGGACTATACGGAGAATACTCAAATGAAGTGTGTGGAGTGGGGACAAGTTCATCATACATGAAAGGATCGCTTTCCTGATGGATAATTGGTTGATGCTCATGGGGTGCGTATTGAGGGAACTGATCATGAACGGGTGCACAAGGGTGCCATGACGACTATTGGAACGTGTGAGGATCCACAACATCGGGTTGGGATTCGTATTGCGTGGAAGGGTGATCAGGCCTCCACGTATAGCTCGGGTACTCACACAACTCGGGATTAGGTATATTGGGATAATAGGCCGAGGTGGGTTCCGGAACATTGTCATATGGATGCACATGTTCCATGGTGGTTTTGGATGGACATGGAATGTAAGGGAACTCATGGGACATGTGATCGATATAATAACAGTGGGTGCACAACAAAGGATGAGACACGTCGACACTTGACAACAAGGGTGATGGAATATGAGGTGCATGCATGGATGGGTCAAGAGTATCAAGGGCACTCGTGAGAGAGGTGAAACCACTAAAAATATCATAAAGAGACGTCTCAGGATCACTCTCACACGTGTCACGTGTCAATGGAAAATGACCAAAGTAGTCCCGTAAAGGACGTTCTTCGGTCATGTGGAGAGAAATATTTATTTTTGGAGTTTTTTAAATTTTTTCAAAAGGAAAGAAAATATTTTTGGATTTTTTTATAAAAATAAATAAAGAAAATATTTTTGGATTTTTTTATAAAAATAATAGAAGAAAATATTTTTGGATTTTTTTTGGAAGAAAAGGTGGGAAAAAATATGGACTCTTGATTTGGACGAACTAACTAAAATCGACCACCGAAAAATGGAATTGGATACACACACAAGTCCAGGAAAAATCCTAACTAGCACATAGCCAATATTTATCTTCAAAATTAGTGAGAGGGTAGTCAAATTTTAATAAAGTCCGCGGGCGATAAAAAATCATGGATTTGATCTGAGTGATCGCCTTTGCAAAATATTCTCCTAGTGGGCTACTTAGTTGATTGATTTTAAATTTAATGATGGCTAGGGTAGCACACAATTGGCAAGGGAGTGAGTCGGGTGATGAAATCCCTTCTCGTGAGTGACCGGGTGTAGGTCTTAGTAATTTAATTCATCACACCATTCAAAAAAGAAATGCGAGAATAAAATCACACAAGAGCACATAAAATTGACTCGCTAACAGGAGAGGCGCGAGGGTTTGAGAAATATACCTCCCACGGTTTTCAGGTCGTAGGGTGCCAAAAATTTTGAGTCGACCGGGGGGAGATTACACCTATCTCAGCCAGCACCGGGAGTCCTACCGACCCAAGATAAAGAGGCTTATTTTCCTCGCCTTTGGATGCCCTCTCTCTACCTTGTCCGGTTTTCCTATCATGCTTTCTTCGATTATTACAATTTTTTTAAAATGAAAGATAAAATAAAGTTGTCTCATGCACCGCAATACAAGCCAAGAATAGAATAATCCTAATACAAGCCTTCTAAAAATATAAAAACGGTACAAAAAAGAATAAAGTACAAAAATTAAAAGAACTACAAGTTGAAATCCACTCCGAGTGCTTCACGATCCCAAGACGGGCAACGACGCCATTTGATAACTTGCTTTTTGTGTGTATTGTCATTGTTGAAAGCCAAGTTAGTCAAAAACCTCAAATACTTACAAATATAATAAACTCAAGTGTAGAGGTAAGTAAGGGTATCAATCCACATCAAGGGGGTAAGCTAGAGACAAACTCAAGTGTAGTTCAATTTTTATTTTCTTTTTGGGATTTTTTCTTTTTCTATTTTTTTTTAGCTTTTTCAATATTAAAACAATTTGGTGAGGTGAGGTGAAATAACACTACACTAAATCAAAGATCTAAACAATTAACTAAAAGGTGAGTAAAATGAAAAATAAAGTCTAACATTAAAATAAGAGATAAAGTGAGGTAAATAATTGTGAGAACAATCAAGGAGTGAGATTACACCACAAATTTTAGCTATTCTAACTAATTAATTTAATAAATTGAATTCTCCCAAATTAATATCAAAATTACAAATCAACACTCGTTGCAAATGTAATTTCAATAGTAACCTTTTAGAAAATTAAGTTTAACACCCCACAACTCTAGAAAAATAGATCTACACTCCTCTTAATTAATCACCAGCTAGGATCAATCAATTAAAATTTATGTAAATCTTAGAAAATAAAAATAGAGTTGAAATTCAAGTAATAATATCCCTATCTCTAGTTCTAATCTAAAATGGGTGTTATAACTAGAATTTAGAATTTCTCTCGAAAATCATTTACCCTCTCTCGAGGCGTAAATTTAAGGGCGAGAGGTCAAAATTAACATTCAAAAGGAATTTTCAAGTAATCAAACTAATTAAACTAAAATAACATCAAATAAGGTTTTCCCCCTGATAAGCACCCAAAACTGTACATTTTATACCCCGAATAGACGTACTTTAGTTGCTAATTCTCTGCAATTTGGATCTTATACGCTTAATTGTTCAATATGCAGGCTTAACTGCAGTTGCGGTGTCAAAAACTACATTTAGAGGCCAATTGCAGTTAGAATGGTGCTAATTCCCTATCCCGTACCCTAACCCGATCCTAAACCTAGCCCAAACTTACCTCAAGCCTGTGTGTATTTTATTTGTGTCATTTTATTATTTTTTAGATTTTTAGTTTGAGTCATTTCTATTTTTAGGATTTATTTTAGATTTATTTAGTATTTTATAGGTTTCATTTTCTATTTTTCTATTTTATTTTTATTAATATAATTTTATTTTATTTTGATTTTATTAAGTTTTTAGTTTTAGTTTTAGGTTTAATTTTATTTTATTTTATTAGGATTAGATTTTTTTTAGGGATTTCTTTTATTGGTTTTATATTGATTTTACATTTAATTAGAATTTTAGTTTTAGTTTTATTAGATTTTATTTTTATTTTTATTTTCATTTCTTTTTATTTTCAATTTTTATTTGAGTCTTTATTTTATTTTAGAATTAGATTTTATTAGGTTTTTATTTTATTTTATTAATTTTATTTTAATAGTGTTATTTTTTTAGGTGTCCTAATTAAACACACACACACACACACAAACACACCCTATACCCACAAACTTATCCTAGACCCCATTTACACTACACCTAAACCCACACACACACACAAACACACCCTAAAGCCTACACACTTACCATACACTACACCACACACAAAACCAATTCCCCCTTTTACTGTTCATTATCTTCTACCCCATTTCTTTCTCTCTCCTCTCTCTACCCCATTAATAAACAAATCCCAACAGTCACCAAACCCGCGTCCGATCGCCAACCTCCCACCTTCTCTGGCCATGTCAACCCCTTAGTCCCTCCATCTCCAGCCAACCCCTTATCCAAGAACCCAAACCCATTTTCTTCCATTCTCAAAATCGTGAGCTGCCAACAAACCAACCAAAAGCAAAACCAAAGCCAAATGTCCACATGTGCCACTTATTCCCTTTTTACCTAATTACCCAAAATACCCTCAAACCACCTCTTTTACCCAACTTCCCATTATACCCTTTTAACAAATAAGATTTTTATTCCCTCTTCCAAATATCCTCACACCCCCATGCACATATGCTCTCACCTTTCCCACATGCACACTTATACCAATTACCCAATTTACCCACATGTGCACCCCCCATGCTCCATGCCTACTATAAATGAAGAGGAAGGCCCCATTTGCAAAAAGTATCTCAAAATTAATTTTAAGCTTAGTGTGATAAAATTTTCTCCACCCCTCTATGTTGAGTATTTGCATTTTTAGCAAATACCTCAATATAGAGGTGTGTAGTAAAAATTATCTCTAGGATGAATTTCACCCCACCCATCTATTATGAATTTTTTCATTTTTAGCAATTATTTCATAATAGATTGATGTAATGAAATTTATCCCTTATGGGAGGTAAATTCTAACCCATTCCTTTATGTTGAGATTTTGCATTTTTAGCAATTATCTCAATATAAATTAATGATCTAGAATTTATTTCTTTGGGTGAATTCTAATGCACAATTTCATTATTTTAGGATTTGCATTTTTAGCAAATCTCTTTTATTATTCAATTGTCCATTATGAATTCATCCACTATCCTTTTTAATTTTTATTTTGTAATTTTTAGTTTAGATGAAAGGGAGATTTTAGATAGGAAAATTCTAGAGAGAGAATTGTAGAGAAAAACACCATTTGTAAATAGTTTTATTTTATTCTTTTTATTTTTGTTAGATATTTGTGAGATTAAATATTGTAAGAGAGTTAATTGAGTGTATACTTTAATTTCATATCGCTTGGATGCTCAATTAAGAGGTGTATGCTTCAATTTCAAGGATTGGAGTTCAACTTAATCAAAGAGATTTGGTTTGATTGTTCTCTTTCTCTACTCTTTTATTATATATGCCTTTGATTATTAATTTATCATATTTTATACCATGTTAGGATAAAATACCTTTCAAGGGGTGGGGTAAAATCGTTATTTGATGCTATTTTATTTTAATTAGTTTAATTACTTGAAAAGTCCCTTTGAATGCTAATTTTGATCCCTCACACTTAGATTTACGCCTCGAGAGAGGGTAAATGATTTCGAGAGAAAATCGAAATTCTAATGATAATACCCATTTTAGATTCAAACTAGAGATATGGGTTTCTTAAGTGGGGTATTATAACTTGAATTTCAACTCTAAATTTATTTTCTAAGATTGACATAAATTTTGATTGATCGATCCTAGCGGGTGATTAATTAAAAGGAGTGTAGGTCTAATTTTCTAGAGTTGTGGGGTGTTAAACTTAATATTCTAAAAGGTTACTATTAAAATTACATTTTCAACGAGAGTTGATTTGTAATTTTGATATTAATTTGGGAGAATTCAAATAATTACATTAATTAATTAGAATAACTAAAATTTGTGGTGTAATCCCACTCTTTGATTGTTCTCACAATTATTTGCCTCCTTTTTCTCTTATTTTAGTGTTAGACCTTATTTTCCATTTTAGTAATTTTCTAGTTAGTTATCATATCAAATTAGTTTAGTTTAGTTTAAATTGCCTCACCTCACCCTATTGTTTTAATATTGAAAAAGCTAAAAAAAATTAGAAAATGTGAAAAAGCACAAAAAGAAAATAAAAAGTGAATTACAATTGAATTTATCTCTAGCTTACCCCCTTGGAAGTGGATTGATACACTTACTTACCTCTATACTTGAGTTTGTTATTATTTGTAGGTAATTGAGATTTTGATTAGAAGGACTTTTCAAGCAACGATAAAAATTCACACGCAAAAGTTCTTTCAATCAAATGGCATCGTTGCTAGTCCTCGAGCAATAAGATAGAGAGAAAGAGACAGATAAGTAACCAAAAGTGTACCACTTTCGCGGGCACTTGCGATTACACTTAGCATGTGCAACAAGCCTTTAAACCTATAGGTTGCCCTACAGGACGAGTTGTGTCTCGTGAGGGTTTGCAGGGAATATACCCAGAAAATTCTTATTTGAAATGATTTATTGAAAGGCAGTTAATCTCTTATTAGATGTAGAATAATAGCACAATACATCATGAGAGAAATGATTTGAGAAATACAAGCTAAAAGTGTAAAAAAATTTGCGAAGTAAATAACCAAGGCACATCCTTCCTAGAACTCAACGTGTGTGTGTGAATCAGCCAAAACGGGTAGAGCATCATAAGAGTAATTCCAAGATTTCCTTATTGGAATCAACGCTTCAACTTCAAATCTCACGGATATATCTCTCTCAAACGAACTCTCGAGATATGGGTAAGTGTATCGCTCTTGTGTGTGAGGATGGGAGTAAATGTAAGCAAGTTCAAATGTCTCACACACACATAAGAAAGAACGAACATGTAGAAATAAAATTGATCTCATGAAAGAATGTTAATCACTATCATGAGAATGTCGAGTTATTCACCACGTCGACTTTCATTTGCCCGAACACCTAGGGGAGATATGGATGTATATGGGTGAGGGGAAATGAAATGGAATTTGTGGGATGAAGGATGATGGTATGAGGGATAAGATAGTGATACGATGGATGTGGTATGTAGGATATAATGGTGATATGAATGATGATATATGAATGGATATGATAGAAGAGTGTACAATACTTTAGGCACAAATGTCTTTATTACTAACTACAAACTCGCTTTCTTTTCTTTTCTCTCTTTTTTTTTTCTTTTTTTTTCGATTTTTCTTTTCTTTTTCTTTTTGCTATTTTTTTTTCTCTTCTCTCTTTTCAAACCAACACTAAAGACATTTAACATTTGAAATCACACTCTTTTTCTAAAAAGTGATGATGGATGATATAAATAGAGGTGATAGGTGATGGTGTGGGGAAATATATGAAAATGTAATGGGTGAGTAAATGGAAATGTGATATGGAAAAGTGGTAAGTGTATGGATGAAAATACTAGAGATCGGGACAAATTTAAAGATACGTGTTTCTTACAACTCGAAATTGAAGTCGTTCTCAGTGATTAAGCCAAAAATTTAGTGAAGAATAATGAGATCATGCAACAATTTAGGTGCGGACCCAAAGGAAGTTGAATCAACTTGTGACTCGAAGATTGCGTAAAACACTCTGAAAGGGTGAAAGGAACGAATCTCAAAAGCTAAAGTCTCTCCTAGTGATCCTTAAGGTTCTCTTTAGAATTGCAGTACTCCTCAACTCTAAACGTAATGACGTGATAAGTGCGCAAATTTTGTTGAGTCTAGAAATTCATGGTGCAACATGCCTTGTTACGTATTACATAAGCTATTTATAAAAAGATATTCTCTAGCTTGATTCCTAGACTTTTGAAAGATGGATGCTGAAAATTCACATCAATGAGTGAGATGAAAGAACTGGACTAAATTTTAAAAATCAGGTTCAAAAATCATAATTTTTTCAAAAGAGGCACGATTTTGATAAAATTCCCCACCCCCAAACAAAAAGGAACATCGTCCTCAATGTTAAGTAAAATGATTTTTAAAATTGAGAGCATAAGGTAGGAAAGAGATTACCAGAATGAACCGCTAATGAAGTTGGAAGATGTAGCCAAGCTGAAACCTGAATAAGCGATAAAAAAATGTGTACAAGTCTATAAGCATGATAAAGCATAGGGTGATGTGAAACACCACCCCCAAACAGGATGAGACTAGTACAAGAAACGCGGGCTGCCTCCCGGTAGCACTAAGTTTAATGTCTTCAGTCAGACCGAACCATTCTCACCCTAAAAATAGGAACTAGGAAAGCGCGGGGTGGAAGATAAATGGGTGATGAGAATCACCCCCAAACAAGACTGAAGCGTCAGTCTTGCTGGATAGAGGCTAAAATGGTAAATGCACTTGTATTGCAAAGTACATCACATGATGCAAAGCATCGGTGGACCATGGGTGGGTGGGTATTAGGGTAAGGGTTATGAGGTATCGGCCACGGGACTTGTTAAGCTTAAAGGTGAGGGCAACTAGGGACCTATAAGCATGGTGCTCAAGTTGGTGAGGGAGGCGAAATGGTGTAGAAAGTGGAATTGGTTGAGCCTCATAAAAATCACACGACCGTTCTATGAATGGGCTATGATAATGGTCGTGCCGTGACACACCAGGGAGCATTGAGAAGAGAAATCAACACCGCAAGGAAGTGGAGTAACAAGCTCGGTGTCACGAAAGGATCGCTTTCGTGATGGACAAATGGTTGATTCGCATGGGGTGCGTAGTAAGGGAACTGATCGTGAACGGGTGCACAAGGTTTCCATGACGACTGTGGGAACGTGTGAGGATCCACAACAACGGGTTCGAATTTGTATTGCGTGGAAGGGTGATCAGGCCTCCACGAATAGCTCGGGTACTCACCCCTTGAAAGGGAATTCAGTTTAACATGATATTAAACATGATGAACAAATAATCAAGGCTACTAAAATAAAATAGAAGGGAATAGAACAAGCAAACCAAATTTCTTTGAGAAAGTTGAACTCTAATCTTCCAATTTGAAGCATAAAATACCTCTAATTGAGCATCCAAGTGATTTACAATTAAATATCCACTCATTTAAATCTCTTAAAAAATTTAACCTCACAAATATCTAACAAAAATAAAAATAAAACTATTTACATATATTTCTACCTAATTTATTCTAACCTAACTCTCTACTTTTCTCTAGAATTTTCTCTCTCTCTTTGATGATATATTCCCCTTCCCTATGGGGCCTTTAGTCTTCTTTTATAGTAGATGAATGACACACATGGGGATAATGCGTATTTTTGGGAAGCTTTAATGTGCATGGAAATGGGGTGTGAGGTCATGTGGGTGACGAGATTGGAACAAATCTGATTTAGTTAAAGGGGTAGTTTTGGAAATTGGGGTAGAAGTGGTAGTTGGGGGTATTTGGGTAAAATGGTTTTAAGTGGGTTTATATGGCACATGTGGGAGATAATTGGTTTATTTGTTATTTGGCTATGGCTTTTGGTTTAGAAATTGGTTGGTGACATCGTGTTTGGAGAAGTGGGTCAAATAGATATTGGGGAAATGGGTTGGAGGGCATCCGGGTATGGTATGAGGTTGTAGAAGAGTTAGTGGTCGATGGGTTGGATTCGGGTTTTGGGTGGCGGGAATCCGGGTTCGGATGGGAGGACGGTGGGGTTGTTCACTGACGGGTAATGGGATCGTGGGTCAGCCCGGTTGATTGTGGCTGGAGTGAGCTCAGGTCCATGTTGGACCACCAGAGATGCTGGATTTGCAGGTAGGTTGGTCTGGAGTAGTTTCGACCGGAGGTGGTTTCATGGGTGTGATGGGGGTTTGTTATTGGTTATGGTGTAAGGGGTTGCTATCAATGGGAGATATAAGGCAGGTTAGGTCGGCGCAGGATTTTTCCGGCGGATGGTGGTCGGTGTCGGCGCTGGGAAGGGGAATGGTCCGACCGGCGTGGGTTTGACACGTGGGGGTCCGGTTTTGGGTTTGTTATTGGGGTTGATGGATTTTATTGTAAATGGGTTCTTGGGTTTCTAATGGTGGGAGGTGAGAGAGAAGAGGTGGGTGTTTGTTAATGGAGGAGAGAGAAGATGAGTTTGGTGGGAGGTTGAAGATGGGTGATGGGTTTGATGGTGTGTGGTGAGGGTGTAGGTAATATGGTGGGGATGAGGGTGTGGGTGAGTGTTTGAGGTATAAGGTGGGGTAAGTGTAGGCTAGTGTATGGTATGAGTGTGTGTTAGTTTGCGACCCTTAAATAATAAAAACTCAACAAAAATTAATAAAACTAAAAATAAAAAAATAAAATAAAATAAAATCTAACTAAAAATAAAACAAACTAAAAACAATAAAAATAAAAATATTAAAACTAAAGAATAAAATCCTAAGCTTATATAAAAACTAAAATAAAATAAAAGAAATAAAAACTTAAAATTTAAATGAAAACTAAAGGCCTAAAAAAATATAAAATCTAATAAAATAAAATAAAAACCCTAAAACTAATCCTAATAAAACTAAAAATTAATAAAAATCAAAATCAAAATCAAAATAAAATAAAATTACACTAATAAAATAAAAATAGACCTAGAAAATACTAAATAAATTTAAAATAAATCCTAAAAATAAAAACAACACAAAATAAAAATCTAAAAAAAAAATAAAAAGGGACAAACAAAACACACACATGCTTGGGGTGATGATTTGGGTTATGTTTAGGCTCGGGCTTGGTTACGGGAGAGGGGTATTTAGCACCATTTTTGCACAATTGCCTTGATTTAAGCGCTTGAACACCGCAATGTGCATTCGACCTACAAAATAAATATTTAAGCACATAAGACTCATATTGCCGAGAATTAGCAACTAAAGTACGTCTATTCAGGGTATAAAATGTATAGTTTTGGGTGCTTATCACACCACCCCCAAACAAAGCGTTGCTAGTCCTCGATCAATAAGATAGAGAGAAAGAGAAAGATAAGTAACCAAAAGTGTACCACTTTTGTGGGCAGTTGTGATTGCACTTAGCATGTGCAACAAGCCATTAAACCTATAGGTTGCCCTAGAGGACGAGTTATGTCTCGTGAGGGTTTGCAGGGAATATACCCACAAAATTATTTATTTTCAACGACAGTCTATCTCTTATTAGACGTAGGATAATCGCACAATCCATCACAAGAGAAAATATTTTGAGAAATACAAGTGATAAGTGCATAAAAAGTTTAACTAAGTAAATACTCAAGGCACATCCTTCCTAGAACTCAACGTGTGTAGTGTGAATCAGTCAAAACGGGTCGAGTATCACAAGAGTAATTCCTAGATTACCTTTTCGGAATCAATACCACTATACCCTTCGAAGTCTCTAAAATATATGATATAAATGTGAACCCGACCCTCTCACAGATGAGGCTTCGCCGTAACAAAACATCATGCACTACATAAGTAACCCCGATAGACTTGCGATATCCCCCCGCTATTGGTCTAATCATTACAATAAAACCATAATCAGGATAATATCGTACTAGTTTAACAATTCACTAAAACAAGTAATCTCAATAAAGTATATACCACTATCAATACATCCATTTCACCCTTCACGGATAACATTAAAGATAACCCCCTATACCTGGTAAAACATTCACATAATAATAACATTATCGATATACACATTAAACTCGTCTCACATGTGAATCTAGTAAAAATCAAAATATAGTGACTCGCTCGTGTCATATAAAGCACGCCTCATCCTCTGAGGGTAAAACTCATACTTCTACCTTGCCAATCGCCTTGGCTGATCTAATGGTTTTCAGACATAACACGCCTGTCTGAACAAAAACAAAAATTACTTTAATCATTGCCCCTTACTGGGCACCATACTCTTATCCCTTTACTCGCTTTGGGAAAAATTAACGCATGTGGTTTCACTCTCCACAAAATACCTCTATGAATAATCCACTTATCATCGGTCATACTGACCATAATAGGGTTGTACTTATCTCAGAGTTTGGAAGGTTCGATCCTGATGGCTACCCCCGTTATTCCCTTAGCTTTGTTGGCCTTAAGGAACACACTACTGGCTTTGACAGCCCTAATAGAATTCACCATCGCTTGGTAAGGATTTAGCTACCCGAATCATTTGAATGGGTCCCCTGATGGGTCTCCCCCCTTGTGGTGTTTCACTAACTGCGTTTCATCCAGTCTTACTCCCTAACTAAATATTTCGATACCTTTAGCTCCCTTCACAAAGAAGTATTAACATCTCTACGGAAAATGCGTGACATTGTCACCATATGGATTGACTGTCCAACATAATTCCCTTATAGTGTTGCCAACTTTTCTTACGAGTGGATTTCCCACTTGAAATCCTCTTCTCCATTTGTATCTACCTCATCTGGTATAAGATTTGCTAAATAATTAAATTCATTTTCACAGATAGACCTCTGTCCATCCCTCCTGTGATAATTTCAGAATAACATTCACATCTTAACCTAAACATCCGATGAAGGAAATCGCGGCCAAATCATAAATCGTACTTAAGATCCTGCCATTGACATAATATTACACTTCTAAATGTGGTGGTTGACTCCCACCATTATAACTTTGCTCCGATGAGTCAAGAAAAACTTTACCCCAAATTTTCACTTCCGGTTAACCACACTCCGCCATATGCCCAAGACTTGGGATATATTACCTTCGTTGGTTAACACACACAGTTCCCGCATTTCTATAACTTCCACTGATGGTTCTCCTCATTTATTCGTCTGACTCTCTCCCAGTCCTACCATATTGGGTGAGTCTAATTTGGTACCACTTTTGACTATAGCATCACTTGGAAATCATATGTTGCGCCCTACTCGTCTTTACAGCCCTGGCTTCTCATGTCATACTAGGGGTGGCCTAGACTACGGTCATCATCCTCGAATATACTCTATAACCTCAACTAAGCCTTGCCTCCTGTTGTCCTCCCAACAACCCTCGTCTGTCATACTTCATTGTTCAAACACGCCTGAACACATATAAGATTCACCAATATATATACGTTATAGCTAGAGAACGAAATCTCACCATAGAAATCAACAATCCTAAATATAGGCCTCTATATCAAACAAAGCAATGTTAGAAGCATAATAAGCCGCACAGATCCTAAGACACTAGAACCTGTGCTCTAATACCACCTGTGACACCCTGCCTAATTAAATATCGGGTGATCATTCCTTTATTAAATTACATCAAAGTGTCCAGTTGGTTCATTCTTAGCATCACTGGCGAAAAATAATTTTATTTTTCTTTATTAGTCACCTAATAAATAATTAAGCTAAATGTCAAAACATGTAATTTTATGGATTAAGTCCTATTGTTATGATTTAACATACGAAACCATTTTCATGAACAAAAATAATATTAAATACAAAACCATTCATGTGGAATAAATAGACTAGATCAATCAATCCGAATAAAATATCCCAAATCGCAGGACAGTGAAATAATTAAAACAGTCCCAACTAAACTGAATACCGAAATAATAAAGAGTACAAGTCTCTCTATGAACTAAATAAAACTGGAAATGGGAAAGACATGCCCCATCTAGTATGACTAATTAGGAGACTGAGAAGACAAGGATGAAGTCGTCTACTGCAAGGACCTGCAACTCCCACACTAGCTCCAACACATCAAAAGTCCAAAGATCTAAGTCTGGCACCCCTGTGGATGGGCACCTGTAATACACACACACACACACACACACACACACACATATATATATATATATATATATATATATATATATATATATATATATATATATATATATATATATATATATATATATATATATATAAGGGGAAAGAAGAGATGAAAGGAAACGGATCAGAGACCGAGTGTAAAACATCTTTAAGATAGTTTAGCAAGTATTTCAAATTCTTACTAGTTGATATTACATACATGTTAGTACCTCGACACTCATTTGGGAATTCTCACCCCTTAACTAGTGTGCACGCCTAATGTACTACTGAATTAATCTAGATAAAGCTAAACCAGTTAACTATTCTAACCCAATAATCCCTTATCAATAATAATCCAAGTGATCCCATGACTATAGTCTATATCTGATAGCCTCTTCTTATGATATTATCAAGCAGTTGTGTTCATCTCAATACAACCTTAAGTTTTCAACACTTATTTCATTTAATATTAGTTATTCAATTTTTATCTACTTACAAGCATAGTAGATGAATCCAGGTATATATATATTCATCACTCACATAATATATATACTAATCGGGAACCCCACATAAAATCTATGGTGTTGGCATACTCTGCTATCAAGTCCTCGTATCTCTCGTACAAAAAGGGAAATACTAGTTCGGAATCAATCTCAAACTGTATTAACACAAAACACACAATATTGGAGGCGAAGAATAGTTCCAAGTCACTAAGAGGTCAGTACATACCCTCACGTAACTTAGGACCGTCTGACTATCATTCTCAGATAGCATGTACCAAGGATGCCATGTTCTAGGGTACAAGTCAATATCCCCCATAAAGGTCCAATCGAGATAAGACTGTCTAGACACAGAAACCACCGTGATAGTAAGTAGCACGGGTATGATTACACACATATATTTATATTTTCATCATTCAGATAGGTACACACACGATCCATATTATTTTTTGTACATACGCGACACGTAACGCCGTAGTCCTATGTATAATGAATTCACTCTTACTTTCTCAGTTATTGTAAGTCCTAAAGTACTTCTCGACTCTCGAAGTGTATCGTCTTGATAAATATAAAATTAGGAGGTGTACACTCTCTACCCTATGGGTCTAAGTCATTCTTAATTCTCACAAGACCTAATTTAACGTACGTATGATTTCCACTCCATTTTATACCTCCGAAATTCCACGGTCAAATCTCATATAAAGTCGTATTACCCGGACTTTGTCTATACCCTAATGGTCCTTCCCAAGTACCATTAGGATGTTTAAATTATGTCCAAGGGTCCTTACACATTGGTATCGGATTAAAATTAAAAGGTAAAGAAGTTTCATTTTCCAGGAGGAGTCGATCGATCGATGAAAAGGGTCGATCGATCCAGCAGGTAATGGCCCAGTTTCTGCAATTCTTTACCTATGGGTTTCATCAACTTAGATCCTCAAAACCTCTATTAATTTGTCCTAAACTCCCAAACAATCAAACCAACAATTATATTATCCTATATACATGATTTCTAACGTAAAACATATAAAATTCATCAAGGGCCATCAATTAAAGGGTTAATTTAAGCTAATTCATCAAGAACCCTATTTTTATCATCATCATCATCAATATATTTGTAATTATTCCTGAATTTAACCTCTACTGAACATAAATTTTGTAGTTAATCATCTACACATATCAATAGGTTTGTCGTAACATGGTTTCTACTCAGAAATTCGATATAGTTCTCCCAAACATCATTTAAGTTTCATGAAAACATAAACTAATTATCTCCTACACTAGCATGGATGTGTTACTAACTAAACAATGGAAACTTAGATACTTGCCTCAGGAATAAAAGTCTTAATTGTAGAAGATGATGGGTATTATTCCGCTCCTCATTCCCCGATCTATGCGTTGGAAGTGGAATTGGTGAGAATGGTGTAGGGTTCGTGGTTCTCTCCCTTGGAATCCTTATCTCTTAGTCCTTCCTTAAACTCTTTGCAACTCCAGTATTTCTAACCCTCGAGGACTCTAACTCCCATCGGATATAACCCTTCAATTTTTGTCATTAATTAAGGCCTAAAATGGGAAATTAGCAAAATGCCCTCTCGGGATGCCAGTTAGGCCTAAAAACATCCTGAGACCCAAACTAAACCCCCGGGGATACTTTTCTGACTATCTCGACCCTTTCGAACAAATTGGTGCACTCAAAATGACCATACATATGACTTAGAATAAATTTACTTTTATCTAAATAATTTAGTCCCGACGCGACTGACACGCGCGTCCCGACTTAATTTCTATAACTGCTGTATTATTCACTCACGATAATTTTAATAAATTCAGTCTCATATTATCATCAAACATGGGGACGTCAATCTAGATATCATTGTGGATGTCCTTCCCTGAGAAAAAAATAATGAGGCCTATGTTACCCCTATATCACTACCAGTAGTCTCCTAATCCTCAGTGATCTCGCCACCCTTTCCTCCCTCCATGGGATATCCTCTTCAAAATACTTAGCATGGCAACCTACCATTGTTACTAAAATATTTTCCTTTTCCCCCGTGGTACATCCTCTTTCACATTTTGGCCAATTCATATCCTATGATTTTACTTTCAGCACCTTATAACAGATAAAAACATTTCATTTCCATGTCCGAAGAAAAAGATATGCTTGGATCATAGAAGAAGAGACGCTGAGGAAAAAAATGAATTATTGAGTTTGACACCCATTTTGAAGGTGATTTTGAGTTACATTCCTGCACAAATAAAATTTATTTGAGTAACTTCTACGAAAGCATCATGAAACATCATAAAGTTGTGGATCTGTATACATCTAGTTATGTATACATCTGTATAGATAATAATTATGTATACATATATATATAAATTTGTTTTCATATGTTAATACAATAATCATTTCATTGGTTAAATACCTAACAAAAATAGTATGATTTAGTATACATGAATTATGTGGTGGGTATTCCTCAGTATAAATTTGTTTTATACATATGTTTTACACATTAATTGTAGTTTACCGAATCTGAGAACTGTTATTTGTAAGCTAAGATTGGCATGTTATTTTTTTGTCCATTCTTTCAGACACATTTGGTAACTTGAAAGGAAATAAATTTGTAAAGTTGTGAATATAAATGTTAGTGTATTATTATATTATATACAACTCATCAATTGTATTCCTTCCAGTTATCTTTGCTTGGTAGTTATCAGTACACCAGATTATTAGTCTCGGGTAATGTAGAATTATTAGCAAGATCTAAAGGTGAAGAATCAAAGAAAACATCCTTAAGTGAATAGACATGACATATATATATATATATATATATATATATATATATATATATATATATATATATATATATATATATATATATATATATATATATACTGCTATTAATTTTATTCTTTTCCTACTACCTAAAGTGTTGAAGCTTTGTGAGGATGTGGAGTTTTATGCCATATGTATACATATTTATTTCGTGTTGTGATAAAATATGAAGCAAAGGTAGACATAGACTTGTCAATTAAATACATTCTAAGCTAACACTCGTACTGCAACCTTGCTTGGGGTAGTGCGAGAACTTCCATCATTTTCATCGATTGTGGATAGCGATTGAAACATAGGCCCTCTAAGTCGACAACGATCAATGGCCTACACTAGTGAAATACTGAGGTGTAAAGAGGACAATTATATAAAAAACTTAATAAGTTTAAAAAGAGTATATTTATATCTACTTCATTAGTAACATGAAATTTTAATTTTCTCTAACTTATTCGATCAGATGTAACGAATCAAATCTCTAAGAATTGTGAAGATGAAAGGGCTTAATCAGGCTAAATCCACATGCAAAAATAACCAAAGAGGTTAGAAATTTGGTATAATAAATACTTCTAATATTTAGTGTAATAAATATGAAAATATAGATTGCTTTTTTTGTTAAAGGGTATAAGAAGGTGAGTCTGTTGACGATATCAGCATGTGATAAGCCACTCAGGT
Organism: Sambucus nigra; assembly: GCA_949130495.1. Lineage (NCBI taxonomy): Eukaryota > Viridiplantae > Streptophyta > Magnoliopsida > Dipsacales > Adoxaceae > Sambucus > Sambucus nigra. The sequence continues at coordinate 339,297,159 of OX422220.1, read as the reverse complement.
TTAATAAACCTTTCAATGTTGAATATGGATCATCTGATAGAGTGGCATGTATATATACTAAATGAAGCTATCATTTAGTTAATGTTATTTAAATGTTGTTTTGTGTTAAAAATAAGTAATGTTCATATGGATTTATATCATGTTCTTTAATTTTTAATGTGTGTTTAGTTGGTAGTCAATGTTGAAAGATAACTGAATGAGCTACCAAAGGAGAAGCAAAATGATCCATAAGCGAGGAATGAGAATTTTAATGATGTGATAAAAGAGGGAAGTCATGGTTATGCTTTACTAAAGGGATTATGTATTGGGCCAACATTTATACGAATAAGTTTCTCACATGCATCATTGGAAAATATTAATCAACTAATGAAAGATGTTAAAGATCAAGAAAGCTCGATATGAATAAGACGCTAAAGATAGTGAAGCTTGACATCGAAAAGAGCTCGAAGAATTAAGGATTCTCCACCAACAAGTGTTATTACAAATTAAAACTAACAAGAGAGCAAAAATTCATAGTTTCCTTTAGAGTGTTATCCATCATCATACTTCTAGTACCTCAATAACCCATATTGACTAGGTATTAACACATCTTTATCATTATGATATTGAAAATAAGACTTATGAGGTATATATATAGAGAGAGATTTTTCTAATCACATGTGTATTTTACCTTAAAATATATTTATTTTATTTATATATACGTATGTGAGGGAGTGTTAGGTAGGATATATGTATTGAGATTTTCTGGTCTTAGGATATATTATATACAATTGAATATTTTTCGGGCAAAAAATTCTCTCTTTTCAAGTTACTTGTTTATAGTATCATGGTTATTGATGTAGATGTTTTTGAGTTAATTTTTATGTTTAAATATGTTGGTTTTCATGAATAAATAAAAGAGACTCTGTCAATGTTTCAAAAATTTATTAAGTGTTTTTATATGTAATTAATATGAAGATATACAAATTTGATAATGTTTTTAAAGATTGTCATCTATAGGAAATATTTAAAAAATCTTCTTTGTTTAAGGTAATTGACACTAAATGAATCTTATTACGTGTGGAAACCTTTGATGGACAAGAAAAATCATTGAAGTCATTTTGTTGTAGGTCGTATGCTTCAAGATCGCAGGTTTACTTTGTTGACATCATTTTATATTAGGAGTAGATCGAATTTTATGTATTTTTCCTAATGAGATGAGTGAAATATTTGAAAAAGTTATTATCACTACTAATATTTTGATTGAAGAAACTTTGATTTAGGTTGGTGGACATGATGTTGGAATTGTTGATTGTGTAAAGAGATTTTACTTATATGAACTCTAATTATAGTTGAATGAAATTTTATGTTATATATGTTGAAATGGGTGCTAAATATGTTGTATATTATTTTCAATAGGTTTTGTTTATGATTATATAGAATATATACTGGAATGAATGTATTTTATTTTTTAATGTGTTATATATTGTATTTTATGCTAGAATGGATGTAATTATATCTTTGGTGCCAAAAGTTATTAAAGATGGATTCCTTTTCATCTCAATAGGATTCCATAGACCATGAGCTTTGGATTGGAAGGAAAAACCAATCCATGTGATCTATCCGGGCTCCACAATGGAGAGTGACCTATATCCCCATCAAGAATATTTTATCGCTCCCAATAGATCAATCCTATGTGTTTCTAGGGTAGCTAGGCCATGGGGCAATGAGAGCAGGAAGATGCAGTACTAACTGGGGAATTTTCTCAACCAGTAAAAGATGCAAACTCCCAACACCACTGAATTGTCTCTACAAAAGACTCTATCTCCATTCTCCAATAACGTTCAGTAGTATTCTCTTTCCCTAAGTGGAAGATGCCTTATTCAATGGGTCTAAAGATCCTATAGACTAACTAGAGACCTACAAGGCACTCATCCTCCTTTAAGACACCCCAGATGAGGTCTTATGCAGATCCTTTCCTGGAATAATGGCCATATGATCTTTACATGAGGTTCAGACCACTTTATATACTTTTCTATCAATTTGACACTCCTCCCCTAACCTATCTTATGGAATGAGGGGACATCTGTTTAGTCTGAGGTCTTACACGATTTCAACACCCACCAAGAAATAAGAACGGGTAATGGTTAGTGTTCGTGGACTTCACCGACCTCAACAATAACTATTCAAAAGATAGTTTTCCTCTTCTCTAGATTGATCATCTTGCAGACTCAATGGCTGAATATCAACTTATAAGGGTCATGGATGCCTATTCCGAGTACTATCAAATACCATTGTTAGACCCAGATTAGGAGAAGACCTTTTTCATCACAACTTGGGACTTTACTTCTATAAAGTAATTCCATTTGGTTTGAAGAATTTTGGGGAAAGTTACCAACACCTTGTGAAAAATGTGTTTAAGAATAATATCATTGAAACCGTGGAGGTCTACATTAACGACATGCTTGTTAAGAGAAAAAATTTGGTTGGTCATATAAAGGACGTGACAAAGACTTTTAATATCCTTAGGTAATATAAGATGATGGGTAATGCCTCTAAATGTGTCTTTCGAGTGAGCTTCATCAAATTTTTGGAATATTTTATGGCATAAAGGGTGATTAAATCAAACCTAGATCAGATAAAATATCTTCAGGATATTAGAAAATAAACCACCGTCAAGGGCATTTAGGTCCTCACTAGAATTTGGATGCAAGCAACCAATTAGTATATCAAGCATCGGATATATGCTGACCTTTCTCTCAATCCATGGAGACGACAAGTGGAGCAGTTTGGATGGATGATTCAATCAAGCATTGGAAAAAAGTCAGCAGTACTTGGGATTTCCTCCATTACTGTCAAATCCTACCATCGAAAAAGAGTTTTACTTGTACTTAGGTATCTCATAGCATGCAAACAACGGAGCATTGGTATGACTGCAAGATAGAGAATAATATTCGGTGTACTCTAGCATCCATACTATTCTTGAGGAAGAAAAAAGATACATGCCTATCAAAAAATAGTCCTGACATTTGTGACATCTATTTGGAAGCCACGATACTACGTTAATGCTCACACAGTAGTCATTTTAATGACTTATCCATTGAAGAAAGTTCTAAAGAAGACATATCTCTCCAACAAAATAACAAAGTGGTATTCGGAGTTATCATAGTTCGACATCAAGTAAGAGCCACAATGACCATCAAGGGAAAATTCTTTGATGAATTCTTCGCGAATTTCTCTATACCGCCACTAAAAAGGAAGAAGTACATCTGAATACAATTCTAGAATCACTAGCCACTATTAAGGATGATTAAAGATGAAACATGTTTTTAGATGGGGCGTCTAATGAATGTGGTAGTAATATCAGGTTCAAACGTTATGATAATGAGGTGGAATACAAAACTCTAATCCACAGTCTATAATGGGTAATCAACATAAAAGACAAACATGTGGCAGGGTATAGTACCTCTCACTTGATTGCAAATTAGCTCAGCGACAAGTGAAAGGCCAAGGATCCAAGGATGATCACTTATTAGGAGAAATCAAGAGGATTTATCAAACTCTTCAGGTCCTCTTTGGTTGATTCGGTGCTAAGGAACAACCACAGTCATGATGATGCATTAGTTCCCTTAGCATATCTATTTACACTTATCTAAAGAGACCAACCGAGGTAGAATATATTGATAGTCCCAACATCGATGAAACAAAGACAACCTTAAATGTCTTGCAAATATAGTTGGAGCCATCATAGATGGATTTGATCATGTCCTTATTAAAGAACGGGGATTTATCAACACACGTTAAAGTGACTCACAAATTAAAGATCCAATCGGCAAGTTTTTGCCTTAATTCTGAAGTAAAAGTTTACTGATGATCGTTCCATGGTCCTCTCCTTAAGTGTGTTTTTCATTTATATTTGGGGATTTACAAATTTAAATTAATTCGGGTTATTGATATTTTCACATGTGTTGCATTTTGAGGTTGAAATTGGAAAATTTTATAAAGTATCTCAGATGACAATTTCGAGTGCACGGTTGATTCCGAAAGGGTCAAGATAGTCGAAAAAGAGTACCTGGGGGTAGTAAATGGGTCTCGGGGCATTTTTAGACATGACCGAGTCCATACGGGGGCATTTAAGTCATTTTTAATGGGCCAATAAGCTTAATTACGGGATTGAGGAATTTTAACCTAGGTTTAAGTGTGTTGGGCATCCATGAGTCATTCCAAAACACAAAGGGTTGAGAGAGGAGAGAAAGGAGAAAGAAGAAGAATAAAGAAAGAAGGATGACAAGAGCAATCCGGGCAAGAATTTCGACCTGGAATCGTCGGATTAAATCCACCAAGGCAAGTGTTTTCTTGCTTTAATTTGAGTTGTAGTTAATGATGTAAATAGTTGTAATTATGTCAATTAAGTCTGGAAATTTGGAAGTAGGAATTTGAATTGAAATTTTTGGGTTTATGGTTAAAAAGATAAAGAATAACAATTAATGGGGGATTTCTAATTTTGTGAGAAATTGGGTTAATGGTGAGATTATAACTTAATTTGAGAAGTGAATAACATGATTAGATCTTGGTTTTTGAATCTCCATTAGTGATATTGTTGGAAGAAATTGTTAATGTGAAAGTTTGGGTGGATTTAGGATGAATCTTGGGAGATTTTGGGGGTAAAAGATCTGGGCATAATCGTAGGTTTTGGAGCTTTAATGGCTTTTCTGTCCGCAATACCGTACTGAAAATCGAGTTTTCTACATTTTGTTCTCTCATGGGATTCCTACAAAACTGCTCGAAAATGCCTCAAAACAGCAATTTATTAATCTCGGCAGAATGTGGGGAAATTTTTTTAAGAATGATTTTTTTAAAAAAAATCTTCTTTGAGGTGAATCTTTATAATGCCCTAACTTTTGGCATACAGACTTGGATTAGTGTACTATTTATGGCCACGCATAGATAGCGAAGAGTATTACGCTGTCCTGGGAATGTTTTTAATTAGACGCAAAAATTGAAAGGTCTAAAATACCCTTGAAGACGGAACGAGTTATTTGATTTTTAGCATAACTTTGAATGAGCATAGTTTTGTCATACGAATTCGGATTTACGTGCCATTTGCGGTCATGCATAGCTAACGGAGAGTAGTACGCTGATATATAGAAATTATTATTTAGGCATAAGGTGTGAAATGTCTAAAATGCCCTTGGAGTTTTATTTAGAGATGAAACTTTTTCGAATTGGAACCAAAATTTTAAGAACCTTTGTGAGATTAATATGAAATTAATAGGCCATATATGAGGTGGAATATACCATCCTATGAATTATATTAAATAGCGGGAGGTAGCTATTTTAGTATTGGATCGTATTTAATATGAGCGAACTCGTTAATAATTGGAATATATATGAATGTGGGAATTATATATATAAATATGGGAATACATAAGCCAATAGAAAAATGATAATAGGAAACGTGAATACCAAAAACACTGATAGGTTGTGTGAATACCTAAAATAATGAAAGGTTGTGTGATTACCTAAGATTTTAATAGGGTGCGTGAATGCCTATTTGATTGTTTTATTATGTGTATGACATACCTACGTTGCTTACTATCGAGTAGAGGTTGCACGTTGTGTAAAATCATGCCTTGAGGATCCTTCGGGTGGGATATTGAATTGTACCACTAGAGCATAGAACCTAGGTACGGGCTATCTGTGAGAACGGTAGTGATGACGTTTGTATGGGTGCGTAGACAATCGTCTTGGAACTATGTTCGCCTCCAATATGTGTGCTTTGTTTTGATGGTTCGCGAGAGATTGAACCTATAGTCCTTTATGCAATGAGTGATGCAACGGGACATGATAGTAGAGTATGCAGGCACTGCAGTTTTGTCTCAGGGTGCAGTATAGTATATTTATATAAGATAGTGTGCTTATATATATACATGTACTTGTGATGATATCTACTATGTGAATCAAGTAGACATGAATAATAATAAAAGATGAAATGAATAGTAGTCCTCCATGTAGTGAGTAATACACCGGGACCCGATAACAGAGTATACATTGCGCCAAGAAGTCTTAATTTATGGGTGCAGGATTAGAATATATATATATATATATATATATATATATATATATATATATATATATATATATATATATATATATATGTGTGTGTGTGTGTGTGTGTGTGTGTAGTGATTAAATATATACACTGGTAAACAATTCTACTGTGTGTAATTAGTAGAGGAGAATGTCATGATAAGTAAAATAATCTTAGTAAGAAAAGGATTAACTATACAAATAATGAACGCAATTGACTTTTTGGTAAAACTATTTTGATATCGTATCGTATGGGTGATACGGGTATTCTAGAGTGAACATAGGTAGGAATAACACTGGGTTGAACTAATTCCATATTTAGTGTGTGTGTGTGTGTATATATATATATATATATATATATATATATATATATATATATATATATATATATATATATACAGAGAGAGAGAGAGAGAGAGAGAGAGAGAGAGAGAGAGATAGATAGATAGATCGATAGATAGATAGATAGATAGATAGAGAGAGAGAGAGAGAGAGAGAGAGAGAGAGAGAGAGAGAGAGAGAGAGAGAGAGAGAGAGAGAGAGAGAGAGAGAGAGATAGATAGATAGATAGATAGATAGATAGATAGAGAGAGAGAGAGAGAGAGAGAGAGAGAGAGAGAGAGAGAGTATGTAACTAAGTATTGGCAGTATTGAAGTAATATATAAAAATATTCGTAAAGATGAGAATTTACATATGTGATTCTAATCATAAAAATACGCTTAACTTGCGACGGGAGGATTAGCGAGATAGTTATATAGCTGTTATGGACTAGCTGGATAGAGAAACGACTAGGAGAAACAAATGAATGCGATAGGTGTGCACTATAAAAGAGAGATGAGATTGTCCTCAAGAGAGTGCAACCATAAAAGCAATTATGAACATTATATACTACGCATTTCATTTATTGCAATAAAATTCTTCCTAAACATTTTTAGAAATCGGGCTCTGACCCGTTTCTTGTACTTCTTCTCTCTTCTCTATGTATATGTATATTAACAGGTGTCGAGCCACATGGATGCCATAGCTGACTTATCTATTCCAGGGTTACGCAGCTGTAACATTTTGGATGGGTGCAGGACTTGATTTAGACGTATCATTTCTTTATTCCTAGAGTAGGATTCTTATCTTAGTTGTAGATTCATTCAGGGCATGTTCCCCCTTTACTTTTAGACTCAGTATGTGGTTTATGTATTCATTTATTGGATTATTGTATTGGTATTTTGAGCCGATTGTTTATTTATTCATTTAGTACTATTTTAGACTCATGGTTTGGATGTATGGTTTATTTGTTATTTAGCATGGATATTTAATTTTTCTTAATAAAAAGATAAAATTTGACATCGGTCTCTTTGAATACAAGGTGGTTAGTAAAGTTTTAAAAAGTTTTCGGTAGTGATGCTAAGAATGAACCCCTGAGATTCCTGTTTTAAATTTGGTATAGGTCTGATCACCCGGTATTTATTTGGGCGGGGTGTCACACATATTTTGACTCAAATAAATGCAAAATCATTTTGTATTTCTAAAAAATTTTCAAAAAGAAAAATCTTTTTGTATTTTTCAAATAAGACTCAATAAATGAAAATATAATGCAAAAGATAAACATGGTAATACACTCAACCTTTAGATTTAGCATGGAAAGAATCAAGTGCAACCAAATGATAACCATGAAGCTTTATTCCTAAAGCCTCTAAGTCCAATTTCCTAACCCAAGTAGATGCGACATAACGGGTGGGGGTATTGGGAACCGACTTAACTTTATTCCTAAACTTCCTAGGAGCATTCCTAAGGTCATAGGAAAAATGTCTAAGGTGACATTTCATACTACAATGTGTGCAAGTGTAAAGACAGTGGGAATGATTACAAAAATATCGACCTCTCCTAACGTTCCTAGTGGGCTATCTCATACAGTTGGTATTAAATTTGGGAATGGGAACACTATCGTCGAAGCCTATACCAAATATATCTCTCTTGACTTGTACGGTGCCTAAAATCCTATCCAACTTTTCTGACCTAGACTCCAAGTCAAACTTAACCTTACTCGAGTCTTTCAACTTCTCCTCCAACTCACGAATCCCAGACTCAAGCACATGCCTAGACTCTTCAAATTCTAGAAACTCCTTTTTCAAAGTCTCCATCAAACCACGAAGACTATTTCTCTCTTTTTCAACGTACTTTATCTTATCCCTAAGCTTATTATCCCGTTCCCTAAGATCCTCAATCAAAGCATCATTATTTTCTATGGCACGTTCATTCAACCTAGCTTGCAATTTAGAGTTAGCCCTTTTCACTTTCACCGTCCCGACATACAACTCATTAAATGCAACTTGCAACTCTTTAACATCAACCTCCTCTTCCTCACTCAATTCATCCTCACTCACTTGGGATTTAACGGCCTCAAAAGTGTCATGCACATGTGAATATTCGTGGGAAGATTTATTGTCTTCGCTGACATGACATGCTTAGAAAGAAACAAGCTTGCTCTCATTTGGGGAACTATCTCCCTCTTTCGTATCACTATCACTTAATGTGACATTATAAGATATCGATTTCTTTCCCTTTTTCTTAAATCTGGTGGGACACTCAGCAATTTTGTGATCATACCCCTCGCATCCAAAAGAACTGTCCGAATCAACCCTATTAAGTTTCTCGCTTTTATCTTTAGGGGTGGATTCAACCTTGTTCTTGAATTTCTCAAAATTTTTGGCATCTTTTGATTGCTTTTCAAACTTAGGATTTTTTTTGAATTTTTTAGCCAATAAGGCGACTTCCTCATAATCAGAATCGGAATCGTCATCTGAAACTTTAGTTTCCTCCTTCCGGGCTTTCAAAGCAATGCCCTTTTCTTTCTTTGGCACTTACTTGGAGGTAGACATATCTAGTTCATAGGTTTGTAATTCACCTACAATCTCTTCAAGTTTCATCTAATCAAGCATTCCTAAGGATATTAAGACAGTCACTTTTGCATAAAACCTACTCGACAAAGATCTTAAAATTTTCTTTTTGACATGGTTATCGGGAATATTTTCACCCGGGTTAAATAACGCATTAACAATAGTGGACAACCTAGTGTAAAACCCATAAAAAATCTCACTTTATAACATTTTAATTGCCTCAAATTGTGTAGTGGGATTTCGCAACTTAGACGCCCTAACAGTGCTTGTGCCCTAGTGAGTGAGTGCAAGTGTATCCCAAGCCTCTTTTGACGTGTCACACATCAGAATTCTATTATATTCTTCAAGTGTGACATGTGAGGAAATAATGTACATACCATTAGAGTTATACTATGAAAGTCTATGATTAGCCTCAATCCAAGACTCAATAGGTTTCAACCTGGTGACCTCACCCTCTCGTGTGACTAGTGGTGTCCAACCCTTATCAACAGATAACCAAACACGCTCATCAATAGATTTTAAAGCATTTCTCATTCGCATTTTCCAATAAGCATAACTGTGCCATAAAAAATAGGTGCACGAAACTTTCAAAACCTCCAAAATTCATCTCGAAAAACATAAGGGATCTAACACAATAAAAATATGTTTCTAGCTCTGATACCAATTTGATGGTCCTTTTTAAATTCTTATGTGTAAAGTGTTTTCAGGATGACAAAACAAATTATATTTTTGTAAAAAACCTTTTTCCAATTTTTTAATCTGCACCAAGTTGTGAACAAATTTTAACTTAACCGAATTTTATCTTTATTAATACTAAACATCCATCTAGTGATTAAAGAAAGTAAAATAAAGTAAATAATACTCACAACACCAGATGTTCGAAGTAACCACTAAAGGAAAAAACCTCGGATGGCCCAAGCCAGACAATCACTATGAATATGTTTTTACAAAGACAGGCGGTAGTCTTAATCAACGACTCAATCCACCCACAAGACATGACACTCCTCTGATATTCAACCACTCCTCTCACAATGCCCATGCAAAAAGTAACCTTCTTCCATGATGCCTATCCATAACACATGCGTCCACCGATATGGCTTGTAATATCTACAATGTTGAAACCGAACTCCATCGAATCTTCACTGCAAAACCAGTCATTTTTAAGTGTAGAACAATTCTTCTTGGTGCAAAAAAGATCACAGAACATATAGCAAAGATACTCGGATCTTTTGAAACTCAAAGGATGTTTTAAACTTAAAAATATTTGTAAAAATGTGTGCAGAAACTCTCTGGTTCGTATACTATTTTTGGAGAATGCACACTCTATGAAATCTGAAGGAAATACGCCTATATATATTTTTCTTAAGGTGGTGGTTCGTTCAAACGGCTAGGCGTGTCGCGCGAATGAGATCACCTGTCGCTCGAACGACGTGGCATCTCGCTTGAATGATACAATCTGTCATTTGACCGACGTATAGATTAGAGTCCTAATTTAATCCAACTCTAATTCGTCCTTCTCAGATTAAAATGAACTCTTAACAATTTCTAACACTTAAAACATTTTAGAAAACATTTATTTAATAAAAATAACATCCGTATCTTTGTGAAAATTAATTCCAAGTACCATTATTATTATGCATTCATACCAGAGTGATCTCAGAATTCAATTAAACATTAAAGATGAATAAACTTTCACCAATTAATCTTCGGCATAATTAATTCCTTGAAGCTTTGTCGCAACGACTTCAATTAAACTTCGACACGGATCATGACAAATAAAAGTCGACCTATGACTCAAATGTGTTTTGTTTTGGGAATAAGTCAAAACTACATTAAGACTCAATTGAAAATTTTGTCCTTACAATCAACAACAATTAGGCTAGACTATTCATCAAATAAAGTCTAAATACAGTAAGAGTAGTTTACCCACCTAAATGGTCTCCAAAGTGGGGGTGGTGATGAATATGGGTGACTCCCCCACCATCGGAAGTGTCCCTAAAGGGAGTCACAATATCTCCACCAAACATCCTTCTATGAAAGCTCCCACACACTATAATACCCCGTATTTTTACTAATTTTAATTATAGGATTAATTAAACTAATTTGGAAATTAATTGATAACTAATCTGGATTTAAATACTAGCGAGACGAGAGTTAGTGTTTGATTATGATAATTATGTTGAATATTACTGAGAGATTATAGTAATATATGATTATGAATTTATTAAAATTCTCACGTGTAGGAAATATGATAGTCATGGAAATTAAGTTGGGATGCGTGTGTCAGTCGTGTCGGGACCGATTTAATGGATTATAAAGTAGTTTATTTTTATGTCATCCTTATGGTCATTTTGAGTGTGCCAACGTGTCCAAAACTATTGAGATAGTCAGAAAAGTCTACCCAGGAGTTTAGTTTGGGTCCCAGGGCAGTTTTAGGCCAAACCGGCAACCCGAGAGGGTATTCTAGTCATTTTACTATTTGATGAATAGTGACCTACGAAAATTATGATTATTAAAATGGACAACCCTTAGGTTAATTAGGCTTACTGGCTGCTACAAACTCAAGAGAAAGAAGTACAGACAAAGCAAGGGTTGCTAGGGCCAAACAACCACCTTGCACCACCATAATCGCCGGATTTGTGACCAGAAAGAGAACATCACTGCTATATCGTCTTCCTCAAAGGATCATAACTTCTATTTCCTAGTAAGTGATTTAAATTTTTATGATTAAGCAAATATGTTATCCATGTTAATTTAGAATTGGAGACTAAACTTGAAATATTAAAAATTTCATGAATTGGGAGAATTTAATCTTGAATATAGGTAGGTTTTGCATGTAGATAAATTCTGGGGAGATTAGAGAATTGAATCAGATTCTAAATGATATGAAACATGGATTAAAATATGAGTAATTGGCTATTTTGAATTGAGAGAAGTTATTCTAGGGTTTAACCATGAAAACTTGATGAACAATTGAATTGGTATTTAATTTTCATAATGATTTAATGATTATGGAATGTTAGAAATCATGAGTTTAGGTTGTTATAACATCAATTATGCTTACTTTGGAGAATTGGATCATGTAATGAATTTTGGAGAAAAACGATGGATAAAAATGTTAAAAATTTTGGGCTATAACTGGTCGATTGATCGATATTCTTGAGTCGATCGATCAACTCCAAGGCATTTGTGATAAATTTCCTTTTAAGGCTTAACCAAATTCTAACTTTTAAGAATTATTGGTGTGGACTATTTGAATATATTGGGACTTAGGGAAGGTCGGTACGGGTTAGGGGTGCACATGGTTCAGTTCAGTTCGGTTCCACTACGAAACCAGAACCAGAACCGAAATTGATCGATTTCATGGTTTTGGAACCAGAACCAAAACCAAAATTGGTCAGTTCAATTCGAAACTGAACTATCGATTCTCGATTTGGTTCGGGTCAGTTCATGGTTCTAGTTCTTGGTTCTGGTTTGCGGTATGGGTCTTGGTTCTAGTTTGCGGTTTTAGTTTGTGGTTCTGGTTCACGATTTTCATTAATTCTTCTGGTTTGTGGCTTGGTTCTTGGATTAGTAATGGTTCGGTTAATGGTTATGGTTAATGGTTCGGGTTCATGCGTCGGTTCTCGGGTTAGTTTTTGGGGTCGGTTGTTTGGTTTGGTTCTTCAGTTCAATTTTTTGGTTCGGTTCCATGGGTTCGGTTCTCGATTCGGTTCAGGTATAAAATTGAGAATCGAACCGAACACTTCGGTTCTTAATTTTTTGGAACTAGAACCAACCTGTGGAGAAAAAAAATCAAACCAACTCATCCCACGAAGGTCGGTTTGATTCGGTTCTTCGGGTTGTCGGTTTTTTTGTACACCCCTAGTAGGGGTGTATTTGAGGCCTGAAAAATATTGTTTTTGTATGGGATTAAATGATAAACTTACGAGTGTCCAACGAGAGTCTTACGGTTGGAAATTATGGAAACTTGAGTTTATTTTGGATGAACAATAACTTAAGGTTAAAGACAGTAGTAGGGGGACTCTAATTTAGTGAAATAACCTTAGAAACAAGTGGGAGACTTAGTAACCTTTTGGGGATAGGTTTAAGTACTCGGATTCATATGACGAGAGTTGTCGCGCTAAACATATTAAGTCAAATAATTGGGATGAAACTATACTACGTATAAGACTTGTAATATAGGATAGGAGTATACCTATATTGAAATGATGATTATTTAGGTTGTGATTACCTAATATATTGATTATTATGTGTATGACATACCTACTGTACTTTCTATCACAGGAGGTTATAGGAAGAGAACAATCTTCTCTTGTGTGCCTTCGGGGGGATTTAGATTTGGTACCATAAGAGCATAGGACCGTGAAGACTTATTTTTGAGTTGATAAGTTAGTTGACCATGGGAGCGTAGGTATGTGCATGACCCATGGATATGTGAACTATGTTAGCCTCCAATATATGTGATTTGTATTGATACGGTTCCTGAGTGATTCGAAACTCATGATCCTCATGTGCATGATGTACCTGGATTCGATAGCAGAGTGTGCATGCACCGCAACTTAGCCTAAGGGTGGCATATGTGTATATATGTACTGAGTGTGAGATAAATTATGCTTGTGATTATTTATTATTGCTTAGTAGATGAGAATGGATAAGATATTTAAATGAGTTAATGATGTGGGAACTTAAATATTACTTGAGGTAATGGATTCAAATGATGAGTATTTGAAATTTAAGTAAGTCTTAATTGAGTAATACGGGTGGATCCATGTAGTAATTCCTATAGTCAAATTTAATATAGACTACTTAGTTAGTAGCATAACTAGGATGGGTTAAGGGAATACGTTAGGCGTGCACAATTATTGAGGGGTGATAATCTCAAGTGAGAGCACGTGACTAACATATATATAATATTTACTGATTAATGCAATTTTTTTTGTGAAATACTGCTTTATTAATAATCACAAGAATACCAGACTCTTCTAAATAGCTTACATCAGAGAAAATCTAAGATAAAGAGAGGAAAATGAAACATAAATGAGGCTCTTTATACAATAGAACCCTTACAAAGTCAAAAGCTGAAGAACAAGTTAAAGAAATCTTAAAACAATCAAAAGAAGAAACAAGACACCAATGGCCACTAGACATGTCTAATAGAAGGGAAACCCCATTTATCTACTTTGATAATGCCTTTAAGATGCTTTGGAAAATCATTTAAAGAAAGGGAAAATCAATCCTTGTCCTCCGAACTGCCAACCTTAGCAAGAAAATCAGCCACTTGATTTGCCTCTCGATGTGAATGAACTATTTTGACCTTCATCATCTTCAAATAATTCCTGATTTTAGAAACAAACCAGATAATTTTCCAAAGAGGCTTACTTCTATTAAGGATGATATCTAATAAAACCTTAAAATCAGTCTCTATAAGGAGGTTATAGTCTTTTAAGTCCATTAAAAACTCAAGGCCTTTGAACAAAGCCAAAGCCTTAGCTTCCATATTAGAGACCTTACCAAAATTTGCATAAAAAGCCCAAATCATCTCCCCTAAGTGATTTCTAAGCATCCCTCCTCCTCCTCCCTTTCCTAGATTTCCTATCGAACTTCCATCAACATTAAGCTTTAGCAAACCAGGTGTAGGAGGATTCCACTTGATATACAGAATATTTTTGGGCTTTTGAACTATTGATGGGACTTTATTGAGGAATATTTCACGATTAACGTGATTCAGAACTGAAACCACAGTAGGAGAGTTTTCATCATATCTGCATTTGTTCCTATAGCACCATAGACACCAACATACAATTGCTGGAATAACTCTGCTAACAAATTGGTTTACTTTTAACCTATGAATCCACCATTGGAAAAGATGGTTTCGTACACCTCCTCCTGGAGTTCTATTAATCCCATACTCCATTGTCATTTTATCCCAAACTTTCGAAGGAACATCACCACCCTAAAAAATGTGATCAAGGTCTTCTTCTTGAAACTTCGAACAATAGGAGCATTTAGAAGGGCCTCTATATCCAATTTTCTTGATCCTATCATCAGTAGGAAGAAGATTATTCATAAGCTTCCACATAAACACTGACATTTTTTCGGGGAGATTTTGATGCCATATAAATTTAGCACTAAATCTGGATGGACTAGCCTTTCTGCATATATTTCATGCTGAAGAAATGGAGAAGGATCCTATACTTGTTAGCTTCCAAATTAGAGAATCATTCTTATTTGGAAATATTTTGTTAAAATTCAACACTTTGGAAATCACTAAAGGACTATACAACTCATTTAATTTCTCCTTATTCCATAAACGGTCTTGAGTTCAATATTCCTTTATCTGACATGCTTTTGTTGCACTAGCAGACTTACATTCCTGAATACTCCAGTTGTCCTTTGCTATGTTAATATTTCCATCTCCTATAATCCACATCATATGGTCTTTTGCTTTTTCCCTCACATAGCACATTCGATTCCTAGTCAGAGCACATCCTCTAATAGGAACAAAAGTAGGGTGATGCTTTTTATAGTAAGCAACCTTCATGAATTTAGCCCACATTGAATTTTGTTGTCTAAAATTCCACCACAATTTCATACTAAGAGAAGAATGCACATCATGAATATTTCTAATTCCTAAACCACCTTCAGCTATTGGTTTTGTAATTTTCTCCCACCCACACCAATGAAATATTTGATCACCAAAACTATTACTCCAAAAGAATTTTGCAAGAAGGGAAATAATTTTATTGAGGATAGCTTTAGGAGGACTTATAGCTGACAATAAGTATAGATACATAGAAGAGAGGACATAGTTGATGAGGTCAATCTTACCTCCTAAACTCTGAAACTTGGCCTTCCACCCTTGGATTCTTTGTTTAATTTTCTACACCATATCCTCAAAGTATATAATTTTCTTCCTTTCGCTATATATGGGACATCCAAGGTATACTATAGGATCATCTTTTAGTTGCATGCCTGTAATTTCCTTAATCTTGTTGATGGATCTTAAGAAAATTTTCTTAGAGACCATGAAGTTACTTTTTCTCTTGTTGATTAGCTGCCCTGACACATTTTCATAAAGACTAAGCACCTTCATAATCTTCTAAACTTCATTAATTGATCCTGAGCTGAAAATGATAGTATCATCTGCAAAAGATAAATGATCAAATATAGGGCTACCAAGAGGCATTTTATATCCCACATAACTGGGATTAGACATGAGATTTTCAACGTTTTTTGAAAGGACATCAACCATAATGATGAATAGGCTCGGGGAAAGAGGATCCCCTTGCCTTAGACCTCTTATGGATTTGAAGAATCATGCATTCTCTCCATTTAGCATGATAGTGAACCAAGAATTTGAAATGATCCTCCATATTAAATCCAACCATTCTTCACAGAATCCCATTCTTCTCATGACCTTTATTAGAAACAACCAGGAGACCCAATCATAGGCCTTATTCATATCCAATTTTAAGATTATATTACCTCCAAAATTTTTGTGGTTGATTCGAGATAAACATTCTTTAGCCAAAAGAACATTTTCTGTAATAGATCTACCTTTAATAAATCCTGACTGAACTGGAGAAATGATGAGGTTTAAAATTTTTGCAACTCTATCATTTAAAATTTTAGAAAAGATTTTATTGAAAATTTTTTGCATACTAATAGGCCTAAAATCATTAAATGACCGAGGATTCTTAGATTTAGGAATCAATGCAAGTTTAATGGTAGTGATGATCTTTGAAAGAATGGAGCCTATAAAGAAGCTTTGAATTGCCTTCAGCACATCCCATTTGATATCTTCCCAAAAGAAATTGAAAAAGAAACCATTGAAACCATCCACTCTAGGACCACTTGAAGCATTTAGACCCTTCACAACATTTTCCATCTCTTCCATTTCAGGTTAGGCTATTAGCTTCTGATTAATTTCCTCATTTATGGACTTGGGAATATGACTAAGCACTTCAATCTCCCCCTGAGGACTGAGAACCTCTTTTGATTGAAACATTTCTGAAAAATGATTTATAGCTTCCTCTTTTATCTCCTCTTGAGTTTGAATCCTTGATCCATCTAGATTCTTAATCTTATTAATGGCTAACCTTCTCTGCTTACATTGGAAAATCTTATGAAAATAAGTTGTGTTTCTATCTCCATCTTTATCCCACCTTTCATTAGCTTTCTGAGCCCAATATTCATCTTCTGACTTGAGATGAAGATTATGAGAAGCTGTAGCCTGAGAAAGAGCTTCTCTGTTTAGTTCTGTGGGATCTTGATCATAATTTAATTCAGCTTGCATCATATTATCTTCATCATCCCTCGCAGCCTGAAAGAGATCCCCGTAATAAGATTTCCTCCAACTACTAATTTTACCTATGATGTGTTTAAGTTTCAACGAGATTGCAACAATAGGGTTATGGCACTCCACTTCTTTCCAAGAATCTTGCACAATCTTAATACATTATTCTTTCTCAGTCTATAATTTAAGAAAGGTAAAATGTTTATGAGTCAACTGATTTGTTGTTTTACCTGTCAACAAGAGAGGGTTATGATCTGACATACATCGATTTAGATGGTTTACTTCCTAATTAAGGCCAATTTCTAAGCAAGCTTGGTTCATAAGAACCATATTTCTTTTTCTCCTTACTTCTCTTATTGTGCCAAGTGAATTTAGAACCTTTAAAACCCATTTCAACTAGACCATTATCTTTAATACACTCTATAAATTCATACATAGCTCCTAAATTAATAGTATTCCCTCCTGTCTTTTCTGACCATATCCAGCCTACACCAGATTTCTTTTTCTCCTTACTTCTCTTATTATGCCAAGTGAATTTAGAACCTTTAAAACCCATTTCAACTAGACCATTATCTTTAATACACTCTATAAATTCATACATAGCTCCTAAATTAATAGGATTCCCTCCTGCCTTTTCTGACTGGTCTGAAATGATGTTGAAATCCCCACTTATCACCCAAGGAGATTCAGTAGAAATCTTAGATAGATGCTCCCACAAATTCTTCTGTCATTTCTGATACAACTAGCATAAACAAAGCTTCAAAAAACAACTTGATTATCTCCAGCAATCTTCACTTCTATGGAAATTCACTGAGGGTTATCTGAAACTAAATCCCAATCCACTCCATCTTTGAAAAAGCATCAAATTTTACTACTCACATTAGATTTACTAGAAGCAAAACCCAATTTAAGCATAAAATTCCTTATTTTATCTATCTCCAACTTAGGCTCCAGAACTACTAGCACTTGCAAACAGTGAATTTGATTAAGTCTACGAAGTATTCTCATAGACCCTTTTTTTGCAATCCCCCTAATATTCCATATCATTTCTTCAATCATCTAGAATTATTGGAAATAGTGGAGTTAGAGTTAGACCTTAAAATACGAGTGGGTATACAGGACTGAAACTTCTTGGTGCCCCCCATAGTGTGATTCCTTTTCTTTTTAGAAATAGTAGTAAATCCATCCATATGACCATTTGAAACTGGTGGAGTAATATCCCCATAATTACCTTGAATACCATCAGCTTGATCAAGTTGGACACTGACTTCTCCAGACCCAGACTTCTGTATGCTGCTGTCAGCATCTACTCCTGACTCAATAACATCGGTACTGAGCCTAATATTAGAAATTACTCCTCCATTACAATCTATTTCTCCTCCTCTAAGAATAGGAGAGACCTCCTTATTAAAATTGATAACTGGAGACTGGACTACTACACAAGGTTCAGCTGTCATCAGACCTGTTAAAACTGGTGGAGTAATATCCCCACAAGTACCTTGAAGACCATCATCTTGGACAAGTTCAATAGAGTATACTCTAGTACCAGTCAGCAATATGCTGTTGTCAGCAGCTACTCCTGACTGGGGATCTTTCTCACAAGTTTGATGGATCTTAAAAAAACTTGAGATCTTTAATTGTCTTGAACTCTTAGGACTGTTAATTATTCTTTCCAAAATTTCACCTTCTTCTTTCTCTGAATCTACCACCTCTACTCTAATTTCTTTAACTGGTTGCTTTCCAAACGATCTAATGACCCATTCTTTTGCTGACTCTTTTTTCTGATTATGCCCAAGTTGACTTTCCTCTTGAATCTGCATATTCATCTTTGATTCTGTCTCCTTTTTGGCATGGTATTTATCTAGTACATGCCCTTTCTTGCAACAGAAAAAAAATAAAAGGTGGCAAATCTTCATAAATAATAGGTTGCCAAAACCCAAAAGCCTTATCTTTGTTACCAATCCACACCCTTGAGGGCAAAGTTTTATTAAGATCATCTTCCACACAATCTAGCAACACTAGGGCGAGCAATATAAACAGTAGCACTGTCCATCTTTAAAGGCCTCCCTACAACTTGTCCAATAGAGAATAGTGCATTCTTATTAAACAAATGTATAGGGAGAAGAGATAGGAGGATCCAAGCGGGGACAATAGATGATTCTTTATTAGGATGGAAATCAAAGTCCCGTTTGAATGTACGCATGGGAAAACTATGTATGAACCATGTTTCTTTGAGCCATAAATGATGAAAATCTTCTTCATGATCAAGACGCATCAAAATATGTTTGTTATCAATAACACCAATGGAGAGGAAGCTTTAAGATTGAGAGAAGTGAAAAATTTTCGAATGACATCTACTGATGGTCTACCATGGGAAAACTTACCTACAAGAGAGTGTTTGAAAGGTGATGCCATATCTTGAATGGATGAATCCTCATAGAAGATTGCTAGTGCACCTTTGAAAAAAGAGACGGGCTGCAAAGGTGTGTAAGAAGGTTTTGGCGCACTCACAACATCAGTAAAAGATTTGCGTAATGGATCCAGAGGAACAAAAGGTTGGTTGTTATTGAGATCAGAGTTAAATGAAGACGTAGAAGGAAGGGTTAAGGAAGGTTGCATGCCTTCACCTCGGGCTCTGACCCATTTGCTTCCAAATATATTTTGTTTTTGTAAAAACATTTTAGGTGCCCAGCCATAGGGACGCCAAGCATAGGAGTTCCATTCTGTTGATGTGCTGCAGCTGCTGTGGAAGTTACAGGATTTCAATATTAGACGCCTCCACATCTATCTTTGCTTCCTTGGGATTTATTCATATCAGTTAGGGCATGTTTCCCATTCTTATTTAGAAATAGTAGTTTTAGACTTTTATTTATTTCAGTTGTTGTATTTTTTTTATTAGACGCTTGTATTGGGATTATTTGTCTTTTAGACTATTATCGGAGTGTGTACTTCAGACTCAGTTTATTTCATTATATTTTTACCTCTATGAGATTGTTTAGGTGGATGTTGAATGGTTGGTTATTCATTACTTAGTTGTAACTTAATTTAATTAATAAAATTGGCATCTCACTTTTCAAATATTAGGTGGTTATAAATTATAATTAATTGGTTTTCGACAGTGATGCTAAGACTGAACCAACTTGATATTATGTATTAATTTAATAAAGGAGTGACTACCCGGTATTTAATTAGGCAGGGTGTCATACACACACACACACTCCATGGATGCTTCCACACACACACGCACACACACACACACACACACACACATCTTATTAGTGGAAGATCATCCTCATCCAAAAACCCTCAGCTAACATCTACAATATATATCGCGGCTCTTATTTTATCAGTGGGGTTGTCCCTTATTTTGTGGATTTTTATTCCAAAAATGTTTATTATTTCTTTTTCACTAAAAATATACCAAAATTACATTTCTTACATTTTTATTCTATAAAAATGTTTACTTCAGTCAACTAAGAAAATACATTACAATAATATTTTCTTACATTTTTATTTCCATAAAAATTTCCATTTCTAGTTTTAGTAGAAAATATACACAACTAATAATTTCTACACATTTTTATTCCATAAAAATTTCTACTTTTAGATTATGAAGAACACATCATAATATCATCACAACCCTACTCTTAATCAGCAACAATAAGGCTATACTATTCATCAAATAAACTCTCAATACAATAAGAGTAGTTTACCCACCTAAATGGTCTCCAAAGTGGTGGTGGTGATGAAGATGAGTGACTCCCCCACCTTCAAAAGTGGTCCTAAAGGGAGTCACAATAGCTCTACCAAACAACCCTCCATGAAAGCTCCCACACACTTCAAGGATGCTTCCACACATCTTCTTTCTCCAATTACATCCTCATCCACCCCTCAGCTACAGATACTATATATACCGTGGATTGTATTTTATTAGTGGTGTTGTCATATATTTTATGGTGCACGTGTAGTTACTACACTGAAATAAAATGGAGGAAGACTGATCAAGGGAGGGAGAGAATATGTCAAGTGTTTTAGTAATGGTCTTCTAACCCCGCACCTATTTTCTCTTATATACAAAACCGACTTATAAAACCCTAACACTCCCAAGATTACCCTGATAAATGTCCACCATTAAAATCCCAAGAGCTACTACGAATTATTGATCTACGATTCATATTTTTGATAGCACATGTGACAGAGCCGATCTTCGTAGGTTACGAATTGTGTGTTCCATTTTTTATCCACAAGTCAAAATCCCCTATTTCCATGTATAATGCATCTCGTCTGCCCCTTCGTAGAACATCAGGTCTGACTAACAGAGAAATGTGGATCGACGAATCAACTATTGGCAACGAAGAGAGGGAGAGGACGTGTCCTTTTCGCGTCGTTCGAATGGCCCTTCCTGTCATTTGAACGATATCCTTGTCGTTTGAGCTCCTGATGTTTCTAAGTTGCCATTTTTTCCCACTTTCTGCTGAAGTTTCATAATAGGGTCCCTACTATATAACGAGATAACACCTTTTTTATAAAAAAAAAATAATGAATTTCTTAGCTTAGTTTAACCTTTTTTAATTACTTTCACATATTCCCTAATAGTTTCCAATTTTTTAATAAAGGCACACATAATGTTCCTAAAAATTTCTATAATCATTATAAAAGACTTTTTATAAAATTCTTGATCCAATTAATTTTCATCAACTCTAATTTATACCCCGTTATATTTCATCCATGTATGTTATTTATTTGATTATCGAGGCGGGTATTACAAACTTCCATCCTTAGAAAATTTCGTCCTCAAAATTCTTGGCTTATCTCAATTCATAACACAATCACCTGCGACCGGTTTCAAGTCCTAGGCATCCTTAACACTTATGGTCTAACCCCAAAAACTTCACTTTAATTAATCATCATTGTTAATCCGATCACGACGGACTCTAAGGTCTTATTGCTAGTTCTCAAGCATGCCCAACGTGTCAATTTAAACAAAACCTCGAGATTGTTAATACTTGTCAAACATAGCGATGTTACCAATGAATCCATTAATATGGGTCATTCCTATGTTAGGATTCACTACCTACGTTTCCTTAATTAAATTCTTGGATTACGCCTAGCCTATGCGGATATGAGTTCAACACTTCTCATTATGCATGTCAAGGACTTATAAGATAATTACCACATCACATAGGTTTATTCAACTTAAGTTTCCTACGAAATTCTTATACTAACTAAGAGTGATCCTATTACAATCATATGCGAATGATTACAATCTCAACTAGTATAACTCTTAATGGAGCGTAGTACTAATACCCCTTTACTTGTATCAAGTTTCAACATTCACCTCATCCTCTAGTTATTACCTTGGAACGCCCGACCAGGTCATAACTATTTATACTGATTAACTAATAGCATGTTACCCTATAGCAATTAAGTAACACATGCAAACTATATATACGAGCGCACGAACAGACATACACAAGGACTGGTGTATACTAAGGGTGTATCCTAAAAAGAGTGTGCCCACCTACCATGACGCATCGGCCACAACATGCCTAGCCCACATCACTAGTGAGTTTATGACACACCACACCCCGAATCAAACAAATCAACAGCTTCCCATTACCAGAATCAAAGAAGGCACAAGAATGCAATGAAGTAGATAACTGCCACACCAAAGAAGATAATCCACTTCCGACAACGAATCAAACCACATGGATTACGAACTTCAATGTTCACATAAAGTCTCTAACTTTTATCAGTACTTGTTAAGAACCATGGGCTTGCCATGCATCCTAGATTGGCCACATTTCTTCAAGGTACTAAAATGCTAGGCTTACCTCCTTAGGACTAATGCCACCTATCCATCACCGGTAATAATAACGATCCTAATTCAAGGTGAAGTCACTTCTCTTATCACTCGTCCTTAGTCACTGACCTAACACAATTAGGCTTCCAAAATTTCAACATTAAATTCATGAACCATTATTACAACCCTTAGAACTATCTACATGATACTAAATCATAATCATTCTAATGGCATTTTAACTTTCAAGTAATGCTCATGCCCAATAATGTTTCTCCACAGAGTCATTACTAACCATACAGGTAGAACACAAAGGTGTTGTAATCAAACCTAACACTTTATCCCTAGTGTTATTTCTAAAAGATATGACGAACACCATCGAGCTCCAAGTCTCACAGGTGCACTACCTATCATTGACCAATGAAACTTCGAAATCGTCCTCAAAAGTAATATTGTGACACATTCCTATAAACAAAAGTCGTATTACTAACTCGAAAGTACTGCCACAAATCAATACGATCTAACCATACTACGATCATTAATGGTCCACCACCACTTGTGTAAACTTCGATAAATCAATGACTTACAATGCCTCATAGGTAACACCATGAAAGTCAATTATTTCTCTAAATAGCATACACATCTATTATGAGAAACCACAAGTCATACCATGATCTATGCTACAAAACCTTGAATTTTAACACTACGAAATGTACCTTACTACATATACCTTGATGCAATAATGAATCCCAAATACAATTCATGACACCCAACCCCAAATTTCACTATTACTAAGAGACGTGTACCACTCGCATTAACACTCAGCAGATAAACCTTGGAATACATATCCAAGGAATTTTTTGATACATATTCACATGCCTAACCATGTACCTAAACTGAAGTCAATCTTACTAGACCACATCATTAGAACTCCCATGAGTGTTCAAACATTTCGACTAAATCGCCTCTCTATGTAAACATCATACTATTGTGACACCCTGCTTAAAATAATAAAGGGTGGCCAGCCCAATACTACATTTAATCAGGAATCTCAGATGGATCATTCTCAGCATCTACTGACGATGCTAAAATAAGTAAGGCTAACTACCCAAAACTATAAAAGAGGATGCCAAAATTAAAATAAAACATACGATGGATAACATCCCAACAATATACAACTAGCAAGAAAGGTAAAACGTACACAAGTACCATGATAAAAGAAGTGCTAAACATTAACATTAAAAGAGTACATAAAAGGAAATATACCTGAATAAGTTGTCGGGTCACAGACAGTACAACACCCATAAGGGAGAAATATAAACAGCTACATATAACCCTTGGGTGTAAACCCGAGATACAATATGAATCCTACCTAGATTTTCAAAGGAATAGAAAGCGACTATAAACTAAATCCCGCAACAGTCTGCAACTGCTACGGCTCCCAAGGCTCTAGATAGAAAAGCATCTGTTATCCTTG
The DNA here is from genome assembly GCA_949130495.1 of Sambucus nigra. Classification (NCBI taxonomy): domain Eukaryota; kingdom Viridiplantae; phylum Streptophyta; class Magnoliopsida; order Dipsacales; family Adoxaceae; genus Sambucus; species Sambucus nigra. Next base: position 339,272,622 of record OX422220.1, on the reverse strand, counting down.
CGGTGGGACACATGTAGTAAACAGTATATATTTTTTTTATTTAAGTACACTATTCATTAACTTTGTCATTTTTTTCTTGCTTTCTAGTTTAGTTTATCTTTTTTTAACCTAGTTTTGTTCTAATATAACTAGTTTCTGTTGGTTAATATATTGTTTTCATTTGTTAATTAGTTGTATTAATTGTTGTAATGATGTTTAGTTGCTAGTTTAAAGGTTGGCATCCTTAAACCACCATTAATAGGTTTTGAGATTTAAAAGTTAAGGATTGTCTTGATTGACTTTTAATTGAAATCTTGTGTATTATAGTCGGGATATTAGGCATTTAACTTCCTTTGTCATGCAACAGTAGTATTTGTAGCGATATTATGACTTTAATCCATTCGTGACCATATTTGAGTGAAAGTTTAAACTTTCGTTGTTGAATTAAATTTCTTCATGTTTGATGTTTATAAACAATTGAATATTATTGGTTTAGTATGTTTCAATCCATACATGTTGTTATCCCATGGTGAAGAAATGATCCTAATCTCATTTTTGTCATTTAATTTAGTTTACTTATTGCCTAGTGTTAATTATATTCTCATCATATCATCGTTTCTAAGTGTTAAATTAATTTAATCCTAAATATCGTTCCCCGTGAATTCTAACCGTATTTACCGCTAAACATATAACGTGCCAAGTTGTCGTGTTTCTTTTGTATTGGGCATAAACATGCAATGATACATATCATAAATACAAAATTTATGCCTCATAAAAAAATGATACATTTTAAAGTGGGCAATTCGAATACACGACGAGCACCCACATTTCAAATTTCTCAAAATAATTTAGTACCCATCACAAAGAAATTTAGTACACCCCATTTCATAGAGATTTCATTTGTTAAGTGTATACACTAGAGAGGATTATTCATTATCTTTTTCATTGTTTTCTTGCATTCTAATTTAGTTTATTGCTTTGTAACCTAGTGTTGTTCTAATATACTTACTTTTTGTTAGTTAATTCCTTAGTTTCATATGTTAATTAGTTGTATTTATTATTTTAATAATGTTTAGTCATTAATTAAAGGTTGGGATCATTAAACCACCATTATTGGGTTTTGATCTTTAAAAGATAGGGATTGGTTTGATTAAATTTTAATTGAAACCTTCTCTATTATATTCGGAATATTATTCGTTTAACTTCTTTTGTCACGCAATATAAGTATTTATATCGATATTACCGGTTTATTCCACTCATGATCATATCCAGGTCAATGTTTAATCTTTCATTATTGAATTAAATTTCTTCATGTTTAATGTTTATCATCAATTGAATATGCTTAGTTAAGTGTGTTTTTCGATCCATATGTGTTGTTAACCCATGTTGAAGAAATGATCCTAATCTTACTTTCTCATTTAATTTAGTTTACTTATTGCCTAGTGTTAATCACATTCTCACCATATCATATTTTCTCTTTCCCTTTTTTCAAGTGTTAAATTAATTTAATCCTAAATACCATTCCGTGTGGATTCAATCGCTACTTTCTTCTATACTTCGATATATAGCATGCCAAGTTGTGGTATTTATTTTTTGGAGGACTTAAACAACAAACGACACATGTTTTAAATACGAATTTTACGCTTAACTAAAAAAATGATGCAGTTTCTGGGGAATGATGCATTATAATATGTTAGTGTTTTAGTACTTTTTATATATATTTTATATTCTTTTTACTTGCCATGTGACTTGTGCTAAATTATTTCAAGAAACTTCAAATTAGTGCTTGTTACATTTTTGAATTACCCACTTAAAAATGTCTCATTCTAACTCCTTAGATAGTTATAAGTGTTTTGATAATGGTTCTCAAAATTCCATTCCCAAGAATATGCGCAAATGCCTACAAATTCTTGAAAATAAATGTCTTGAAAATGAAGGAATCGAATATGAAAATCAAGGATTTGCATGTAATCACTCATTGTCTTGGAAAACTTTGCAATATGGGGAATTCTCTAACTAAGATAAAACCCCCAAGAAGATATTATGTCTTCATGTTGGTTTAATCAAGAGTTAGAAGAAAAGGATTTGAATGATTAAGACGAGGGTTTTAAATCTTGGTCTTTAGAAATAATATCGAACTCGATGAAAATATTTTTCCTTCCCAAAGATCGGTTGAGGTTGAAAATTGCATTTTTCTTCAACCCACTTTTGAAGAAGAAATCAATGAGCGTGATCCAACCACTTTCGAATTTCAACCTCTTCTTAATAGTTTAAATTCTATTGAGGTTGAAGTTCCGTCATTTCCTTAGTTTCCCACTATTAATGTCAAAAAATGGACTAGGCCCAATTTTCTAATCACAGATAAAATATAGGATTGTAATGAAATAAGTACATAAAAGACAAAGATTTTTAAAGTGGTTTAACTGTGTAACAAATCCTACATCCACTGTTATTGTATTGATTTCAGTGATTATCAAAATCTAGGCACTCTTGTCAGTAAGAATATCCTAGAATCTGTTCTATCTTGCCTTTGATGAAAGGAATACAATGTATTTATAGTGACCCAAAAAATAAAGGGTTTGAATGCCTTTATACATTTAAGCATTTACACTCGTACATAATGAATGTGATGGTTGGTTATATGAACCACGTGCGATAAGACCTTTGGTTTTACTTCCCATGTGGTGGCTTTTCATTTATATTAATGGTCTGTATTCTTCACGTTGGTTGGCATGCTTACATAGCAACTATCTGCTGACTAGGATTTTTGCCACGTTGGAGAATGTTGTCCACTTATGATTAGTCCATGTGGGTGGATAATTTTTTGTATCAACAGAAGCCCCCATTACTTCATTCTTGATTATTTTATTTAAAGGATGGAGTATATTTTCTTCAGAGTTGGTCGTCTTCTGCTGACATATGGGACTTGTGAAAATTTTCCACATGTCAATTTTTCAATGGCATTTTTGTAAATAATTTGAAAATTAGCGAACCGCCAAAGGGTATGTTGGTATTGTTGCACCTTTCGTAATGTAGAGCCATCAGAATATCAACCGTCGATAAAAAATAATCATTTCTATCACGATTTCCTAGGTAAGCTATAAAAGGCAAAATTTTGTCGAATTTTCTTTACCAAACTTTTCCCAAGTTTCAAACTCTTCTTCTTCTCCAAGTTCTTTGTTTCTGAGCTTTTCGTTGCATTCTTTCTTCACTTTAGTCATCATTTTGTTGTAAGCTTTCTTTTTCCCTTTTTTCACTTTCTTTCTTTCTTTACTGTAGCCATGGTTCATATCGTACACGGGGATTCCTTAGATGAGTTTAAACGTGAAAAGAATATTCCTTATTGGATAGACTTAGAGATGCCCACACCACCTAGTGAGGTATTATCCTTACCAGAGGGTCACTAGATTCCCTTTTTGTTCATTATTGAGTGTGGATTCACATTTTCGCTAATCGCTTTTATTTAGAGTTTTGCCAGTACTTTTATGTTATGCCAGCTACAACAGCCCCTATCACTTGGAGTGTGGTAAATGGGACTCATGCGCTGAACCAAAATTGGCAACAAGCTCATTTACAAAGTAGAGAAGTGTATGATGTGCCCAGGTTCCTCCAAGTGGTTCATAACATAGGTTATTAATTTACACTATTTTTTGCATATCAACTCTTTGATAATACGCTGACTTGATATTGTCTTGTCTTATTTTTGTTTTGAGTAGTCGAATGCAAAAAGAAGTGTCCAAAGGAACAGGACGTGAACATTTGAGAGCTAAAATTCCTTTGGAACATTCACCATAGGATTGGGGAGGAACATCCTAGAGTTTCCTCTTATCTGCAGTAGTACATGATCTCTATAACTTCATTTGTTACTCAGCCCACCACTTGTACAGTTGCTGACCCTATCAATCTTGAGGAAGAACTAATACCTACATCTTGTGATGAGGAATCTGTTGGTGCATAGAAGGATTTGGGGACTTCTTCTTCCTTTGAATCCTTGAATATTTCAACAATTCCTTCCTCTCCACTTGTTGCTATAGGAAAGAAGAAGATCACCGATTTGATAAATGGAGCCTTGTCTTTGCCTACTAAGAAAGCTACTAGGAATGCTAAGAAGCCAGAAAAAGTATCCAAGGTTTCTAAGAAGGAGAAGTTTCCTTAAGTCATTACTCTGAAGGAAGTAAATATTACTGCTCCTCAATTTAGGAGGTTGAAGAAATTCTTACCTGAGAAGCAAGTTGAAAAATCTCTGTCGACCAGGAATTGGTTGAGAAGATTTAAGAGGACCTAACTATTATTGAGTCATCTTCCATTGTTATCCATCATGGTGTTTCCAGGAAATTAATCAAGACTGGTACTCAATCTACTGACAGAGCAACCCTCGTTCCTCTGTGGAGACTGAAATTGGCAGAAAACACTTGCAAAAGTTTGGCAATGGTAATATTTCCTTCATTATTAGTTGCCTCTTGATGTATTCTTCTCTTAATGCTCATTCTAATTTGATGTTGTTGTTTGTACATTTTTGAGCAAAATATAATCAAATTCTTGAGAAGGATGAGCATATTTGTTCTTATGGTGGAGATATTGAGGAGTCCCTTGAGGGTTTGAGGAAAACTGTTGAGGCATCCAAACAGCTGCTGGAGTCTAAGAAGAAGACTTAGGATGCTGAGCAATAGAAGGCTGTTAATAAGGCCACTCTTACTGAGGGAAACTGGTCACTGCTGAGACCAGTTTGATAATTGCTGAAGGACAGTTGGACACTACTGAGGCTAATGTATCATCTACTAAGAATAAGGCCAAGGTGTCTAAGGAAGAATTAGCTACCAATCAAGTTCTTCGAAAGTCTACCGAGGAGAGTAATGTTGGTCTGTCTTAAGAATTGATAACAGAGAATGCCAAAAATAAGAAATTTAAATAGGACTCCTCTAATAAGGGTTAGGACAAAGCATTTTTTACTGCCTCTGCTCAAATTGAGTTTGTGAGGAAGAAGTATTTTAAGGATGGCTAGTCGGAGGAATTTAAGGACGTTGACACCCCATCATAATCTGAATTATTTCTTAGGCATGATCCAGGCTCTCCTCCCAACTTGGAGGAAGAGTTTGATGATGATGAAGGGTCTGGGGAATCTTCCCTTTAACTTGTTAGGTCTGATTTAAAGACTATTGATGAAGCTTCCCCTCCTTTTGGCCAGCCTTCTGTAAGCAATATCCATGACAAGGAGAATGTTTAACTCTTTTGTTCTTTTTACTTTTCTGTTCATCTGTTTTGTAATAGAGCCAATTGTTTCAACAATTTGTAACACCTTTTTGGTTATAAAAAAAAAATTTCCTCTTTTGGCTACATGTGTTGTATTTATCATACTTTTTTCTTTTCTTTCTTGGTTGAATGAACTCTTATACTTGTGTCATTATTGCTCAGTAATCAAACTTATTTACTTGCATTGTCAATATTTTATTTGATGCTAGAAAGCAAGAAATAATATCTGCTGAATTCGACTTACTCAAATGAAGTATAAGTCATTTGGAAGATGGTCATGTTCCTTTAACTGAAGAAGATTTGGTCAGATTTACCGGACCAGAAGCATTCGCTCAAGTCAAAGAATCATAAATTCATCTTCACTTTTTATTAGTCAGGGATGTAGTAAATAATGTCGCTTACTATGAAATGATTGAAGATCTACAGGAAGACCATATATTTTCTCTAGCTTCACTAATCTTTGACTATGAGGCCAAATACAAAGTCTTGAGTGAAGGTTGGGGATTTGAGAAGAAGTTAGAATAATATGCATCCATATACAGAAGAAAATAATTGCAGCTGAATCGAGAAATAGATGAAGCTAAGGAAATTGCCAAGCTGTTTAAGGAGGAAAATAATAAACTCGTAAATGAGTTAATGATTTTGAAACAGTCCTATGCTAGTGGTGTTGATGATGGGTCATCTTTCTTGGAGACTGAGAAAACCAGGCTGATGGAAGAACTTGAAGCTCTGAAGAAATCCAAGCCTGGTCAAACTTCCAGACAATAAAGGATGAGCTGACTAATTATTGATGAGGCCAGGACTAAAAAGACATTAGCCAACCAGGACGCACAACTAAAAGAAAAGAATCAAGGCATTTTATAGTTTTCTATAAAGATGGATGCTAAGAATAGGTCCATTGTCGATCAATATGTGTAGTTGAAGGTTAAGAGTGATTTTTTGAAGAAACTTCAAAATCAAGTTGAAAGGTTAACCTTTCAATTTCATAAACAACCCAGAAAGGTGTGGATATAAGACTATAATGAAGCTCTACGCATGTTAATGATCACCTTTCCCAAACCCATCATGAAGGCTATAAGTGGGGATGAACCAACTTCTTGACTTTGCTGAAACATAATCGTAACAGTGAGATTTGGTACTGGCATGAGCCTTGTCTATTAAACTATAGCATTCCTACTTTTAAGTTGGACATATCCTAGATCCCTTCTAATGCTATTCCTCAGTAGTTAATCACTAAATATTTAGGAGACTATAGTTTGCATGATGTAAATGAAATAGTTCGTCCTCCTCATCTAATCAATGTGCCGAGCAGCAGAAATTGGACAATACTAAGAGATTTTAACTTTTTTAATTATCCTTATACATTAGATGATCCTCCTCCTAGAATGGAGAGAGTGCGGCCTACTCAACCAACTTCTAAAGTCCAAGGAAATCATCCTATTTAATAGCCCTTATGTATTTTTTTATTCATTTGAATGTAATACAGTTACTATTTCGAATAAAAATTCATTTGTTGTGTTTGTCAACTCTTTGTTATCTAATCAATCAGTCCATTTAGTTATTTATTAATATGTAATTGTAAGGCCAAAGATTCTACTAATGCACTTATATTTAATGATCCATGTTTTTCATTAATTATAAGTGGTGACCAAGATTATGAGGAATATATGTGTGTATTCTAATGATTAGGAAAATTTACATGTCTTCCTGCATTTAACTTAGTCAGGCAAAACTTATTTGTAATTATTTTAGTTGTACACGAAGTTTTATAGACTTTTTATTTTTTACTTTTCGAAGACGAAGTCATACATAAAGTAAATTGTTCTTGCCGACCAAGTGTGATAGGATTGTATTCTTGTTGTTTACTTTGTCACATAATACTTCTTGTTTGTGGATTGTTGATACAAAGTCATACACAAAGTAATAACTGCTTCTTATTTGTGACTTGCCTATACGAAGTCGTACATGAAGTTTAATCGTGGGAAAAAAATGAGTGTGCCTTAGGCTATTGGAGCATCTAGAATTTGGTATATTCAACATGATTAAGCATGTTCTATTGATCGAAAGATAATAATTTGAATGAGGGTGTATGTGCTGTTGATTGGCAAGAATTGAAGACCAAGAGACATTTTTCTTTGTTGTTTCTGGGGGATGTCTATTGTCGTACTCCAAAAAAAACAAAGAAAATTTGGAAGGACTAAAATCAAAATTTTATTAAAACTTGAGCAATAGTTATTTTCAACGTGAAGCAAAAGAAAATACAATTATGGCAATCCTTTGACTCATTGATAATACTTTCGGAGGTGCTCGGTGTTACGGGTTTTTTTTAATTCTTCCCCTTCCAAGGTCTCAAGCCGATAGGTTCTTGGTTGGATGACTGCAAAACTACAATACGGGCCATGCTAATTGGCCTCAAACTTTTTATCTTTCCAAATGACCTTCTTAAGGACATAGTCACCTTCTTTTAAGTTGGTTGGCTTGGCCCTTTTGTTATAGAAGCGAGTTTTTCTGTGTTGGTACGCAACATTTCTCATAAGAACATCTTCTCTGACTTCTTCCAACATATCTAATTCAAATTGTCCCATCAAGTCACTGGATGAAGAATTAAAATTTAGGACCCTATGAGTTCGTAGGACTATCTCGACAGGTATCCTGGATTCTGTCCCAAATGTAAGCATGTATGGTGTCTCTCTAGTTGTTGTTCTCAGCATTATTCGGGAGGCCCACAGAACATAATGAAATTTAATAATCCATTTGCCCTTGGTATCATCAAGCGTCATCTTCAGTCCAATGAGCAAAGTTTTATTTATCACTTCAATTTTCCCATTACTCTGAGGATGGCCTGGTGCAGAATGTAGTTTCTAAGTTTTAGACTTGACACAATATGCTTCAAACTTATCGTTGTCAAATTGGGTTCCATGGTCTGTAATAGAGGCATAGGGCAGACCATATATCTACATATGATGATCTTCCCAATGAATTGATACACCTTATCACACGGCACTTCAATCAACGGTTCTACTTTCACCCATTTGGTGAAGTAATCAATAACAACAACTACCAAGTATTTGAACCTTCCTTTGGTGGCTAGCATTGTTCCGACCAGGTCAATTCCCCAAATAACGAAGGGAAAAGGCAAAGTTGTTGATGCTAGAGCAGCATTGGGTGGTTTATGAATAGCAGAGAACTTCTAGCAATTGTCACACTTTCTTGTAAAGGTTTTACAATTTTCCCTCATAGTCGACCCGTAATATCCGTGTGTGTTGATTCTTTGAAGCATCGATCGACCAACTAAATGAGCTCCACAAGAACATTTGAGCAATTCTTTAATCAAATCTTACACCTCCAATGGTTGAACATAACGTAGTAAGGAGATTGTTCATTCCTTTCGGTACAAAATCCCTTTATCCAATACATATATTGCTACTTTATAGAGAAGATTTTGGCTTATTTGGGATCAGGTGGTAAGATTCCATCTTCAATATAGGCCTTGATTTGATCTATCTAGGAAGGAACCAAATTTATAGCAACGAAATTGACCATTAAATCCTCACCAATGCACCGATTGGCTAAGATCTCTATTGGAATTGTTCTACTGAGCTCAATTATTATTACTAACGGTAGCCGAGCAAGGGCATCACCTTTGGCATTTACTATTCTGGGGATCATGTTCATTTGTACAAAAGAAAATTTGGATATAACTTCCATAGTTTTGGTAACGTATTTAGTCATAAAGTCTCCCTTGACTCCATATAAATGAAGCACTTGGTTGACAACTAAATGTGAATCACTGTGTGCTATGACCTGCTCGGCGCCTCATGAGTGGCCCAAATCCAGTCCGACTGTCAAACCTTCATACTTTGCTTTATTGTCGGATGCCTTTAATTAGAACCGGAGTGCCTATTCAATATTAATATCATCAGGAGTATTGAGTAATATACCGTCTCCACTTCCAGTAACACATGAAGATCTATCTACATATATATTGCACAACGGGATATCACAACTGAAGATTTATTTAAACATAACTCCATGATGGAATATGTTTTTACTCTCCTCTTCACACTTCTGGAATACTGTCTACCTATGTGATGTTAACTCCATGATGGAATACTTTTTAGTTAGCATATCATCTATGTAAACCTCCATATTCTTGCGTATATGTTCTTCAAATACCTTATTCACCAACCTCTGGTACGTTGCTCCAGCGTATTTGAACCCAAAGGTCATTACATTGTAGAAATAATCTCCTCGACTAGTGATGAAAGAAGTAATTTTTTGGTCTTATAGTGTCATCTTTATCTGGTTATACCCAAAATAAGCATCCATAAAGCTCAAAAGTTCATGTCCTGATGTGGCATCCACTAATTGATCGATTTTAGGCAAGGGAAAAGGATCTTTTGGCAAGACTTTATTTAGATCGTTAAAATACACACACATCCTCTGCTTATCATTATTCCTTTTTACCATCACAATGTTGGCCAGCTAGTCTGGATACTTGAAATCTTTAATAAATTATGCTTTTTGAAGTTTCTCCACTTCTTCCTGAATAGCTTGATTTTTCTCCGGAATGAAAATCCTGCGACTCTGCTTGATTGGCTTGGCATCGTTATTGATGTTGAGCTCATGACAGAAGAAGTTAGGGTCAATCCCATGCATGTCCTCATGGCTCTAAGAAAATACACTCTTTCGCTATCTCAAGGACATGATCACTTCCTATTTAAGGAATGGATCCAGTGCTGAGTCGATATGCGTAGTCCTCTCTAGCTTGTCGTCGTCCAAGATAATGCTTTTAGTAACTTCCTCAATCTGCCCCTTGACTAACTCTGTCTCATCCCGGGGATCTAAATTTTTAACTTCAGAATCATTGTTGGGCTCAGTTATATCTACCACATATGTTGTGGACTTCTTCTTCAAATCAACCAAGTCTTCTTACTCAGCCGAGGAGGAATAACACTCCATGGCTACCTTCTGGTCGCCTTTAACAACCCCAACCCCAAATTGAGTTGGGAACTTCAAACATTGATGGAATGTTTATGGTACAGCTTTTAACTTTTCAATCCTACCATATCGAGGTGCCGAACAATATTTCAAGCTTGACTGTGCCAATTGGTGTAATACCCCGTATTTCAGCATATATATAATTTAATTAATTCGGGACTTAATCAAGAAAATACATCTTTATTTAAATTATGCGAGGAAGTAATTTAATGTGATTAAAAGATAAATGTGATTATTAAATATTAATCGTGATATAGATATTGATTAATATGATGTTATAATATTTACTAACTATGAATAGTAAATAAGTCATGACTATTGTAATACGGCATAACGAGTGATATGTGCGTATTTTATTTTATCTCACCGAGAGTCGCGTGTAGACTATTTGAGGTGGGAATTGAGAAATATATTTTTAGTGACTCGTATGATAATTTAGAGGTCACAGATGATTCTGAAAGGGTCAAAATAGTCGAAATAGTGTACCCGGGGATATAGTTTGCGTCTGTGGTCAGTTTTAGACCAAACCATTTGGGGTCATTTTGATCATTTGGCAAATGAAGGTTAAGAGACCTACGAAATTTGTAAGTTTATATCAGATGTTAAGGGGCTTAAATTAGAGTTGAGAACATACAAAACACAGAGAGAGCAAATGGGAGAAAAGAGAGACAATTCTCAAGGCTTAAGGAGGATTTGGTGAGGGATTTGGAGGATTCTTTCACATCAAGCAATTTGGGAAGGGAGATTAGAGGATAAGACAACCCAAATCCTTCATCAAATTCAAAATCATATTATCCTCACTAACGCAAGTTGTTTATTTCATATTAACATGAAGTTATAATACCCATGTGTTTAGGGTTCCAATTATATTGATTTGTTGATGATTTTTGGAAGAAGTAGATTAATTTAATACATGTTTGGGTAGGTTTGCATGTATCTTGTATTTACATCTGTAGTGGATTAAAAATCAGAAGAGTTATGATTGTTGCTATGGATTTAAATATGGGTTTATGAGGAGTAAATATGAAGAACACAAATATCTAGGGTTTTGATAATATTTAGATTTTGATGGTTCTTGAATGAAGTTTGTAAAGATTTGATGATATATTTAAGTTATGAATAGTCTCTATACATATGGTGGATGTTTTTTTTATGTTGGAAGATATTTCTAGAATATATAACGAGGAATTTATGGGTTAAACATGGAGAAAGACGACGTTGGGCGAAGGTGTATCTGGTCGATCGACTCATGAATGTCGATCGATCAAATTCATCGATCGATCGTTCAAAGAAGAATTTAGGTTCTTGGGTTGGTTGAGTTTTTCTTCGATTGAAAACAATGAATGGGAACCTTAGTGATGTTATTATCCTTATGTAGGGACTTAATAAAAGTTAGTGGGTGTATAGTTAAGGTCTGTTAAGGTCATGGAGTGTAAGACTTGGAGTATGGACCGACGAGGAATAACCGATCAAGTCATGTATCAAGATATTTTGGGATTTGAGTTACGAGGAGAGTAAACATCAATTCCAGGGTGTATACCAGTAGGTTAGAGAGAGTTTAACTACTAAAATTTATAAAGGGGTAACTAGGACCCTTAGAGTTGTGTGAATACTCGAAATAATACGATAGTGAGATAAATCATTAAAAATAGTACGATGAGTATACGTGAGAAATATACTCCGTACTAACATCGGTTTGTGTGAAGACCTATCAATGGATAATAATACATAGGTTGTGAGAATTCTTAAATTATACTAAAGAAATATTGGTGATCAAGGTAAGATTCTAAGCAAATATAGATGACTAATTTTAGTGATCAAGGTTTGATTCCGAGCCAATCTAGATATGATTAATATGGTGATTAAGGTTTCATTTCGAGCCAATATAATCCATAACTATTGGTGATTGAGGTGTGATTTCAAGCCAAGATGTATAAATTACTATTAGTGCTCGAAGTTGGATTCCGAGTCAATAATTCCTAATGTGTGATATAGGAACGTGATAGTAATGTGTACTATTATAGTATATATTGTGTGTGAAATATGTACCTTGTAACTATTCCACTAACGAATGGTAGTAAACTTGCAAATATTATATATGTATATAAATGTATATATATATATATATATATATATATATATATATATATACTCAGAAGCAAATTAAGTAGAGAGAGACTTAATTATTATATGAAAGATAGATTGTGAATATCTAAGAAAGTAAATTAAGTGGTGAGACTTAATGATGAGGATGGTAATGTAATATATGTAAAAGGTTACGTGATAAAATAATTAACATGTGAGAGATGTTAATAAATTAATGTATTATATGGGCGGTACGGGAACCTAGACGTGTAGATAAGTTTAGTTGGATACTTAAGTCTGGTTACCTTGGGTAGTTTAGATAGGTGGGCTAAGTATAGAACGTTAGGCATGCACTATAGATGAGAGGAGAGGAAAACTCAAGAGAGAGTGTACGTGAACATGTGTAATCAATAACTGAATTTTAATTTAATAAATGCTTGCTAAATTTTTTCAAAACGTTTTGTGTACTAAAACTTGCTATAACAAATATTTTCAAAACCTTTTAGGTGTCCATCCATAGGGACGCCTGGCATGACATCATTCTAGGGACTCGAAGTTGTAGCACTTTAGATGCTGCTAGGATTTGATTAGACGATTCCTCCATTCAGATCTAGTGTGGGATCTCATTTCATATTCCATGTATGGACATGTTGTCTATTGACAGTTTTTAATCATTAAGTTCTTTTACTTATAGAGTATGTGATTTTGGATTTTAGCAGATGGTTTATTCGGCAAACCTTTATTCATTTTTATATTGTACTGGTTGGACTCTAGTATATTATGAATGTTTAAATCTAGATTTCCACATTGTTCCGTTACCAGTTTTAAAGAAAGATAAAATTCGGCACCGGTTTAATTTCACTTAGGTATTTAGTAATTAAAAAGTTTTTTATGGTGATGCTAAAAATGAATCATATGAGAAACCTATTTTAATTTAATAAAGGCCTAATCAACCAATTATTAATTAGACGGGGTGACACGAATGGGTAAACTTTCACCGGAGAAACCTATTAGTGGCCTGTGGTAAGGTTCCTGCTAGCTAAGTTTCAAGTCTAAGCTTTGAAAGCATGGGTAAAACATTATCCTAACCAAACTCTCATTATCAATCAAAACCCTAGCGATAATGCCATCCTTTATTATGAACTTGACGACCAATAGATCATTATGGGGTTAGAGTATCCTAGAGAGGTCATTCTTGGAAAATTCAATTTCCAGTTTGTCTTTATTGACCTTCTTGATCCGATTATCTTCATTTTTATTGATTAATTGGATATAAGAATATGAATGTGCCTTATTCGAGTAGTACTTCCTCTCGAAAGCGTGATCTCCTCCATCTGCATCGCCACCTGTAATTACATGGAAATTAAATGAGCCAAAACATATCATAGCTACCTCACGCTATGGTTTCTTAGGCTTCTTCGTTAGATCGAGATCATCTACATAACCATCTTCACGGTTTTTCTTCCTATCATATCTGGGCTTGCATAAAGAATTTGGCCTTCTCCTTGCTTCTCTGCCTTCTCGCCGATCAATAAACGTGTTCAGTTTTTCTCGACGAATGAGAGATTTCACTTCGTTCTTCAAAGAGATATAGTTATCTGTTGTATGGACATGATCCTTATGGAATTCCCAATATTTGGATTTTCCCCTCATATTAGGAAGTGCCCTCAATCTCTCAGGTCATTGCAAATATTTATTGTGTTTTATTTTCTCTAGGATATTGTGAATGCTAATTGTCAATGGAGTGTTATTTCCATAATTTTTTATCTTATCATCCTTCTTTGGCTTCTGCTCCTTTTGGTCCTTCTTATCAGGCTTAGCATCTAGACTTTGTTTTGCGACCATTGATTCCTCGGTATTCATGATTTTTCCTTCCTTAGCCATGAGCTCGGTAATAGTTTTAGTAGCATCTTTGGCCAAAGCATAATACAGTTTTTCTAAAAGCAATCCACTCATCGGAGCTTTGATGGTTGTCTTCTCCTCATAATCAACCACTTCTAAGTTGTCGTTATTAAAATGAGTGATGTACACCCTAGTTGTTTCCCTACTCGCTACCTTACACTCAAGATATTGGCTACTCTCTTCACCGTGTTAGCCCTAAATTAGAAGTTGGTAATAAATAACTTGACAAGCTGGTTGAAGTTGGTAATTTTTCCTTGGAGCAGGTTATTGTACCATATTTGGGTTGAACCCGTAATGGTACTTTAAAATGACCTACATCTCATTTCATCAGGGACCACATAAATGTCAGCTACAACTTCATATTGTTCAATGTCCAAAAATGGATCAGTTTTCGATCATATTTGGGGGTAACCATAGGAGTTTTAAACTTAGATGGAGTTGGAAAATCCACATTTGCATGGATTAAGGGGATCCTTTGACAAAATTCCTCTACAATGGATTCTTTGCTTTTGTTATTTCTCCCAGTCGATCTTCTAATCGCTAGAATAATCCGTTCCATAATGGATTGCCTACATCAGATTTATGAAAAGCATATAAATTGTCCCATCCATGTGTCTGTGCTGAGATCTCTTCCTGAGAAGTCTGCTCGTCATGTACAGATCGTCAGACCCTTGAACTTGACCTAATTGAGGCTTCATGATGGTCGATTGGATGTTGAGTGTTTTTGGATAACACTGTAGTAGGGTTTCTCTTTTCTCGGGGTCCCAAATGATCAAAAGGAGAAGCCCTACTCAATCTTTCCAGGACATTTGGTCTTTTAAGAGAGAAATAATGTCCATCATAGAACTCTGTGGATCTAACCAATGAACTGATTCCTGGATGATAAGTCCTATCATGAGATGATATGGAATAGCTATGTAGGCTAGGCTTAGGAGGGAGAGGTGGAATTTTTGTCCTTAGTGAAGGAATTTCCTGTTGCATAAATAAGGTTGGAGATTTGGATTATACTGACTATTCTAATTGTCTCATTGTTTCCTGCATAGCATCTTAACCCCTAACAATACTATAAAGAAACCCATTTAGTTTGTCTGCTATAAGCGGAGCAAATGGAAGGATTATATTGCCTTCGTTTCTGGCACTAGGCTCTATATCATTCCTATTTCCATAAATAAGGATGTACGATGTTGAGAATGAAACTAAAAAACACATTCCCACAGACCGCGCCAATCTATTTATGTCAAAAAATAAACTAGATCCAATTTTCTAATCACAGATAAAACAGATGATTGTAATGAAATAAGTAAATGAAAGACAAAGAATTTTAAAGTGGTTCGATTGTGTAAGGAAGCCTACATCCATCGTTACTGTATTGATTTCAGTGATTACAGGAAGCTAAGTACTCTTGTTAATAAGAATATCCTATAATTCATTATATATTTCCTTTGATGCAAGGAGTATAATGTATTTATAGTGACCCAAAGATCAAGGGCTGGAATGGCTTTATACATTTAAAAATTTACACCAGTACATAATAAATGTGATGGTTAGTTATATGATCCACATGAGATAAGACCTTTGGTTATATTTCTCGTGCGGTGGCTTTTCATTTATATTAATGGTCTGCATTCTTCACGTTGATCGGCATGCTTGTCGATAAACTATCTACTGAATAGGATTTATGCCACGTTGGAGGCACTTATCCCCAATACTTCATTCTTGATGCTTTTGTTGAAAGGATGGAGTATATTTTCTTCAGAGTTGGTCAGTTTCTATCGACGTTTGGGACTTGTGAAAATTTTCCATATGTTGATTTTATAATGGATTTTTTGTAAATAATTTGAAAATTATCGAACCGCCAAAGGTTATGTTGGTATTTTTGCACCTTTCGTAATGTGAAGTTGTTATAATTTCAATCGTCAATACAAAATAGTCATTTGATGAGATTTTGCCGAATTTTCTTTACCAAAATTATCCCAAGCTTTCGAACTCCTCTTTTTCTCCAAGTTCTCTATTTCTGAGCTTTTCTTTTCATTATTCCTTCGCTTCAGTCATCATTTTCGTTGTAAGCTTCTTTTTCCCTTTCTTTTCACTTTCTTTCTTTCTTTCTTTACTGTAGTTATGGTTTATATCATACACGGGGATTCCTTAGATGAGTTTAAACGGGAAAGGGATATTATTGATTAGGTAGACTTAGAGATTCCCATGCCACCTGTTTAGGTATTTTCCTTACCTGAGGGTCACTGGATTCCCTATCTGTTCATTTTTTAGTGTAGATTCACATTTCCCCCTAATCTCTTTTATTCAGAGTTTTACCAGTATCTTGATGTTATCTCAGCTAGGGTAGAGCCCAACACTTGGAGAGTGGTAATTAGTATTCATTGGCTAAACTAAATTTATAGTACACACATTGGTATTCCTGAGCTAATGTTTTATTATAAGTGGGTTACCAGTGATAATACGTATTACCTGAAGACTAGGTTTGTCAATAGGGCCTTAGTTATCAATTTGCCAGATTCAAATAAGGATTATTTTGATTATGGAGTCATTGCAAAAAATTCTCAACACGCTCCTTCATAAACAGGAGAAGTGTATGATGGGAAGGTGCCCCCAAGTGGGTTATGGAATAGGTTGTTAAATTATTCTTTTTTCCATATCAGTTGTTTTATGATATGCTGACTTGATAGTGTCTTGTCTTATTTCTGGTTTATGTAGTTGAAAGAAAAAATAAGTGTCCAAAGGAAGAGGACGTGAACATCTGAGAGCTGGAATTACGTTGGAAAATTCACCAAAGGATTAGCGAGGAACATCCTAGAGCTTCCTCTTATCTCCTACAGTACAGGATCTCTATAACTTTTATATTATTTTTCCCACCACTTCTATAGTTACTGACCATCAATATTGAGGAAGAACCAATACCTATGTCCTCTGTTGAAGAAATGGATGGTGCAGAGAAGGATTTGGGGATTTCATCTTCCTTCGAATCCTTATACATTTTAATACTTCCTTCCTCTCCACTTGCTGCTATGGGAAATAGTAATATAACTGATTTGAATATTGGAGCCTTGTCTCCACCTGCCAAGAAAGCTGGTGAGAATTCTAAGAAGCCAGAAAAAGTACCTAAGTCTTCTGAGAAGGGGAAGGTTCCTCAAGACATCACTCCCGATCAAGTAAATATAGTTGCTCCTTAATTTAGGAGGTTGAAGAAAGGCTTTCTTAAGAAGCAAGTTGGAAAAAAACTCTACCTACCAGGAGTTAGTCGAGAAGATTTAAGAGGACCTGACTGTTGTTAAGTCATCTTCCATTGCTATTCATCCTGCTGTTACCAGGAAATTAATCAAGATAGTTACTCGCTCTACTGATAGAGCAATTCTTACTCCTATATCGAGACTGTAATTGGAAGAAAATTCTTGCCAAAGTTTGGCAAGGGTAACCATTTCTTCTTTATTAAATTCTTCTTGATGTCTTTTTCTCTTGATGCTCCTTCTAATATGATGTTGTTCTTTGTTCAGGTTTTAACAAACTTTAATCAAAAGCTTGAGAAGGACGAGCAAGTCTGCTCTTTTGGGGGAGATGTTGAGTAGGACCTTATGGGTTTAAAGAAGTCTGTTGAGGCATCCAAATAGATGCTGGAGTCCAAGCTATAGACTTGGGATGCTAAGCTGCAGAAGGATGTTAATAAGGCCACTCTTGCTGAGGCGAAACTGGTCACTGCTGAGACCAGTTTGACAGTTACTGAAGGAAATTTGGCCATTGCTAGGGCCAATTTATCATATGCTGAGATAAGGCCAAGGTGGTCGAGGAAATATTAACAGCCAATCAAGGTCTCCTGAAGCCTATCGAGGAGAAAGTTGTTGGTCTGTCTTCTGAACTGATTGCAAAAAAGGCCAAAAATAACAAACCTAAAGAGGACTCCTCAATAAGTTCTAGGACAAAGAATTTTTGGCAACCTCTGCTCAGATTGAGTTCGTGAGGAAGAAGCCTTTTGAAGATGACTGGTCGGAGGCACTTAAGGAGGTTAGCATCCCAATAGAATCTAAATTATTTCTGAGGCATGATGCAATCTCTCCTCCAAACTTAGAGGAAGAGTTTGATTATGAGGAGGGGTCTGCAAAATCTTCCCTTCAACTTATTGGGTCTAATTTAAAGTCCATTGATGAAGTTGTCCCTCCTGTCGACCAGCCTTCTGGAAGCAATATCCGGGACCAGGGGAAGATTTAACTCCTTTGTTCTTTTTCTTTTTCTGTTCATCTGTTTTGTAGTACGGCTAACAGTTTTAACAATTAGAAATATCTTTTTGGTTATCAATGAAATATTTCCTCTTTTCCCTATATGTGTTGTATTTATCATAATTTTTTCTTTTCTTTCTTGGTTGAACGAACTCTTATACTTGTGTCATTGTTTCTCAGTAATCACACTTGTTTACTTACATTGACAATTTTCAGTTTGATGCTATGAAGCAAGCAATAGTTTCTGCTGAATTCGACTTACTCTAACGGAGTAGAAATCTTTTGAAAGTTGGGCATGTATTTTTAACTAAAGAAGACTTGGTTGGCTTGCTTGGACCAGAAGCATTCGCTTAAGTGAAATATTCATACATTCATCTTTAGTGTTTATTATAGATAGTTGTAGAAAATAATGCATCTTATTATGAAATGATTGAAGATCTGCAGGAAGAGCACAAATTTTCTCTAGGTTCACTTCACTTTGACTATGAGTCCTGTAAGGACACAAATTTCCAATTGAGTCCCTTGCTGTTTTGGCTCAATTTCGGACAAAAACATTTGAGTCATAGGATAGAATACTTGACCATCCTTCAAGCCTATGACATACTAGAGTTGAAGACGTAGTGGGCAAGACTTATAAAGGTTCATCATTATCGAGTTTCAAGTGCTATGTTTCTACGTAATCAACATCATATTCCATTGTCTACAAAGGTATGAATGCATTTCTATATCTATATAGGGAGACTCAATGAATATCTTCGCCATGTTGATGATCACCTTTCCTAGACCCATCATAAAGGCTATAAGTGGTGATGGACAAACTTCTTGACTTTGCTAAAACATGATTGTAACAGCGAGCTTTGGTACTAAAATGAGCCTAGTCTGTTAGACTGTGATAATCCCCCTTTTAAGTTGGATATATCATGGATCCCTGTTGATGCTATTCATGAGTGCTTGATCACTTAATATTTGGGAGACTATGGTTTGCATGATGTTCATAATATAGTTCGTTATCCTCATCTAATCAATGCATCGAGTAGCAGTAACAGGATAATGCTAAGATATTTTAACTTTATTAATTTTACTTATACTTTGGATGATCCTCTTGCTAGAATGGTGAGAGTGCAGCCTACTCAGCCAACCTCCAAAACTCAAGGAAAACGTCTTCTTGAATAGCTCTTATGTATTTTGTTATTCATTTGAATGTAATATGGTTAATATTTTGAATAAAAATTCATTTTTTGTGTTTTTCAACTCTTGATTACTTAGTCAATCAGTAAACTTAGTTATTTATTAAACCGTAATTGTAAGGTCATAGATTCTACTAATGCACTTAGATTTATTGATCCAAGTTTTACATTAGTTATCAGTGGTGACCAAGTGTATGAGAAATATATGTTTGTGTTCCAGTGGTTAGGAATCCTTACATGTCTTCTTGCCTTTAACTTAGTCAGACATAACTCATTTGTAATTATTTTAGTTGTAAATGAAGTTTTACAGACTTCTTATTTTTTACTTGTCGAAGACGAAGTCATACATGAAGTAATTTTTTCTTGCAGACCAAGTGTTCTAGGATTGTATTCATGTCGTTTACTTGGTCGGATAATACTTCTTGTTCGTGACTTGTTGGTAAAAAGTCATACACGAAGTAATAACTACTTCTTGTTCGTGACTTGTCTATACGAAGTCATACATGAAGTTTAATCGTGGGAAACAAATGATTGTGACTTAAGCTATTGGTGTATATAGAATTTGATAAATTCGACCTGATTAAGTATGTTCAGTTGATCGATAGAAAAGAGCCTGATTGAGGATGTATGTGCTATTGATCGGCAAAAAATTAAGACCAAAAGACATTTTTCTTTATTGTTTGTGGGGGATGTTTATAGTTGTACTCCGAAAAAAACAAAAAAAATTAGAGGGACTAAAATCAAAATCTTTTTGAAACTTAAACAATAGTTATTTTGAACATAAAGCAAAAGAAAATGCAATTATGGCAATCCCTTGAATTGTTGATAATACTTTTGGAGGTGCTTGGCGTTCTAGGGGTTTTTGAATTCTTCCCCTTCCAATGTCTCAAGTAAATAGGTTCCTCGTCAGATGACTACAGAAATGGGATATGGGCCATGCCAATTGGCCTTAAGCTTGTTTTTCTTTTGAATGACCTCGTTAAAGACATAGTCACCTTCTTTTTAGTTGATCGACTTGACCCTTTTATTATATAAGTGAGTTGTCATGTGTTGGTACAAATAATTTCTGAGAGCAGCATCTTCTCTGACTTCTTCCAACATATCTAAGTCCAAATGTCGTATTAAGTCACTAGTTGGAGAATCAAAGTTCAGGACCCTACGAGTTGGCAGGCCTATCTCAGCTGGCACTATGAAATCTATCCTAAATACAAGCATGTATGGTGGCTCTCCAGTTGTTGTTCTCGGCGTTGTTCGATAGGCCCACAGAAAAGAATTCAATTCATTAATCCGGTTTCCCTTAGCAGCATCAAGCCTTCCTCAGTCCGTTGAAAAAAGTTATATTTGTTACTTTAGTTTGACTATTACTTGGAGGATGGCCTAGTTCAGAATGGACTTTCTGGATTTTGGACTAGACACGATAAGCTTCAAACTCATTATTATTAAATTGGGTTCCATAATCTATAATAAAGACATAGGGTAACCCATATCTACATATGATGCTCTTCCAAATGAATTGATACACCTTCTCACATGACATTTCAATCAACGGTTCTGTTTCCACACATTTAGTGAAGTAATCAACAAAAAATACCAAGTATTCTAACCTGCTTTTGGTGGTCGGCATTGGTCCAACCTAGTAAATTCCCCAGATAGAGAAGGGCCAAGGCAAATTTATTAGTGCTAGAGTAGCATTGGGTGATTTATGAATGGTACACTTGTCACACTTTCTTTCAAAGGGTTTATAATCTGACCTCATAGTCGGCCAATAATATCCCCTTGTGTTGATTCTTTGGAGCAACGACCGATCAGCTGAAAGAGATCCATAAGAACCTTCGTGCAATTCTTTAATCAAATCTTCCACCTCCAATGGATGAACACGGTTTAGTAAGGATATTATTAATCCCCTTCGGTATGAAATCTCTTTATTTAACACATATCTTGTTGCTTTATTGTGAAGATTTTTTCCTTCTTTGGGGTTAGGTGGTAGGATTCCATCTTCAATATAGGCCTTGATTAGGTCCATCCAGGAAGGTCCCAAATCAATGATAATGAAATTAACCATTAAGTCATCATCAATGCTTCAATTTGCCAAGATCTCTATTGGAATTATTCTTATTGCTGATGCTAGTTGAGCAAGGGCGTCATCTCGAGCATTAGCTATTTTAGGGATCATGTTCATTTGTATGGCTAGAAACTTGGAAATAACTTCCATGGTTTTGGCAAAGTATCAGCTCATTGAGTCTCCCTTAACTATATATAAATGAAGCACTTGGTTGACAACTAATAGTGAATCACTATGCGCTATGACCTACTCGACACCTAATGAGTGGGCCAAATATAGCTTCATTATTGGATGTCTTGAATTGGAACCTGAGTTCATATTCAATAATAATATCATCAGGAGTATTGATTATTAGAACTTCTCCACTTCCAGTCACACATTAATATCCATCTATGTATAAATTCCACAACGAGATATCATTACTGAAGCTTCCTTCAGACAAATATCTATAGTGGAATAATTTCGTACTCTCCTCTTCGTACTTTTGAGACATTTCCTGAGTTTTGGATGATTCAGGTTGATCGGATGCAACTTCAGCTTGCTTTTTAGTTGAGCTCTCTTCCTTAGAAGTTTGCTCAACAGGCAAGTGTGGTTGGTCGGGAACCTCTGGATAGGTGAACTCAATGATAAAATATGCTAAAGCTTGGTCGTTTAATGAAGACCTTAGATCATAGATAATACCATACTCTCATTATTCCACTATCCCGTACATCAATCTTCTGGACTTCACAGGTTTGTGGAGTGCTGGACGAAGAGGTAGATCAGTATACACAATTATTGTATGTTCTTGGAAATAGGGATTCATGCGCCTGGAGGCCTCAATGAGTGCGAGAGATAATTTTTCCAAGTGTGGATACCTGATCTCAGCTCCCCTGAATGCCATGCTGGTGTAGCAAACTGGTTTTTGGATCCCGTTATCTAATCGAACCAAGGCCGAGCTAACTGCTAACTCAGAAACAATCTAGTATAAGTATAATTTTTCTCCCAAAACTAGGTAGGGACAATAAACGTGGTGATCCCAAATATTTCTTTAACTCTTGGAATGTTTCCTCATATTCTACATTCCACTCAAAACTATTTCTCAACACCTTGAAGAATGGAAAGAATCTATCTCTTACTCGAGAAATAAATTTGTTTAAAGATACCACTCTACCAGTAAGCCTTTGCACATACTTCTTACAAGTTGGCAACTTCATTTCTATAAAATCTTTTATTTTAGCTTCACAGAACTCAATTCCCCTTTGGTGAACGAGCAACATTCCTTCTTATACCCCGAACACACACTTGGTCGGATTCAACTCCATCTGATGTTTTTTCAACTGATCAAAGGTCTAACTGAGGTCGGTAATATGATCTGAAGCCTTATTTCTTTTAGTTATCATATCATCCAACTATACCACCATATTCTTATCTATCTGTTCTTCATATACCTTCTTCACTAACCTCTAGCACGTTGCTCCAGCATTTTTCAGCCCAAAGGGCTTTATGTTGTAGTAATAAGTTCCTCGGATGATGATGAAAGAAGTACTTTCCCTCTATTTTGGTTTCATCCTTTTCTGGTTATACCTAGAATAAGTATCCATGAAGATCAAAAGCTCATGTCTCGATGCATGATCCACCAATTGATCGATTCTAAGCAAGGGAAAGTGGCCTTTTGGGCGGGAATTATTTAGATCGATAAACTCTGCACACATCCTCCCCTTATCATTAATTTTTTTTAACATCACAACATTGGCCAGCCAGGCTGGATACTTAACATCTTCAATAAATGGAGCTTTTTTAAGCTTCTCCACTTCTTCTTGAATAGTTTGATTTTTCTTCAGATTGAAAATCCTATGGCTCTACTTAATTGAATTGGCATCTTTATTAATGTTGAGCTCATAACAGAGGAAGTTGGGGTCAATCCCAATCATATCCTCGCGGCTCCAAGAAAATACACTCTTTCACTGTCTCAAGAACATGATCAATTCTTATTTTAATAATGGATCCACTGTTAAGACAATTTTCGTAGTCATGTCTGGCTTGTCGTCATCTAGGATAATGCTTTCAGTAGATTCCACAATCTGCCCTTTGACTAACCCTGTAGTAAGGTTCCACTTGGCTGATTTTCAAGTCTAAGCTTTGAAAGCATGGGTAAAATATTTTATCAGTTGAACTCCCATTATCAATCAAAATCCTGGAGATGAGAGCATCCTTGATTCTAAACTTGACAACCAATGGATCATCATGGGGGTAGAGTACCCCAAAGAGGTCATTCTTGGAAAAGACGATTAATAATTTTTCCTTATTGACCTTCCTGGTCCAATCATCTTCATTTATATTGATTCATTGGATATAAGAATAGGCATGTGCCTCATTCAAGTAAGCCTTCTTCTCGGCAGTGTGATCTCATCCATCTACATCGCCACCTATAATTACATGGTAATCAAATGAGCCAAAAATTATCATATCTACCTCATGCTATGGTTGCTTAGGCTTCTTCGGTAGAGCGAGATCATCTTCATAACAATCTTCATGGTTTCTCTTCTTGTCATATCTGGGCTTGAATGGAGAATTTAACCTTACCTTTGTTTATTTTCCTTCTTGCTGATCAACAAACTTATTCAGTTTCCTCAGCGAATGAGATATTTCACTTCGTTCTTCAAAGTGATACAGTTATCTGTTGTATGAACATGATCCTTATAGAATTCGTAGTATTTGGATTTTTCCCTCTTATTAAGAGGTTCCCTCAATCTCTCAGGCCATCGTAAATCTTTATTGTGTTTGATTTTCTCTACGATATGGTGAATGCTAATTGTCAATAGAGTGTTATTCCCATACTTTTTGAGCTTATCATCCTTCTTTGGCTTCTGCTCCTTTTGGTCCATCATATCAAGCTTAGTGGATGGACTTATTTTGGGACCATTGCTTCCTCGGCATTCATGATTTTTCCTGCCTTACCCATGAGTTCAGTCATGGTATTAGGAGGATATTTGGCCAGAGAAGAATACAGTTTTTCTAAAAGTAATCCACTCATCAGATCTTTAATGGTTATCTTCTCCTCGTAATTAACCACTTTGAATTTCTCGTCTTTAAAAAGAGTGATGTACACCTTGGTTATTTCCCCTACTCACTTCCTTACACTCAAGAAATGGGCTACTCTCTTCACAGCCTTGGCCCTAAATTACAAATTGCCAACAAACAACTCAACAAGATGGTATAAATTGGTAATTTGTCCTCGAGGCAGGTTATTGTACCATATTTGGGCTGAATCCGTAAAGGTACTTGAAAATGCCCTAAATCTCATTTCACCAGGTACTAAATAAATGTCATCAGGAGCTTGATATAGTTCAATGTGCAAAAATGGATCAGTTTTTCCATCATATTTAGGGGTAACCACGGGAGTTTTAAACTTAGATGGAGTTGGAAAATCCATAATCCCCTGGATAAAGGGGGTCGTTTGACAAAATTCCTCTGCAAGGGATTCTTTGCTTTTACGATATCTCCCAATCGATCTTCCAATTGCTGGATTGATCCTTTCCATAATGGATTGGTTATGTTAGATTTATACAAAGCAACTTGGTTGTCCCGATCATGTGTCTGTGCTGAGCTCTCTTCCTGGGAATTCTTCTCGGCATGTACAGATCGTCTGACCCTTGATCTTGACCTGACTGAGGCTTCACAATGGTCAGCTGGATGTTGAGTGTTTATAGATAATGTTGTAGGAGGGTTTCTCTTTACTCGGGGTCCCAAATGATCAAAAGGCAAAGCTCTACTTAATCTTTCCAAGACATTTGGTATTTAAGGAGAGAAAGAATGTCCATTATAGAACTGTGTGGCTCCAACTAATGAACTGGCTCCTGGGTGATAAGTCCTATCGTGAGACGATTTGGAATAGCTGTGTCAACTAGGCCTAGGAGGGGGAGGTAACACTTTTGTCCTTGGTGAAGGAATTGCCTGTTGCATAGATAAGGTTGGACATCTGGCTTATATTGATTGTGCCAATTGTATTATTGTTTCATTCATAGCATCTTGACCCCTAGCAATACTGGCAAGAATACCATTTAGGTCGGCTGCTATATGCGGAGCATATGGAACGATTAGCTTGCCTTCCTTTATGGCACTGGGCTCTAGATAATTCATTTTTACTTAAATCAAGATGTACAATATTTAGAATGGCAATTAGAAAAACGTTCCCACAGACGACGCTAATATATTGATGTCCAAAAATGGACTAGATCTAATTTTCTAATAACAGATAAAATATATGATTGTAATGAAATAAGTAAATAAAAGGCAAACAAATTTAAAGTGGCTCGGATGTTTAAGGAAGCCTACGTCCACTGTTATTGTATTGATTTAAGGGATTACATAAAGCTAAGTACTCTTGTTAATAAGAATATCCTAGAATATATTTTATCTTGCCTTTGATAAAAGGAATACAATGTATTTATATTGACTTGGAGATCAAGGGTTGGAATGCCTTTATATATTTAAACATTTACATCGGTACATAATGAATGTCATGGATGGTTGTATAAATCACATGCGATAAGACCTTTGGTTGTACTTCCCGTGTGATGTCTTTTCATTTATATTGATGGTTTGCATTCTTAATGTTGGTCGGCATGCTTCCTGAGCAACTATTGGTTGACTAGGATTTATGCCACGTTGGAGACACTTGTCCACTTCTGATTAGTCCACGTGGATGGATAATTTTTTGTATCAACACGGAGCTTTGCCCCAATCGATTCGAGTACTGCACATTTCTGTAAATAGAAATTTATGGGGTTATTTTGAATTGTTTTCTTTATGTTTTCATTTGAATGGTATAATAGAATGGGAGGGCATTTATTTTATAAAGATATATCATATTTAGGAGGGATTTTTTAAGAGGAAGTTTCTCTCTCCTAGTATTTTATTTTAAAGGATTTGTAAGTGAGTTATTCATCATCTTCCTCATTAATATAATTTGTATTTCCCATTTTCTTGCTTTGTTAATTAGTTTCTAAACCTTAATAATTATTTTTTGTTGTTTAATTAATTGTTTTCATTTGTTAATTAGTTATATATATAGTTTTAATTGTGTGTAGTAGCCAGTTTAAAGGTTGGGATTATATTTCCTCCATTAATGGGCGTTTAGCTCTAAATTCTAGATTTTGCTTCAAAATGCTTTTAATTGAAACCATGTGTATTAAAGCTGGAATATTATATGTTTAAATTCCTTTGTCATACAACGATAGTGTTTATAGCGATATTGCAACGTTAATCCATTTGTGGCCATTTTTTTATTGAAAGTTGTATCTTTTACATTTGAATTTGATTTCTTCATGTTTGATATTTATAATCAATTGAATTAATTCAATTCTATTCTTGAGTAAATATCTAATAAAAAATTAACAATATTGTATGAAATTCATATCAATATTGGAAAATATATATATATATACTAGGGTATGCGCATGCTTGAAGGCACGCAAATAATTTTAAAAAGTATAAAGTTGTGCCTTTGCAATGGCAAGTTCCATTACCAAAGCTATGGTTGGTCTCTGGTTTGAGACACGGGACCAACCTCTCCATATATGGGACTAAGTCTCGGCATCCACTTCTCCAAGACCCTATAGTAGGGGTGAACATTCGGGTCAACGGATCGTGTTTCGGGCCGACACGAATCGACATGACAAGGTTTTTCCCGACCCGAATACGACACGACACGGATTCATGTTTTTTTTAGTTGACACAAAGATGACCCGAATAAAAAACAACACAACATAAATACCATAATTTCTTAAATTTCACGCCTAAAAATACGATAAAATGACACGACATGCCTCATAATTCAGACACGAACACGACACGACATGACTTCGTGTAAAAAACACGACATGAACACGACATATGGTGTCAATTTCGGGTTAATTTTGTGTCGTTCCATGTCACTTTTTTGTGTCATTTCTAAAATTGCAACCTCTACCCTATGGTACTAAAATGCCAGGTTGTCATGGTTAAAAATCATGGAAAGGAAAACTTATCACGATCAAAGACCGTGACAAGTTTGAGGGTCACAAAGGTATTTATCACAAAATTGTCGCAATAAAAGTCCATGACAAGAATTGAACTTGTCATAGACTTTGACCGTGACAAAGGAAAATGTAATACCCCACACTTTTATGGGAAATTAAATTCAATAATTCAGTGTAATTTGGAAATTTAAGAATTATCGTGAATAGTAAATTTTGGAGTTTTCAAGGATTAGATGATTTCCGATGGGTGTTATATTTACTTTTGGGAGTAAGTAAATGAACTGGAGTATTTTAATTATATGTCGCAGCTGGGTGAAGCGGCAGAGGATAATATTTTAATGGAAATACCGCATTAAGTTGTGTGGGGTTAAATTAGTGATTTGCGGTCAAGTGCCTCGGATGGAGATTTTGAGTGCGCGATTAGTCTCGAAATGGCGGAGATAGTCAGAATAGAGTATCCGGGGTCGTAATTGAGTTTCGGGAATTTTTGGATTAGTACAGACTCGCAATTGAGTAAACGAGTCATTTTTGGATTTTAAAGGGATAAACCCTTATTATCTCCTATATAAGACACGGGAGAGGGGGAGAAACGAAAGAAAAGGGAGAAAAAGGAAGAAGAGAAGAAAGGAATCGGAGAAAAGAAGAGAGAAAGGATTTTCGGCCAAACTCCACGGGATTCGACTCGGGGTCGTCAGATTTTATCCTCCAGGCAACTGTTTACTTGCTTTATTTCTTTTTGAGCATCAATCTCATATTATAGTTGGTAATAACAAATTATATGATTTTAGGATTTGGGTTTTCGTGAATCAAACGGGATTTTCAGAATTTTAACGGGTAAAACACGGGAAATATCAAATTGGAGAAACTTAGGAATTAATTGAATTAAATTGTTGAATCTTGGTTCTAGGATGTTTAGAACCTATTTTCCTTGTGTATAATTAGTTGGTTTTAGTTAAATAAGGTTGGGATAAGGAGTATAAATCTTGGTGGGTTTGTTAATGGCCGAAACAGGGGTCGGAGAAGAAGTTGCCCGGCTTGATCGATCGATCGACGACCAAGGGTCGATCGATCGATCATGCAGAAATTTTGGCAATTTCGACTTGTGATGTTTAAATAGGATAAAATCACAAATATATGATTTTATCTTGTTTAACTAAGAAATTAAATATCCAACTAGGGGGACTTAGTACTATCCATTTGATGGAATATATGGGGGCTAGGAAGGGGTCATATTTGGTGACACAAATATTATACTTTTGAGGAAAATAAATTAAATTAAGGAATTAGAGAGTTGGGGTTCCCAAAAATAGAGTAGGGGCCTCTAAATTATATTTGGACATGATGTAGTCCTTGGGTTCGTGGAAATGGAATATTTATGGGTGCTTGGGGACGAATATTCCTTGGGATAATTTTAGTGGGCATTTAGTCCTATATAATTGTGTGGGTGGAAAACATAATTATATCGATTATGGTTGACTATATTCTGCGAGACTATTAGGATGAATTTGGAAAAATGCGTATTTACTTAGTGTGAATCGGTATAGTTGAAAAAATTATATAAATCCTTAAGTGTGAATAAGGTACAGGTTATTTATCAAGTGAGGGAATACTTTTGAGTTTAGTATCGTGAGTGTGCGAATACTCGAATATTATTATTTATGAGAATCTTTGGGATTATTGGTCATCGTTATGTGTGATTGGCAATTATGGACATTTATATGTATCTTCGAGGTACAATGTGGAATATATATATATACTATGTGATTAATGTATATATATTATATGATACGGAAATGTATATATATCTATGTGTGGATTGTATATATATTTATGTGAATCATACCCCTTCTATGCTATCATGGAAAGTTGTGCGATGTGGATGAGGCCCCTGGCTTGAGAAGCAGGGAGCGTATAGTCCCCAGGTCATAGCGTCCAGTTTATATTGTGTGATTTTTATTAGGGGTGAGACGTGGTGGGTATGTTTCATCTCACTTTCGGGGAGGAACTATGACCTCTTCCCATACGTTGTGATTTTGATTTTACCAAGGCGGTGTGAGATTCTGATCGTTGGTACCCATGATGATACGTGAGTGATTCCCTAATAGATGATAGCATAGAGACTGCATCCTCGAGTTATAGCTCATTGCGATGGTTATTATACTGGTGTGTATAGTATATTACTTGTGCATGAGAACAAGATATTATATCTCTACTAGAGTAAGGAGATAAATTGAATATGAAATGAATTCTCATTCCGGGACATTGTATCCGGACTTATATTGTGATTCGTATTATGAATGAGAAGGTTATGGATATTTATTTATATGAGTATATATATATATATATATATAAGTTGAGTACTGAGGGTCTAATGGATCTCGACGATCGAGCTTGCCAAGTAGTAGTGTATCGGGGGGTTCCTTGTTTGGATTACGCTTCGCGAGACACCCCACCCCGAACATGGCCTAGTGTTGAGACTGGGGAGAAGTTTAACCCTTAGTGATCTAGTTTTGGGTTTTCTTATACGAGTGTATATATATATATATGGTATGTACTGAGGGTCTAATGGATCACGACGATCGACCTTGCCAAGTAGTAGTGTATCGGGGGGTTCCCTGTTTGGATTTCACTTCGCGAGACACCCCGGGCACGAACATGGCATAGTGTTGAGACTGGGGAGAATTTTAGCCCTTAGTAGTTGGTTTGATTAGGATTTCTAGAGTTTGGGGGTGACGCATTAGTTAGGCAGCGTAGCTTGACTAGGATGTTTAGAGGGATGCGGTAGGTGTGCACTATTAGAAGAGAGGTGAGGGGTATCTCATGGGAGTGCGATATCAATTTAAATATGAGATAAAACATATTTTTCTCAATAAAGCATTTATGCACTTGATAAATATTTTCACAACTCGGACTCTGACCCGTTTCTATATTTTTTCTCTCTTGCTATATATATATATTATATATATATATATATATAGGTGTCCAGACACAAGGACACCAGGATGATGATCCTTTTGAGTCAGACGTCTGCTGTAGCAGCTGTGGATGCATGCAGGTTTTATGTAGATGCTTATATCCTTGAAATCTAGATAGGAGTTATTGAATAAATACTCGGGTTAAAAGCCCAACTGCATTTATTTGTTCTTTCACCGCCTTTTAGTGCGCTATTCGATTTGGATGTATTACATTTTAACTGAGTGTTCGGTTATTTTATCTCTTTCCAGTTTCATTTATATAAAATGTGTGAATGTTTTAATTGTATAGTTGTTTCAAAAGATTAGTTAAATAAAATTTTGACGCCAACCTAAGAGGTTATTAGTAATTGATTTGGTTTTCAACAGTGATGCTGAGAATGATCCATATGCGACTCCTGTTTTAATTTGGTACATGAGTTATCGCCCGGTATTTTATTAGGCGGGGTGTCATAGAAATTTTATCATGGACTATAACCATAGCAAGTTTAATTTGTCATGGACTTGTCATGGTCAAAGTCCGTGACAAATATGGGAAAAAATTATAAAAACATTTGTTGGGCAATATGGCCACTGCACTGCCTAGCAGTATATTTGTACATGTTACAACATATTAAACATGTCGAAACAACATATAAACTAAGAAACATTCAATATTAAATAGCCATATCAAATAAATACAAATATCCATAACCATAACCAAGCAATAAATATCCATAACCAAATCAAAACAATACAAATAATATTCAATATTCAATATCCAAAACAAATCAATACAAATAATGTCATGGACTAAGGTCTTCAGCAGCTCAGAGAATGAAGGTAGGCCACACTACATATGAATTGACATATTCATAAATTTGTTGAACGCCGCATTGTTGTTCCAACCACAAGTTCAGTCTCTCTTTTGGTCACAATATGAGTGAGATAATCTTTTCCTGTATATCTTGTATGGCACGTCCATGAACCACGCTACTTAGGAGTGTGTTTAGGTCCCTCAACCCCCTAGCTATCGGTGTGCCACCAAACATGTCTTTCAAATACACGCTCGACCAAACAATTGTATACATAGGCCATTCGATAGGGGTCATAGTGGGAAATGGATCATATGTAGGCGGCGATTAGGTGCATATCCGAGATGTGGGTGAGAGAGATGGAGCATTTGTGTCCTCGTCTACCTCCTTTACCTTCCCCTTACATGAAGTGGACCCCAATTTATGCTTCATGAACTCGAACATATTATGGACCGTCACCTCCAACCTTTCTAACTTATCGCTATGGGTGTTCACCTTATGAGCCAAACTGGTGTTTATCATCTCAATACCGATGATCTTTGGCTTCTCCACTTGAGAGTTCATCCCCTTAGTCATCCCCTTATGATTCACCCCAATAACTTGGCTTAGTGCGTCTGTAGCCAAAGATGCCTTGTCAACATCAGACTGCTTGTCATGCACTTACTTAACATTTGCCTGAAATGACAAAAAGTACACGATTAGTTTAGTTAATAAAAAAATTATAATGTAATTAAAAAACTAAAACAATTGTATGACATCTTAATAACTTACAATCATGGCTGCCACGCTCAGGGACACCTCCCCAACTCTTGAAATAAAATAATGCAGAATTAGCAGGTAACACAAAGTAATACTAAATTAGAATAACATAAAACTAAAATTATAGAAAAACAAAAACTTACCATCCTGTGCTCCACCACGGTGTAAGACGTACGCCCGGAGTAGTGCACGTCCACCTTTTTTTCCTGATTGTCCCTCCTTGATTGACGATATGTTAACTATCGCTCCTCGATCTCATTATCGACAAATTGATACCACTATGCTAATGAGATCGTCTCCTTCGACAGTACGGTGTCAGAAACCCTCAATATGGACTCCCGGTCTTGGTCAAAGAACTATGCCCGTATGTTTTTCTTTCACGTCTTGTATTGATCTGTCAGTTGTTCTAACGTGGAATCGCGGTTATGTGGTGGAAGGCCGAATTATTCATGTCAAACAAATACAAACCAAAAAAAAAGTAAATGTTAGTGGTCATTTCCCATTCAAGACCGCATATTTCTATAATATACATAGGAGCTCATGCACATTATTCCCATTTGAGGAAAATTCGGAAGCATATCCCCATAATTCTTCACATACACAACATAGATTTGCAAATGTAAGTGTTATTCTAATTTGTCAATTAAAATAATACTTAGCACAGTAGTAAAACTTCCCCCACAAGTAACAAGTTTAAGCCACCAAGAATATTATTATACAAAAACTATATCATCCCAAACTGTAAAAACGAAACAATTCGAGAGATCTCGTTATACGGGTAATGACTCACGAACAGGTCCAATGGCTATTGAATGCATACGCATAAGATCTAGAAGGCTAGTATCTATGCGCATTATTATTAATTATTTAACAACAAACTTTAAAAATTTATAGTATGGTCTAAGGGCCAACCAACTCAATGGCTATCTAAATGTTCAAATCACCCAATCAACAACAATTCAAGAATCCCAAACATTTCACCTAATCAACAACAATTCAAGAATCCCAAACATTTCAACAATTCACTATGAAATGTTTGGGATTCTTGAAATGTTGTTGATTGGGTGATTTGAA
This sequence comes from Sambucus nigra, assembly GCA_949130495.1. Classification (NCBI taxonomy): domain Eukaryota; kingdom Viridiplantae; phylum Streptophyta; class Magnoliopsida; order Dipsacales; family Adoxaceae; genus Sambucus; species Sambucus nigra. Next base: position 339,239,329 of record OX422220.1, on the reverse strand, counting down.
CATTTATATATATATATATATATATATATAGAGAGAGAGAGAGAGGTACCGAAAGGGGGTCTCCGTTGCTGCAATTAAAGAGAGAAATCAAATATCAAATACCAATTTCAATTTCAATTTCAATGTCAATCTAATAGGACAATTTCAATTTTAATTTCAATCTATAAGGACAATTTCAATTTCAATTTTAATTTTAAATACCAATTTCAATTCAAATTCAAATTCAAATTCAAATTCAATTTCAATTTCAATTTCAAACACACACACTAACCCACACACACACGCACTAACCCCAAAACACACACACACGCATGCTAACCCACACATACACACATAGACCCTAAAACACACACACTGAATGACACATACACACATACACACACAGAGACACACACAAGAAAGAGAGAGAGAGGGAGAAAGATAGAGAGAGAGAAATATACCACTTAAGATGAGAGAGAGAGAGAGAGAGAGAGAGAGAGAGAGAGAGAGAGAGAGAGAGAGAGAGAGAATCATAACAGTTTAGAGGGGGGAGAGAGAGAGAGAAAACGAGGGAGATAAAACGAAAGAGGCTCGGGTATTTATTTGTAAATGTTGTCAGGGACGTGTCACGGTCAAAGACCGTGATAACTTTTTAAGGTTGGCATAATCTTTAACCGTGACATGTCCATGACAACCCTACTTTGCACAGTCTTTGACCGTGACAAGTCCGTGATAATTATTTCCATGTACTTGTCACAATCCTTGATCGTGACAAGGATGGTCATGTGAAGGGTTCAATTTTAGCCTCTTTGGTGTAGTGCAAAGTTAAGCGTATTTAACTCAAATAAATTAAAATCAAGAAAAAAATAATTTAAACATAGAGTAATAATGAAACAGCCAACCCAAATGAACAACAATATAATCTTGTATGACCATAGAATAGAAAATGTACTAGATAGAAAATATCTCCTTCAATCCATGTTGCTCTGATACATAAATAATAATGAATCTAAAAGGATTAATTATAGTATCGATAATACTTTTAATTATAGCAGCATTGTTATTTTAAAACACCAATAAAACAGATAATAATCACCTAATTCGCTCAGCATTAAACTTAATAACACACCTAAACATAAAACATAGAACAACATTAAAGTTATAAAATCCCCTGTTGAAATTGCAACTAAGAAATTAGTGAACCATTAGTCCCCAACAATCAATATGGACCATGTTTTTTAAATTAAAAAAATAAGAAAACTAAATTAGTATCTACAGTATCAAAAACCATCATTCATACAAAACCCGGTGAGCTAATGCAGAACATATAAGGATTAAAAAATAAAAATGAAGCTAATGAAATCCCATTAACCAAACTGAAATAGGTATACTAATCAACCCTACCCACTTCCATATTCTCTACAATGTGAACACTAAGAAATATCTAAAATCCCTACACTGATACATAGAGAAGAAAAATGAAGGGAATTGGGTTTTCCCGAGCATTATGATGTAAAATTCACTTCTCATAGCCCTTTAATTAACATAAAAGTAAATTTCTCTTGAATGTTTGGTGTTTTGCCTCCATATGTAGAGGTTTGGGTAAGGACCTTGGTGTTGTCATATTTGACACAAACATAAGAATCTTGACTTGAAATCCATCTAGTGTCTTTCAACTTGTTACATGCAACGACTGTGACTTAAATGACAAAAACATAAAAATGTAGCTCATAGTTGCGTGAGCCAAATAAAACAATTAAACAATCACTACGATAAAGGATAATAAAAAAAACATCAAATGAGATCAATACCTCGTATAGTGTCAAATTTCTTCTTTTTTTATCGAACAATTATAAACAATGGTGAATCTTTAGAGGAATGACTTTTACTCATAATTATAAAGGTACAAATTGTTGAATAAAAAGATTGGGGCTGCATTTGGGAGGGGGAGAAAATGAAATATCAATAAACCAAAGATAATCACGCCAACACTTTCTCAAAGTATATGAAAGAATCTGCTATAAAAAATGGAATAATTTGAAATGAATCAAATAATTTGAGAGCCAAATAGGAATGCAACATATTTTTACGGCCATTTTAAACACAGTCAATAAGATCCCCTCAAATTGTTTTCTGGATGGTACATTTTTATACAACATTTCTATAATAACATTAATCATAATCTTTATATTTGCATCAACTAGACATAGAAAGTGAGAAGTCAAAGCACTTTGAGATAAAAATAATTCGACACCATAACAATTCGGATAATGTACCCACACTATTCCACGAAGAACAATAACAAACCAAGTCAGTTAAATACTAAACCAAAAGGCAAACCATCTACTTGTTTCAATCACTTTGGTATTGGAATCATGATACAACTCAAAACTCATTTTCTAGGAAAAAATGTGCTTACAATATCTTGCAAGAATGCCACTACTTGAACTCTTGATTTTCATGGCAATACATGACAAGGAAGACATATATGGACAAAATATAACTACGTAAAAAAAGTTTTGCTGTAGAGAAAGTGATTTATAAACCAAGTCAAATGCATATATTTACCCACATATCTTTGTAAACCAAGTCAAACTAGTAACACTAACTCTTTATTTTCTTTATTTTCAAATTCACAACACAATTACCCAAATAAGACAATTGAGAAAACACACCTAGTTGTTACATTTTATTCTAATAGTATTGGCGTCTCCTTTAATCAGGATAAAAACAAATAGTATTCAATTAAGAAATCTTAACGCTTTATTATAAATGTTTTGCCCAATGAAGAGAATTTTTAAAAAGTGAATTAAACCTAAGTGGATCAATAATGAAGTAGATAGACACAAAATTTTAATATGATAATTTTGGAAAAAAAAAAGTAACATGATATAACTCCAATTTTAAACTTGCTACACGTATTGTTAGCTGAGTAATTTGTCGTCTGCACACACCTTTAGTAGGTACATTTCATGTTGCTCTAAAGCTCGACTCCAAATTTCCTTACACCTGAAATTAAGTTGAGTGAGATATATTTTAATCAATTTAGTAAAGACAATAATGTAAGTATGGATGTTATCATAGAGGACTTGCAGATCTACTGTTAGAGCTTAGAAAAATAATTTAAAATGATCAGTTTGGCATTTTGTCAAGTAGGTAGGATTCCAATAAGATAATAACTTCTTAGTATAATAAAATATTATGGAAAAATATATTGGGATTAGAATAACAAACATTATTCCATCATTACAATGCATAAGAATTTAAAACCAAACTAAAAGAACATAACATGATTAAAACAATAACATAGATAATTAGAAAATGATAAATACTAAATATATCACATAGAATTTAAATTCAATACAGTATAATAGACTAAAGCGCGACAAATAATGAATACTTGTTTTCTAAATTACACATTGGCTATAATGAAAAACAAAGAATTTTAACTTAATTACAAATATAAAGCCTATTTTGAATTAAAAGCCCAATACTTCCTGCAATCTAACGATATAAAGGGAAAAGGTAAATCTAAAGACCAATAGTGTTAGAGTTGAGTCAAACATGCAACATTGAATACTAACATGAAATTGCCTGTTAATGTAGATCATTATAACTAAAATAAACCCGAATAGGTTTTATTTTTGAAATTAGCATAAAGCTTGAACATTAAATAAAATTAGAGGAATCTCAAATTGAAGTCAAACATGTAAAATTTAGACCGAAAATAAATTTGAACATAGCACTATAAGGGTCCGTTTGGTTCGTGGTGAAATACTTTTCACCATGTTAAAAGTAAAAGGTGAATTATTAGTGCGGTGATTTTGTTTTCACCATCTCCATTTGGATGGTCGAGTTTTCAGTAGGTGAAAATTTTAACTTTTTCACCATTTGTTGTTTGGATGGTCAAGATTAATATGGTGAAAAAATAAAATGACCATATTACCCTCATACTTCAAATGCATATAACTATTTTGATTTTCATCACACAAGTGTCAATACCCATTAAAAAATATGCATTTATCTCAAACTAAAATTTGACATAATCACCCCCCACATAACTAGTCATATTTGGCTACGCAAGACAAATAAGTAAAAAACCAGTACCAATTAACTTATTAAAAAAGAAAGCAGTCCCAATTTTAAAAAAAAAAATTCCAACAATGGAAAAAAACTGTCATTTGTAAAAAAAACAACCACGGTTAAAAAAAAAAGAGTCAACTATAAAAACAGTAGTCCACAATAAAAAAAAAGTTCTCAACAATGAAAAAACAGTCCCAATTAAAAGAAAAGTTTTCAACATTGAAAAAAAAACGGTCCCAATTAAAAAAAAAAGTCCCAACTATGAAAAAAAAGTGTTCCAATTAAAAGAATGAAAAAAAATAGTTCACAACTATGAAACCGTCCCAATTAGTAATTAAATTTCCAACACATTACCATGCTCCAAACAAATATTCATTTTTTTTTAATTTTTTTTTGGGAATAGATATTCCCACACCCTCTATATGTTCCCCCACACCCTTTGAATAATAAATGACAATTGTGCCCTTAAATTTATAAAATCTAAATGTCCAATTTTTTCACCTCCAACTAAAATAAATACATTTGATAAAAAAAAAAAAATTATATTTTCAATAAAAATAAAATTTTATAAGTAATAATAAAAAAAACTGTTTATAAAACGTAAAATCTTATCTATTTGTTTTATTAAAAAACTATATATAAAACGTAAAATTTATTTTTCTTAAGAAACTCTTTTCTTAAAGTCTTTTATTTTTTATTTACAAATTTTATTTTTGGTTAAAAACATTTTTTTTGTACTATATTAAAAATAATCTTTTTACTATTTTGAAAAAATATTGTCTGCGGCAGCGGTATGTATAGACGGTCCGACCACCTATACATACCGCTGGCGTGGAGCATTTTTGTCTAATATGTTGGTCCGCGCCAACGGTATTTATAAGTGGTCGAACTGCCTATACATACCGCTGACGCGGACCATTTTTTTGTATAGTAAAAATATTATTTTTAAAATAGAAGAAAAAAACAGTTTTTAACTGAAAAAATAAATAACGAAAGCATTTTTTTAAATAAATAAAAGAAACAGTTTTTGAACTAGAAATGATAAAAATAATGTCCATTTTTAAAAAAAAATAACGAAACAGTTTTTTTTATCAACGTCCATTTAAATAAAAAGTACTATGTTTTTTTTTATAAATAACATAATGTTTTTTAAATGAAAAAATAACTTTTATATTTTCAGAATATTAAAATTTTAATTTTCTAGAATATTAGGGTTTTTATTTTCAAAATATTATGTTTTAGTTTTTTCATAATATTACCTTTTTTTTTAAAGTAATAGATTTTTGGGCAAAAGATTATATTTGCTCAAATCATATATGCATAGAAGGTCTTTTGATCTTTTAGTATTTAAATATTGAAAAGGGTGTGGGGAAATATATAGAGGGTGTAGGAATAGCTATTCTATTTTTTATTTATTTTTAAAAAATTTAATTATTTAAATTATTTATTTTTTTTAAAGTTTTTAATTTTTTTAAATTTTTTTTAAATAAAAAATGAAATTTAGAAAAAAATATTTTTTTAAATGAATATTTGATGATCATACTAATTGAGAGGGAGAAATGAATGGGTGATAGTTGTAAGTGGAAATAAGAAAGGTTACTTTGGTAATAAGATAAATTTCATTATTTTCACCTGTTAAATTATTCACTTTACCCATGGTTTAAAATGGTTAAAGTTTCACCTCACTTTTCACCATATTCATTTTATTTCACCGTGTTAAATGACCAACCAAACAATTATTTTACCTAGGTGAATTATATTTTAACGCGGTAAAAAATATTTCACCACGAACCAAACGGACCCTAAAACTAATAGAAGAGGATGTTTCGAAATCTTTGATCTGGACTCTATGTAATTTTAGTATAAAAACAACAGCAAAATAAGGATAATACTAATGCAGTGAGATAAATATAATATTACCTGGTCAAGTTAGGTTCCTAGTAGCTCCAGTACACATTACAATCAACATTTAGAGTGTATAGAGAGTCAATAGAGGTTTTCATATATTAAAATGAGATCATGTTAACTATCACCACCAAAACAACACAATATAAAAAACTGGTATGCAAACCATTTAACATTAACTTAAGAGGCTGAAATCGGAGTGAAAACATAATGTAACGCCCCGAACCAGATTTATGAATTACCAGTGAGTCAACCTGATCCAACCCAAGGATTAGGTGTGAAGTGCAATGAAACAAACTAAATAATATTGCTAGTCCAATTTTATTTTAGTTTACACTTCACTTGTTAGCATGTGATTCCAGTTTCAAAGTAAACAACATGAGGGACCTATGGGTAGCACCCCAAATTCCAAGTAAACATAGATATTAATGTAAAATAAATAAAGTATACTTACTTGTATAGCGCTCCAAATATACGAAACCGCACCCAATCTGCAGTAACAAATTGATACGCTTGAAATGAACGGTCGAAAGGATACCCACTTGCTACAACCACATACATGCGAAAATATGTATGAATCTACATATATATGTATGTATACCATTAAAAATACATGTTACGAAGCATTAATCGTTTTACTTTTGAAAAACTTACTTGTCCAGATTAATTTACCTTAATCTTATAAAAGACTTCCTTTACTCATTCTTAACATTTCTAACTTCATTTAACACACCTAGTTTAACACTTGAAAATCACTACATTTGATTTATCCAAACACATTCCTTTACCGAAATCACCCTTTTTATTTATTTCAATACGCTTTAGTATTTTCGTTGAAACTCACCCTTTTAACATATGCAACCACCATGTTAGAAAATACTTATTAGTCATTTGACAACCTGTTTCATTACATATTTATGCAAATTATGGGTTTTACCACTTGGTTGCTTAATTAACCATTTACCCACTTACTTTACCCTTTTTACTTCCTTTATGAATAGATTTACACATTTACCTATTAATTTCACTATTATCGGAACATTTATAATGTTCATTAAAGTTAGGTTGTATTAACACATTTTACCACACAAACCATTTCTTTACATGTTTCATATTTCCTTTATCTTTTCTCGGAATCTTCCAATACCGCATACTTTCACAGGCTCCACATAGCCGGCTATGAGCACTCTATGCTCCGCCCAGTGTTTTAAGGATTTTTCACCCAAGGACTCCGAACCCTTCTTACTTTATCTCAGTGTCATTGGAGTTTCCTTTTGGTGTTTTAACATCTTACAAATGTGCACATTATTCCACTTTTCTATTTAACCGGTTAAAGTCAAAAATCCGAAACTTTACTGCCCCAACTTATATTACACTTTGCAATCTTACCATTTTATGTCCCTTGAACTTTAACCTCAATTTTATTCCAAAATCGCATTCGTTTAGGACGACTTTGTGTAACACATATTCCAACATTTTATTTCATTGAAATTTTCCACTTTAAGTAAAATTACTATTTTGCCCATTTGTTTCCAAAGTCACCTTTTACTCCATTTTCACAAGTGTTAATTTTCCCAAAATACTATTAAGTAATTCACAATAGTTTCTTAACACATTTTTACACTTGGAGTAATATTCGTCTTAATTGGAAACACTTTTACTCCTTTGATCCCTTTTTAACTCCATAAGTGTTAATCCTTTACAACATTACTAAGTTATACACTAACTTTTCCATGTTTACCCATTAACACTTAATGAATACTTTTATCCACACTTTACCAAACACATGCTTCTTTACTTTCTTCATTCAAGAAATACGTTGACATTTAAGACTACTTTTATAAGAAAATACCATTTCTTTCATTATTCATTTAGTCTTACACTTTACTCGTATCACATTATGAACCCTTATTTCACACACTAAAATTTTCAATTTTATCATTCCATGTGTAAACCATATAATTCTTCCTTAAACTTGTTTATACACTTGGTGTCACATTACTACAAGTCTATATGAATGAAATAATGGACTTAAACGTTAAAATCCTTTTAAACGGTTTAAACACATATTTCATTCTAGAAATTCATCACGCTTGCAAAAACACATTTTCAAGACATAAAGGACATCTTTATTTCTTCAACCTTAACAAATGTCTATTTTTCATAAAATCATTGTTTTTGCAAGAACATTATTTCATCAATTGTTTTCATAGAAATTTTTTATCAATATTTCTAGAAAATAAGAAATTTTCATAAAACATCAACTTTTACAATTTCAAGACCTTGAAATATTTATTTCTTCTTTATTTCCAACAAAATAATATTTTTCCAATATTTTTATTCCATAAAAATATTTATTATCTTCTACACATTATTTACACTATTTAACTAAATAAACTTTTCTCATATAGTTTAACTACAAGACTAAAAATGCAAAATAACACCTTACGCTAAGAGTAAGGTTTTCCCACATTTAATGGCTCTAATGGTGGTAGGAATGTTGGTGGAGGAGAAGCAACTTCCACCTCAAAATATGACCTCAAGGGGTTACCTAATGCATCCTTTAAAAGCTCCAAAATGCTCTTCTTCCAACCTTCCAAGCAAGAAACCCCTTTCAACTCCATGAAAACCCACCTTCTACTTCTCCAAAATCCCCCAAATATAACTCCCAAATTCGTAGATATTCTTTATTAATGGTGGAAATGGGTATTTTTGGTTCAAATGTTGATGAATATAACATAAAAATTATGATTTATAATTGGTCTATGGTGGAGGAGTGGTGGCTTAGTGGTGGGTGGAAGTGGAAGACCACCCACCTCTATCTCTCCCTCTCTCATTCTTCCATTATGCCAAACACAATAAACACCAAATACACCAATTAAACCCTTATAAAACCACCATAAATCTCCAAATACCGGGTTTTCCCCTTCTGGGCTAATCTGAGCCCGATAACTAAAAGATCCAATGCTCCAGATTGTGACAACGCACAAGGGTAATCAGATCTAAAAACTCGACTAAGGTCATTCGAACAACTTCCCCAATGTCATTCGAACGACATAACCTTTGTCGTTAGAACGACTTCCAGTTTCATTTAAACTGTGGATAGCGCGACCTGCTACTGTAAACCAGTAGAACGTCATTAGATGTCCTACTTCTCGCGACCTCACTGCATCGTTCGAACGACATGTCCTTGTTCTTTGAACGACCTTTTTCCCTCTTTTATTATTGTTTTGTCCAATTCTTATCCAAAATTCTTCCTTAATTATAATCTACTCCTCTTCAACTTATAATCCTTATATACTTTAATTAGTTTACCGGGGTAGGATATTATAAACTTACCTCCTTAGGTAATTCCATCCCCTAAATTCTCCCTCCATCAATCCTCAAACTTATAGGATCCACCAACTTTTATTCTAAACCATAAAATCCCCCAAGGCAAAATCATCGAAGTCTGTAACACTAAAGTCACCAAATACTCAACATGTGATGTGTCCTAATGCTCACCATTTCACTGACCATGACATTACATAATCAACCCCGAGTCTCCCCTCTCCATATGACTAAGCCAAAATAAATCTTAGTACTACATATGCGAGTACCTAAGGCATACTAGTGCCTTTACGGGTAAACCCTTTCTAGCGGACAATTCTCACCCAAAGAAAATCATAATACAACCAACCGTTTATATCGCCAGAAGTCAATTCCAGCTTAGGACTATACATCCCATTATTCCACAAGTTGTTAGGCTATAAAAACTATAATTCTCTCATAAGCTCTTAGATAACCATGTTAAGTAATTTCCTCACTCCAAGGAGAATAATCCCATCAAATCATTAATGTATGCCCAATTTACACATTTTACTGAGTCTCTCAGATGAACCTATTACTACTTCAGCTGTCTCATCCTTGGATACTCACTCTAATCCACTCACCGTGGCAAAGCAACATCGTGTGCTAAGTTTTCATCGATTTTCACACTATATTGTCTCCTCAAACCACCATCTCGCTCATTGCAACCTGAGACACTAACTGTCGAACCGACCAGTCTAAAGTTCATTAGTCTAAAGGAAAACTGGTATTATGAGCAAACTATGTGGTCGAAAACATATCCACCCATACATAAAACTTTATGAAATCACAAGAATACCCCAGATGGGGGCACCTAGTTACCAAGACGCACTGATCAAATTCAATCCACCCCGCTCTCCCAGGCCCAATAGTGTTGTGCCATGATAGGGCATCAATTGCAGTCACCACATAGGTGAGAATACTGATTCCCAATTAACGAAACCAAAAGGAATATAAGAGAGTCAGGTGAGAAATTTCACCCATAGACATTCGATTTCGACTTGTGGAAGTGAACTTACACCGTATACTAGAAGTCATGCTACTTGTTCTCGAAACTTTCACCGAGTACCACTCATGTTCATATACCCCGACCTAGATTACTACTCATGAAGAATCATATCACAACCATTCATCCTCATAATACGAATGCAATTTATGAATCAAAATCTCTTTAGGAAGTCAATGTTGGACTTCCCTCCTTAGGAGCAAGGCCCTTACATTCTTGGCATAAATGAATCATTTTGATTAGCGGACACCTCAAGGTCTAGTAACTGATCTTGTCCAATCATTGGTGATGATGTCACTAACCTAATATACCTAGGTTATGTTTGTTTTATCATATTTTGATCGAAATCCCAAACTCCCACATTCATTACTTGGTTCAAGAGAAACACTAACCTAACTGTGTTCTCTATTGACCACACGTGGTTTCCATCCAACCTACCTTAGGTCTCTACCCACACAGAAATTACGTGATGACCACACCTTCCGCCATTGGCATTCTAAGCGTAGTAAGTAACAAACCAGGCTATTTCTTCTAACTCGTAATAACATGGAAATACGTGCCAAGAACTAGTTCTTCCATTTCTAAGGCTACCCTAGCATATACAGTCGATACCCCGACACACTAATCATGTTTCGAGGCTACTCCACCTTAATTTCCATTTTTGAATTTTCCATATATCGTCATCACTTTAAGTCTTGAATACATCTTCAGTGCATCCTGAAACCGGTTATCACCACAGTTTGATTAGTCTTTACATGAAATCCTAGCATCAATCCTATAAGGACACAACTATCACCTTACCTTTGGGATTACACCACCCATCTATGCCGACTGGAAGACCCTACCTGGCATGCATACTACATTACCAGCAATTTGGGATCATCATCTAACCCTTAACTTAATCATTACAAGAATGTTACTGCCTCATTTTACTAGAATTAATTGGTCTCCTAAGAACACCAAACATATTTCATGTAAAGTCCCAAAACTCGACAATGTTTCATTGTCTATACTTTTATCATCACAAGTGCACTCTACAAATATTATGGTATCCACATCAATACTACTTGGTGCGCGCAAAGACACTAGTTTATGAGCTTCTAGCTATAGTTCACCTCAATCCTCAACCACCTCAAGATATCACAAGATTCAATATTTATCCTTAATGACAACACACATAATTTAAACTATGATCACCTCGGTGTGCCTATGAACTAGTCACACATTAGGATTAAAACACCTAGAAATTACCTCGGTGGCTAAAACGAGTTTCAACACTTAGATACTAATATTACCTTTCTTCCAAACGTCTATGACTATAAGTTATGTAGAAATCATAAGCAATTCTAGTACGGAATATGGCAGTATATAGAACGTCACCAGCAACCTACAAACCTCGAGGCCTGCCTCTCCCAAATCCTTAATTATTATTCAACCATGGCAACTAAATTTCCTTAATATGTGAATATCACACCATGTGCCAATCTATGAGTTGACACGACTATATAAATCTTGGTAGGATATGGACATTGGGTATTGCCTATAAATACCAAGGTCTACACCATAGACGTCGCACGAGGTCCTATGCCCCAATATCCAATTATAATTGATAAGCATCCAAAAGTGTACATTTTATACCCCGAATATACATATTTTCGTTGCTAAATCTCGACAATTTGGGTCTTAAGTGCGTAAATGTTTAATTTGCAGGCTTGATTGCATTTGCGGAGTTCAAAAGCTTATTTTAAGACAAATTGCATCAAGAATGGAGATTAATACCATGTCCCATAACCTTAACCTAGCCCCGACCTTCCTAAACCCTTCACCCGAGCCCCGTGTGTGTTGGTTTGTTCCCTTCTATTTTATTTTAATTTTTTTTAGATTTTTAGTTAGAGTCGTTTTATTTTTAGATTTTATTTTATAATTTTTTAGAATTTTTAGGTTTTATTTACTATTTTTATATTTTATTATTTTATGTTTATTTTATCTTTATGTTTTTAGTTATTAGTTTTATTTTCTTAGAATCAGTTCTTTTCAGGATATCATTTTTTTAGATTTATTAGATTTTACTTTTGTAGAATTTTAGTTTTTAGTTTAATAGATTTCTATATTTATCTTTTATTTCTTTTCAGTTTCAATTTTTTTAATTTGAGTCTTTGTTTTATTTTAGAATCGGATTTTTTTATTTCGTTTTTATTTCATTAATTTCATTTTAGTTTGTTAGTGTTATTTTTAGGTGTCCAAATTAACACATACACATACTCACTCACTCGTTAATACCCTATGCCATACATACACCCAAACGACTCACTCACCCTCACTCACATTCCCATACACCCACGCACATACAATCCAACCAACATCATCTTCTTCCCCATACCTTTCTCTCTCCTCTCTCCTCACCACAAAACCACCATAACCAAACCTTACACCACCACATTTAAATCCCATCACCCACCATCCACCTTCATCATGTCACTACCAACAACAAACCAAATACCACCACTTTCACAACCACAAACCCAACCGGCCGGAGAGACCCGGCATTTTAACCCGCGCCGACGACCTGCCTTAACCTCGCCGCCAGCGAGCATGGACCTCACTCCGGCCAGACCACTTACCCACTTCCCTTTTACCCATCTTGACCCATACCCTCATCCAAACCCAAAAAAAAAACATTTGCAACCATTCCCAAACTCATTATAGCCAAAAGCCTTCCACGATTCTTCCATCTACCAAATAAACCACAAGACAAAACCAAAGCCAAATAAAATGCCCATGTGTCTTATTAAAACTATTTTACCCAATACCCCCAACTCATCCTAACTACCACACCTTCCACTTGCACCTTTTAGAACCCCAAAATATCCTCCTACACCATAACCACATGAACACCCCTATCCTATTTACCCAATTTACCCCCATGCTCCATGCCCAATATAAATTGAAGAAGAAGACCAAAATTAAAGAGGGATGCTAATTAGAGTTCAAGAGAGAATTCTAGAGAGAGATAGTTATAGTAAGAAATAAATTAGGTAGAACATTTTTTAAATTGTTTTATTTTTTTATTTTTATTTTTGTTAGAGATTAGTGACTGATAAATTAGTGAGAAATTCAATTGAGTGTATTTTTCTTATTAAAAATCATTTGGAGTCTCGAAATGAATGGATGTTGCTCAATTTCAATGGAGGATTAGAGTCCAATTTTGCAAATCAAGGAGACTTGTTTGAAGATTTGTCCTATCACCCTTCTCTTTTATTTTTTATAGCCTTGATTTTTTGTTCATTATGTTTAAAATCATGTTAGGCTAGATACCCTTTTAAGGGTTGGGGTGATCATTATTTGATGTTAATGTTACTTTAATTAGCTTATTTAATTTAAATATCTCTTTGATGATTAATTTTGCACTCTTACTTTTGTATTTACGCCTCGAGAGAGGGTAAATAATTTTTGAGAGAAAATCGGAATTCTAGTTAAAATACCCATTTTAGATTCGAATTAGAGATAGGGGTCTCTCATATGCGGTATTATGATTTGAATTTCAACTCTAAAATTTATTTTATGTGATGTAAACTAGTCAACTAGATCGATCCTAGCGGGTAATCTATTAAATGAAGTTTAGATCTACTTTTCAAGAGTTGTAGGAGTGTTAAATTTATTTAACTGAAATGTTATTATTAAAATTACATTTGTAACAAGAGTTGATTTGTGATTTTGATACTAACTTGGGATAATTAATTTTAATAAACTAATTAATTTTGATTAACTAAAATATTTTGAGTCATCCTAGCCCTTGATTGTTCACACTTTTATTTTCTAACCAATCTCTTATTTTATATTTTTAGTTAGTTAGATTTACTGAGTTTCATTTTTATCTCATATTTTTAGTTAGTTGTTTTCATCTCTCATTTTAGTTTAGTGTTATTTCACTTCTTCTCACCCAAAAATTGTTTTAATATTTTAAAAAGCTAAAAAAAAAATAGAAAAAGTAAAAAAGTCCAAAAAGAAAATAAAATTGAATTACAATTGAGTTTGTCTCTATCTTTACCCGCTTGATGTGGATTGACGTCCTTACTTACAACTCTACACTTGAGTTTGTTATATTTTTGTAGGTAATTAAGGTTTTGATTAACTTGGATTCAACAACGACATACACACCAAAAAGCAAGTTATCAAATGGTGACATACATCACCCGACTCACTCTCTTACCAATTGTGTGCTGCCCTAGCCATCACTTAAATTAAAATCAATCAACTAGGTAGCCCAATAGGAGAATATTTTTTATAAGGTGATCACTCAAATATTTTCGAGATTTTTTATTGCCCGCGGACTTAAGTAAAATTTGACTACCCTTTCACTAAATTTAAAGATAAAAATTTGCTATATGTTAGATAGGAATTCTCCTTTACTTGTGTGTGTCCAATTCATTTTCGGGAGTCAGTTTTAGTTAGTTCGTCCATTCTAAGAGTCCATATTTTTCCCCATCGTTTCTTCCAAAAAAAAAAAACTCCAAAAATATTTTCTTCTATTATTTTTATAAAAAATCTAAAAATATTTTCTTTCTTTCATTTTTAGAAGAATCCAAAAATATTTTCGTTCCTGTTGAAAAAAATTATAAATTCCAAAAAAAAACATTTCTCATTATGCCAAAGAACGTCCCTTACGGGACTACTTTGGTCATTTTTCATTAACAAGCGACACATGTGAGTGTGATCCCGAGCCGTCTCTTTATGATATTTTTAGTGGTTTCATCTCTTTCACGAGTACCATAGATACTCTTGACCCATCCAGGCACGCACCTCATATTCCATCACCCTCGGTGTCAAGTGTCGACGTGTCACATACCCCGTTGTTCACATCGTGTTTTCTAGCCAATAACTTACCCCATGAGTGCCCGTACATTCCTTATCCTTATGAACTCACCATGGAGCATGTGTATCCATATGACACTGTTCTGGAACCCACCTCGACATACTTTCCCAACGAACCCAGTCTCGAGTGGTGTGAGTACCTTAGTTATTCGTGGAGGTCTGATCACCCTTCCACGCAATACAAATCCCAACCCGATGTTGCGGATCCTCACACGTTCCAACAGTCGTCATGGCAATCATGTGCACCCATTCATGATCAGTTCCCTCACTACGCACCCCATAAGTATCAACTAATTATTCATCATGAAAGTGATCCTTTCGTGTATGATGAACTTGGCCCCACTCCACACACTTCATTTGAGTTTTCTCCGTATAGTCATGATAGTAGCGCGTTGTGTCCAACCCCACCACCGCCACCACCCATCAATCCACCATAATCCTCGACCTCCACTATCGAGGCACTCTTGCAATAATTTATCATAGATCAATAGTAAGCCAATCAAATTCAAACTCAAGCTCTCCAAAGCTTGAACAACGATTAAATGAATTTAAGTGTGTAAGAGAGTCAGACAATCCCATGGATCCAACTATTGTTGCACCCGAGTGTGATGATGTTGTGTCCTCTTGTGACACATATTTTGAGTGTGACCAACCCTACCACCTCGAGAATCTCAAAGTTGAGACCATTCCATGGTCCGGGCCCCAAGTTTACAATTGTGTTTATTTATATTTCACTAGTGAGACTGATTTGCTCCCATAAAATCCAAAGGAACCCATAATTGAGGTTCCCATTTCCTTTCCCGATGAATCCAAAACAATGCCCGAGTCTATACCTATTGAGCCTACCGGGTGTGTTCCCGAGGAACCACTTCATTATAGGTTAGCTCCAGCTACGAGTGCTCACCAATTTTCTAAGATAGAATCCATGATAGTTCCTACCTTTCCAGATATGGATGATGTCCCACCATGCATGGCTCCCTTTGAGCCTGATGTTTTTAGTGATTCCTCTATCTTAAATATTGATGCCTCGTTTGATTTACCCACCACCTTAGTTTGTGATACATTTTTGGAGAAGTTGACTACTACATCTTTCAAAACCACACTCACTTGTGAGTATTCATTTACTCCTCCCAATGAGTGCGTGTCTCTCACGCTTGAGTTGGATCATCTTCCTCCACCGTTAATCCCACCCGACCCACCCATTATCCCTTCCACCCCATCACCTGGTTTGGATCTTGATTTTACATAGTTCATGTTTCCATCTACATTTTTAGATCCTAACCTAAAACCGCCATCCACCATTTATGAGAGTATTTTTGGTGCTACTCTCCACTTTCGTGACACTGAGCTTGTTCCTCCATGCCCACCACTCTCTTGTGGTGTTGATTTTTCCTATCGAAAGCTCTGCTGCGTGTCGCGGTGCGACCATTATCATCATCCATTTATATAATGATCGTGTGATATTTATAAGGACCACCCCATTACACTTTTCAAACCATTTTACCTCCCTCACCAGCTTAAGCACCATGCTTATAGGGCCCCTATTTCCCTCACCTTTCGGCTCAATAAGGCCCGTGACCGATGCCTATTAACCCTCATCCTTACCCTCATCCCCACCCACCCATGGTCCACCGATGCTTTGCATCGCGTGATGCACTTTTCCATACAAGTTCATTGACCATTTTAGCCTTTATCCGACAAGACTGATGATTTAGTCTTGTTTGGGGGTGATTATCATCACCCAATTTTTTTGCCGCCCCGCACTTTCATAGATCTCATCGTTAGGGTGAGAATGGTTCGGTCTGGATGAAGACGTTAAACTTAGCGCTACCGGGAGGGAGCCCGCAATTTCTGAGTATGAGTCTTATCCTGTTTGGGGGTGGTGTTTCAAATCACCCTATGTTTCGCCATGTTTCTAGACTTCTACGCATTTTTTTCTCATCACTCATTCTGGTTTGTTCTTGGCAATATATGTCCACTGCATTAATGGTTGATTCTGGTAATCCCTTTCCTCCCTTATGGTCTTCATTTTAAAAATCATTTTACTTAACATCGAGGACGATGTTCCATTTTATTTGGGGGTGGGGAATTTTATCAAAACCGTACCTCTTTTGAAAAAATTTAATTTTTAAACCTGATTTTTAAAATTTCGTGCAGTTTTTTTCATCTCACTCAATGACGTGAATTTTCTATCATCCATCCTTTTAAGTTTAGGAATCAAGCTAGAATATATATTTTTTTCTAAATAGCTTATGAAATACTAATGCGACTAAGAATGTGTCTCAGAAGTGCGTACTCTCTAGGCTCAAGTGCAAGCCTGTCGCGTTAGTAATAATGCGATAAGTCGGGTATTGATCCTTAGGAAAATAGGGCAAACGAGTTGTAACGACGTTGGACAGATGAAGAAAACCTAACTTTGACTCTAAGAATAAGGAAAGGGTGATTTGAATGATGAAATATCTACAATTAAATGCAATTACTCTAAATTACTTAAAAGACTGAAGATAATTAAACTAAAACTTGAATTATATGATGAGAAAAACAGGACGAGAATACAATCCCTCAATCCTAGAGTATTGATGGAATAAAACTAATCATAAACTCAAGTGATTAAGTAGACCCAGAATTTAGTACTCTCAAGCATTACATATATGAGGTTCAAGCTCGTACCATACATAATCAGAAGATGAGTAAATCGGTATTGCGATAGTTACACTCGAATTGCATTCTGAATCATCCCTGTTACCCTGAAGCAAATGAGATCAAAAGATCTACAATTGTCATGTTTCTACGCAATACGGTCGTAATACATCATTAAATTTAGACGATTCATTTTATACACATACAACTATCACATCAGGTCGAGTTCATGCATCCCGACCTACCTTAAAAATCTAGTCGGACATATGAATAGATGAAGACAACATGTTTGGAATGAAAGAAAACATTTTTAATACTGAATGAAGATGAAGAGAATAAAAAATACTTACTAATAAAAGAATTACTGCAACAATTAAAGACGGAATTGGAATAAATTTACTTGAATTGCTACAAGAATCAAAACTAGGGTTTACATGTTTTCCTCTAAAACTAATTACAAACTGCTTCCTTCACGAAGTAGAAGCTTCCTCCTATGTTGGGAGGAGTTTACAATATATATTCTACAAAATAAAAGAGTTTGAACCAAAGAAACTCAAAATACGCAAATATTGTATAATTCAAATTTTTCCTTAAAATAGTCATCATCAAATCATGTCCAAGAGTCTCAAATCATAGTACGCGTGTGTGAAGTCGGAAATTTAATCTCGAATTTCCACCGATTGACCATTGCGTTACTTATCCGAAAATTCTTTTTGATTTCAAAATCTCACGAAATGCTCTCACAAACGGATCACTCGGAATATGGCTATTCTCTCGGTATGTGTCATTTATAAGAGTAAATATATTGGAACCAAGTTCACGCACACAAGTAGAAAGACGGAAATTTATGGTAATCGGATCTCATTATTGGATTACGGATATGAGAAAACAGGTACATTGTCTCTAATTCATATTTTTTATCTCTTTTATTATCTTTTGGTGTTTTAGCTCTCCACGCGATAATCAATTTCGCAATTTTGGACTCGGTTAGGACTTTTTCGGGCTAAAGGTGTATTGGTATAATGAGAGTGGTACGAGAAATCAAGAATTGGAAATTTTTCTTATGATGTTCGTTAGTGCGTTTTTGGGATTTTTCTCATTTTTTCTTATTTTTCTATTTTTTTTATTTTTCACGCTTTTCTTTTCTTGCTATTTTTATTGAGCATAACTACTTTTTTTCTTGCCCCTTTTTCTGCACTTTTCTGACTTAACTTTTGGGATTGTCCCCTTTTCACAATTTCGGGCCAATTGGGGTTTTGCGGGTTGTCAAACGAAAGGGAAAAAATTGTTCGGCTCAATTTGGGTTACAAAGGGGGTAATTTTTTGCTACCTTTTTTGGCCAATATTTTTGGGTGACAAACGATGGCCCACTTCATTATTCAAAATACCAATTGCGTTGCCATATGCGTTTCGAGACGAATTAAGTTTTGAGATCAATTTTAGCACTTTTTTTAAGTCAATATCACACACATTTTTCATAACCGATCAAAGTGAAAGAATTGAGATCCTTGACGACTTATTTGACGCTGAAAAGAACTTTTGAGATAACAATTAACTCGGATTGATTTATAAATTTCACAAAAATGAAAGGCTCGAATCTCACCGGGTTGTTAATCTCCAAATTTATTCGTTAAGTCACCTACGTTCGCTCAATTTCTATCTTTGGTCAATTTCGGCTTTGTGCATTATGTTTTTACAATTTGAGAGTTTAAACCGACTTTTAATGATATTTTTTATTATTTTGAATTCAAATTTTTATTTATTTTGAACAAAAAAATATTTTTGTTTTTTTCAAGATTTTATGATTTTTTTGAAATTTCTAGGCATTTTTGAAAATTTGTGAAGTTTTATAAAGATGAACTTGCCACACCCCCCCCCCCCCCCCCCAACTTAGACTTTTGCATTGTCCTCAATCAAAAGGAGTAAAATCTAAAGAAGAAACAACATAAGTGCGACAAATAAAATAAACAAATATTTAAAATGCATAAAGACACTAAATGACACTAACAAATGACTCAATAATAAAAATCACCCCATACGGGTCGGGGGGCGACGACTTCCCATCTCTCCACACACTCACCCGACCCCATTAATGGGGTCCAATGCTCTCCTCATCTCTCTCGTCTTCATATTGTAAACCAATAATCGAAACAAGTTGGGACCTCGTCCATAGATAAAGGACCGACCGGGAGAATCATCGTGACTAATTGGAAAGGTATCTTCGTGATGCTTACTCAGAGCGTGGCCCACGTGCATCGACTCGGAGGGAACACCTAAGTTTCTTTTAATTTTTGGAACGCATGGGTCAGGCTCTAAGTTGGACAAAACACAACTTTTCTCGTCAATAGGTTGAGGACCTCAAGTGGTATGGGTGGATGGTCACAAATAAGGAATTCATCATTTTTTTCTTTCCATTCACTTTCATCTAAGTGACTATAAGAGTCCAACACGGATTGGACTTCAACAGTAAGGCTTTCATCCACCTGCCCAAAATCTTTCTCAAAATCTTCCATGCTCACGTCCCATATCTCTCTCTCACTCGCGATCACTACACACATCTCCCCCGCTTGTCTCTCATCGTCACAACTACTTCTATTACTTGATGAAATAAGGCACACCCCTAACAGCTCTCTCTTGTGGGACCCCTCATTCTCGTGTACCTTCTCTTCCATGAGGTCCATCTCTCGTAGTTCACCCTCATCACCCTCGATATTGGTGATGTTGAAGATGTTTGTTTCGAGAGTCATACTCCTGAACGTGAGTTGCATTCGCCCATTTCGAGTGTTAATCAAGGCATTAGCAGTAGCTAAGAATGGGTGGCCTAAAATGATAGGTACATGATTACTCGAAACAACGGAGGGCTCCTTGTCCCAAATGACAAAATCCACAGGGAAGTAGAATGTGTGAACTTGGACGATCACGTCCTCAACTACCCCCTTTGGTATCTTAATGGAACTATCTGTGAGTCGGAGTTAAGGTCCCCCAAACCTAATTGCTTATAGATTGAATAAGGGAGAATATTAACACTTGCCCCTTAATCTATTAATGCTTTCTCAATTGGATTTCCCCCTATGATGCACGAAATAGTCGGTGCACCCGGATCTTTGAATTTGGGTGGAAGATAACTTGATAGTATTGAGATAACATTTTGTGCGAGGAACGTAATTTATTTTACCTTTAGCTTTCTTTTCACCGTAAGAAAGTCCTTAAGAAACTTAACGTACCCGGGAATTTGCTTTATGGTGTCGAGAAAAGGTAAATTAATCTTTACTTACTTAAGAATGTCTAATAGATATTCACGAGAGGACTCTTTGGAGTGAGATACTAGCCATTAGGTAAATGGAGTGGATGTGGGGGGTTTTCTATGACTTCGGGCTCACTAGTGTTCTCGTTATCACTCTCGTTCAAGGAGACATCTTCAGCCTCATTCGTTTCGGGTGTCGTGAGGGAAAGGTGATAGATCAACTACTTTCCCACTACGTATAGTGGTTATCGCGCAACATTTCCCTTGATTTGCATTAGAAATAGATCTAACACTAGTTTGACATTGGGGAGGTCTTTTCCTTGATCTGTAAGCTTACCCTTCTCTTGGATACTCAACGACGATTGCAACTACGAAATGTTCACATTTATGTCGTTCATCATGCGCTCATGTCTAGCAATGGTTGTATTCTGGGTAGTGATGAATTGGTTTATTGTATCTTCGAGATTTCTTTGCGGTGGAGTGATATATGGTCCCGAAGGTGGTGGAGCCTGCACATGTTCCTGGATGTGTGGGGCTTGTTGAAAGTGCGATGGTGGATGAGGGGTAACATGTGAATTAGGATTCGTCGCCGCATGTTGTTCCCCATAGCTAAAATCAAGATGGTTTTTCCATGAAGGGTTGTAAGAATTTCCGTGCGGTGCACCGAAATTACCCTTAAATCCTCCTATAGCACTCACTTGTTCTTGAACCATAACTTTGTAGGTGGGTATCATTGGGCATTCCTTTATTGAATTTCCCGCCTCACAAATAGCACGCACTATCTCAATGAGGTTCGAGATGGATCCAGTTGGTCCTCTTCCCCATACCTCAAATATTTCTCGCATTCCTTTCTCAAGTAAATCGAGACGGTTATCCATCATACCACTTGTTTCCATGTGAAACAGGTCGAACGTCGATGGAGTGGAGGTCGCTTAACAAGTTCAATTGTGAGAATTAGGGTCAGATGTATCCAAGGATTGGGTAGTCTCGACGACATACCTTAGGGAGAGCTCGGCATCGTTGGCGTCTAATTAGACAAAGGGAGCTTCACACATAGTCTCAATGAGTTGTTTGGAATTCATATTCAGCCCATTGTGGAAGAAAGAAATGATTTTATGTTTATCAAGTCCATGATGAGGGCACGAAGTGACTATCTCATTAAAACGCTCATAACATCGATCGAACGACTTATTTTCTAGTTGTCGAAATGTTTCAAATTTGAGCATTGATGGAGTTCGTTCGATGTGTAGGAAAGAATTTCCTGAGAACTTTAAATTGTAACTCGTTCCATGATGAAATCGAGTTTGGGGGTAAAGATCATAGCCAGGTCTTAGCCTTATCCTTTAGCGAGAAAGGGAAGAGCTTGAGGCGGATCACATCGTTTGTGCAAGTTTGATCACTGAGGGTCTCGCACGCCTCCTCAAATTCCATAATGCGGAGATATGGCTTTCCTGAATCCATTCCATGGTAAGTGGAAAGTATTTGGATCACCCCATTCCTAAAGCGAAATTGCCCTCCATTATAGGGGAGTAAAACGCATCCCGGAGTGATAATGCGCTCGGTATATAAGAGCTCTGTCAACGGGTGATACGGGGCCTCTTCCTCATCGGCGGCTACACTACCATGTTGTGACATGGCACTCTCACTTGATGACTATGTATCCTCACTTAGTATGCTCGCAGCGAGCTCTGAAGTGTGTCCTAAGAGGGATGTCGGGGTGTGTGTAGGCGTGGGAGATGGAACCCAGAATTGTGGAACGTTAGGAGTGTGAGGGCTATCGGGGTTGTACTCAACTATCGAGTTTTCGTGAATGTGGGTTGGAGTATTATGGGGAGTTGGATTCAGTTCAGAATTTTGCATTAACAGACTTATGAGAGATGATGAGGAATATTTTTTTGCTTCTAATTTTTTTTATTTTTTTTTATGTTTTTGGATTTATTTTTTTTGAATTTTTTTTTGTCAAGGCTTGAGATTGACTTAATCTAATCCTAAGGCTACCTAATTCCCCGGCAACGGCGCCAAAAACTTTACGCGACTAAGAATGTGCCTTAGAAATGCGTATACTCTAGGCTCAAGTTTAGGCCTATCATGTTAGTAATAATCCGATAAGTCGGGTATCGATCCTCAGGGAAATAGGACAAACAAATTATAACGACGTTGGACACACGAAGGAAATCTAACGTATACTCTAAGAATAAGGAAAAGGTGATTTGAATGATGAAATATCCACAACTAAATGCAATTACTCTAAATTACTTAAAAGACTGAAGATGATTAAACTAAAACTTGAATTATATGATGAGAAAAACAGGACGGGAATACAATTCCTCAACCCTAGAGTATTATTGGTATAAAACTAATCGTAAATTTAATTGATTAAGTAGACCCAGAATTTAGTACTACCAGGCATTACATATATGAGGTTCAAGCCCGCACCATACATAATCAGAGGATGAGTAAATCGGTATTCCAATAGTTACACTCAAATTGCATTCTGAAGCATCCCGGTTACCTTGAAGCAAACGAGGTCCAAAGATCTACAATTTTTGCATTTCTACGCAATACGGTCGTAATAAATTAATAAATTTAGAGGATTAATTTTATACACATACAACTATCACATCAGGTCGAGTTCATGCATCCTGACCTTAAGAATCTAGTCGGACATATGAATAGATGAAGATAACACGTTTGGAATGAAAGACAACATTTTTAATACTGAATGAAGATGAAGAGAATAAAAAATACTTACTAACAAAAGAATTACTGCAATAATTAAAGAAGGAATTTGAAGAAATTTACATAAATTTCTACTGGAATCAAAACTAGAGTTTACATGTTATTCTCCTCTAAAACTAATTACAAATTTCTTCCTTGACGAAGTAGAAGCCTCCTCCTATGTTGGGAGGATTTTATAATATATATTCTACGAAATAAAAGAGTTTGAACCAAGTAGGATTCTAATTTTTACAAATGGATATGTTCGGATAATCGATAACAGAACCAATCCTGTTATGGGGTTATGTTCGGTTCTGTCTTTGATTTCCTTTACAAAGAATTCTTCGAGCACCGAATCGGTACTTTTTTTCCTCCCTTCAGTTCAGTTCCATATTGTCTACTCTTCACAGGAAGTTTTCCAGGTGTAGGATCGATTCGTTATTTCCTCCTTTCAGTTCGGTTCTGTCTTAACAGTCTTTGTAGGAACTTCCCCAGGATGGAATAGGTTCTTTTTCTTTCCCTTGGGTTCGGTTCCATCTTATCAGCTTTTGTAGAAACCTTTCCTTCTTGTACTTCTTTGAAGATTTTGGTACGAAAGTCAGATTAAAAGACTGCACACCTGTGAAATAGATGAAGAACACACGAAACTCGGCGTACTCATTAGAAACTTATCAATAGTAATGATATGATCTAAATCCACTTTAATTACACTTCGCGGAGCGATAAAATGCTCTAAATTAAGGGGATAAATGGGAAGAATTTAGGCCTAATCAAACCCCCTAACTTAGAACTTTGATCGTCCCGAGCAACATAAAAGAATCAAAACATGGTCTAACTCGAAAATGGGATAGAATACCTCTTTCGCGGGCGAGCGATTGTATTTAGTGTATACAACAAGCCATTAAACCCCTAGGTTACCCTAGTAGGACGAGTTGTGTCTCGTGAGGGTTTGCAGAGAATATACCCACGAAATTAGACTCAAAGAAACTCAAAATACGCAAAACTTGTATAATTCAAACTTTTCCTTAAAATAGTCATCATCAAATCATGTCCAAGAGTCTCAAATCATAGTGCGCGTGTGTGAAGTCATAAATTTAACCGCGAATTTCCACCGATTGACTATTTCGTTACTTATCCAAAAATTCGTTTTGATTTCAAAATCTCACGGAATGCTCTCACAAACGAATTTCTCGGAATGCGGCTATTCTCTCGGTATGCGTGATTTACAAGAGTAAATGTATTGGAACCAAATTCACGCACATAAGTAGAAAGACGGAAATTTATGGTGACCGCATCTCATCATTAGATTACGGATATGAGAAAATGGGTACATTGCCTCTAATTCACATTTTATTATCTCTTTTATTATCTTTTGGTGTTTTAGCTCTCCACGCAGGAATCAATATTGCAATTTTGGACTCGGTTAGGACTTTTACGTGCTAAAGGTGTATTGGGTATAATGAGAGTGGTACGGGAAATCTGGAATTGAAAAGTTTTCTTATGATGTCCGTTAGTGTGTTTTCGGGCTTTTGCTCATTTTTTCTTCTTTTTTTATTTTTTTCTATTTTTCACGCTTTTCTTTTCTTGCTGTTTTTGTTGAGCATACCTACTTTTTTTCTTGCCCCTTTTTCTGCACTTTTCGGACTTAATTTCTGGGATTGTCCCCTTTTCACAATTCCGGGCCTGTTGGGATTTTGTGGGTAGTCAAACGAAAGGGAAAAATTTATTCGGCTCAATTTGGGTTATAAACGGGGTAATTTTTGGCTACTTTTTCTGGCCAATATTTTTGGGTGACAAACGATGGCCCAATTCATTCAAAATACCAATTGCATTACCATAAGCGTTTCGAGACGAATTAAGTTTAGAGATCAATTTTAACATGTTTTTCAAGGTAATATCACACACATTTTTCATAACCGATCAAAGTGAAAGAATTGAGATCCTTGACGACTCATTTGATGCTGAAAAGAACTTTTGAGTTAATAATTAACTCGGATTGATTTATAAATTTCACAAAAATGAAAGGCTCGAATCTCACCGGGGTTGTTAATCTCCACATTTATTCGTTAAGTCGCCTACGTTCGCTCGATTTCTATCTTTGGTAAATTTCGGCTTTGTGCATTATGTTTCTACAATTTGAGACTTTAAACCGACTTTTAATGATATTTTTGAAAATTTTGAATTCCAATTTTTATTTATTTTGAAGAAAAATATATTTTTGTGTTTTTTAAGATTTTATGATTTTTTTGAAATTTCTGGGCATTTTTTGAAAATTTGTGAAGTTTTATAATGATACACTTGTCCCCCCCCCCCCCCCCCCCTAACTTAGACTTTTGGATTGTCCTTAATCAAAAGGAGTAAAATCAAAAGAAGACACAGAATAAGTGCGACAAATAAAATAAACAAATATTTAAAATGCATAAAGACACTAAATGACACTAACAAATGACTCAATAATAAAAATCACCCCCATATGCGTCGGGGGTGCGACGACTTCTCCTCTCTCCACACTCTCACCCGACCCCATCAACGGGGTCCAATGCTCTCCTCGTCTCTCCCGTCTTCATATCGTAAACCAATAATCGAAACAAGTTGCGACCTCGCCCATAGATAAAGGACAGACCGGGAGAATCATCGTGACTAATTGGAAATGTATCTTCGTGATGCTTACTCAAAGCATGGCCTGTGTGCATCAACTCGAAGGCAACACCTAATTTTCTTTTATTTTTTGGAACGCATGGGTTAGGCTCTAAGTTGGACGAAACACAACTTTTCTCAGCAATCAGTTCTGGGACCTCAAGTGGTATGTGTGGATGGTCACAAAGAAGGAATTAAACAATTTTTTTCTTTCCATTCACTTTATTCTAAGTGACTACAAGAGTCCAACAGGGATTGGACTTCAACAGTAAGGCTTTCATCCACCTACCCAAACTCTTTCTCAAAATATTCTATGCTCATGTCCCCTAGCTCTCTCTCTCGAGTAGTGCCTATGTCCTCCCTTACTTGTCCGATCTCTAACTCCACTATTTTTCTCTCTTCTAACCTCTCTCTCTCTCTCTCTCTCTCACTCGCGGTCACTACACACATCTCCCCTGCTTTTCTCTCATCGTCACAACTATCATTATTACTTGATGAAATAAGGCACACCCCTAACGGCTCTCTCTTGTGGGACCCCTCATTCTCATGTACATTCTCTTCCATGAGGTCCACCTCTCGTAGTTCACCCTCATCACCCTTGAGATTGGTGATGTTGAAAATGTTTGTTTCGAGAGTCATATTTCCGAAGATGAGTTGCATTCACCCATTTTGAGTGCTAATCAAGGCATTAGCAGTTACTAAGAACGGGTGGCCTAAAATGAGAGGTACACTATTACTCAGAACAACGGAGGGCTCCTCGTCCCAAATGACAAATTCCACTGGGAAGTAGAATGTATCAACTTGGAGGATCGTGTCCTGAACGACCTCCTTTGGTATCTTGATGGAACTATCTGCGCGTCGGAGAGTCAGGTTTGTGGGATTAAGGTCCCCCAAACCTAATTGCTTATATAATGAATAAGGGAGAATATTGACACTTGCCCCTAAATCTATTAGCGCTTTCTTAATTCGATTTCCACCCATGATGCATAAAATAGTCGGTGCACCCGGATCTTTAAATTTGGGTGGAAGGTCACTTGATAGTATTGAGCTGACATGTTGTGCAAGGAACGCATTTTTCATTACCTTTAGCTTTCGTTTCACCGTAAGTAAGTCCTTAAGAAACTTAGCGTACGCGGGAATTTTCTTTATGGTGTCGAGAAAAGGTAAATTAATCTTTACTTGCTTAAGAACGTCTAATACATCTTCACGATAGGACTCTTTGGAGTGAGATACTAGCCGTTGGGGAAACGTAGAGGCTGTGGGGGGTTTCTCTACGACTTCGGGCTCACTAGTGTTCTCGTTATCACTCTCATTCAAGGAGAAATCTTCGGACTCTTTCGTGTCGGGCTAAACCTCCTTGCCTTTAGGTGTGTCATGCGGGAAAGGTGATAGATCAATAACTTTCCCATGACATATAGTAGCTATCGCAGAACATTTCTCTTAATTTGCATTAGAAATAGAGCTAACACTAGTTTGACCTTGGGGAGGTCTTTTTCCTTAAGCTGTAAACTTACCCTTCTCTTGGATACTCAACGACGATTGCAACTGCAAAATGTTCGTATTTATGTCATTGATCATACGCTCATGTCTAGCAATGATTGCATTATGGGTAGTGATGAATTGGTGTATCGTATCCTTAAGATTTCTTCACGGTGGAGTGATATATGGCCCCGGAGGTGGTGGTGCCTACACATGTCCCTTCATGTGTGGTGCTTGTTGAAAGTGCGATGATGGAGGAGGAACAACATGTGAATTAGGATTCATCGCAGCATGTTGTTGCCCATATCTAAAACCAGGATGGTTTTTCCATGAAGGTTTGTAAGAATTTCCATGCGGTGCACCGAAATTACACTCAAATCCTCCTATAGAACTCACTTATTCTTGAAGCATAACTTTGTAGGTGGGTATCATCGGGCATTCCTTTGTTGAATGTCCTGCCTCACAATAGCACACACTCTCTCAATGAGGTTCGGGATGGATCCAGATGGTCCTATTCCCCATACCTCAAATATTTCTCGCATTCCTTTCTCAAGTAAATCGAGACGGTTGTCCATCATACCATTTGTTTCCACGTGAAACAGGTTGAATGTCGATGGAGTGGATGTCGCTTAACGAGTTCAATTGTGAGCATTAGGGTCAGATGTATCCAAGGATTGGGTAGTCTCGACGACATACCTTAGGGAGAGCTCGACATCGTTGGCGTCTAATTCGACAAAAGGACCTTCACACATAGTCTCAACGAGTTATTTGGAATTCATATTCCACCCATTATGGAAGAAATAAATGATTTTCAGATTATCAAGTCCATGATGAGGGCACGAAGTGACTAACTCATTAAAATGCTCATAACATCGATCGAACGACTCATTTTCTAGTTGTCGAAATGTTTGAATTTGAGCCTTGATGGAGTTCGTTCGATGTGTAGGAAAAAGTTTCTTGAAAAATTTAGATTGTAACTCGTTCCATGATGAAATCGAGTTTGGAGTTAAAGACCATAGCCAGGTCTTAGCATTATCCTTTAGCGAGAAAGGTAAGAGTTTGAGGCTGATCACATCTTTTGTGCAAGTTTGATCGCTAAGGGTCTCGCACGTCTCCTCAAATTCCATGATGCAGAGATATGGCTTTTCTGAATCCATTCCATGGTAAGTGGAAAGTATTTGGATCATCCCATTCCTAAAGCGAAATTTCCCTGCATTATACGGGAGTAAAATGCATCCCGGAGTGCTAGTGCGCCCGAGATATAAGAGCTCTCTCAACGGGTGGTACGGGGCCTCTTCCTCATCGGCGGCTACACTACCCTGTTGTGACATGGCTCTCTCACTTGATGACTCTGTATCCTCACTTAGTATGCTCAGAGCGTTCTCTGAAGTGTTTCCTAAGAGGGATGTCGGGGTGTGTGTAGGCGTGGGAGATGGAACTCAGAATTGTTGAACGTTAGGAGTGTGAGGGCTATCGGGGTCGTACTCAACTATCGAGTTTCGTGAATGTGGGTTGGAGTATTATGGGGAGTTGGATTCAGTTCAGAATTTTGCATTAACAGACTTATGAGAGATGATGAGCAATCTTTTTCTGCATTTAATTTTTTTTTTTTTATGTTTTTGGATTTTTTTTTTTGAAATTTTTTTTGTCAAGGCTTGAGATTGACTTGATCTAATCCTAAGTCTACCTAATTCCCCAAAAATGATGCCAAAAACTTGACGCGACTAAGAATGTGTCTTAGAAATGCGTACTTTCTAGGCTCAAGTGCAAGCCTATCGTGTTAGTAATAATTTGATAAGTCAGGTATCGATCCTCAGGGAAATAGGACAAACAAATTGTAACGACGTTGGACAGACGAAGGAAATCTAACTTATACTCTAAAAATAAGGAAAATGTGATTTGAATGATGAAATATCCACAACTAAATGCAATTACTCTAAATTACTTAAAAGACTGAAGATGATTAAACTAAAACTTGAATTATATGATGAGAAAAACAGGACGGGAATACAATCCCTCAACCCTAGAGTATTGATGCTATAAAACTAATCATAAATTTAAGTGATTAAGTAGACCCAAAATTTAGTACTACCAGGCATTACATATATGAGGTTCAAGCCCGCACCATACATAATCAGAGGATGAGTAAATCGGTATTGCAATAGTTACACTCAAATTGCATTCTGAAGCATCCCGGTTACCTTGAAGCAAACGAGGTCCAAAGATCTACAATTTTTGCATTTCTACGCAATACGGTCGTAATAAATTAATAAATTTAGAAGATTAATTTTATGCACATAGAACTATCACATCAGGTCGAGTTCATGCATCTTGACCTTAAGAATCTAGTCGAACATATGAATATATGAAGATAACACGTTTGGAATGACAGAAAACATTTTTAATACTGAATGAAGATGAAGAGAATAAAAAATACTTACTAATAAAAGAATTACTGCAATAATTAAAGAAGGAATTGGAAGAAATTTACTTAAATTGCTGCTGGAATCAAAACTAGGGTTTACATATTATTCTTCTCTAAAACTAATTACAAATTTCTTCCTTCACGAAGTAGAAGCCTCCTCCTATGTTGGGAGGATTTTACAATATATATTCTACGAAATAAAAGAGTTTAAACCAAGTATGATTCTAATTTGTACAAATGGATGTTCGGATAATCGATAACAGAACCAATCCTGTTAAGGGGTTCAGTTCGGTTCTGTCTTTAATAGCCTTTACACATAATTCTTCGAGCAAGGAATCGGTACTTTTTTTCCTCCCTTCATTTCGGTTCCATATTGTTTACTCTTCACAGGAAGTTTTGCAGGTGTAGGATCGGTTCGTTATTTCCTCCCTTCGGTTCGGTTCTATCTTGTCTGTCTTTCCATAAACTTCCCCAGGATTGAATCGGTTCTTTTTCTTTCCCTTGGGTTCAGTTCCATCTTGTCCGTTTTTACATAAACCTTTCCTTCTTGTACTTCTTTGAAGCTTTTTGTACAGAATTCGGATTAAAACACTGAACACATGTGAAATAGATGAATAACACACAAAAGATGTTGTACTCATTAGAAACTTATCAATGGTAATGATATGATATAAATCCGCTTTAATTACACTTCGCGGAGAGATAAAAGCCTCTAAATTAAGGGGATAAATGGGAAGAATTTAGGCCTAATCAAACCCCCTAACTTAGAACTTTGATCGTCCCGAGCAATATAAAAGAATCAAAACATGGTCTAACTCGAAAATGAGATAGAATACCTCTTTCGCGGGCGAGCGATTGCATTTAGTGTATGCTGTAAGCCATTAAACCTCTAGGTTACCCTAGTAGGACGAGTTGTGTCTCATGAGGGTTTGCAGAGAATATACCCACGAAATTCGACTCAAAGAAACTCAAAATACGCAAAAATTGTATAATTCAAACTTTTCCTTAAAATAGTCATCATCAAATCATGTCCAAGAGTCTCAAATCATAGTGCGCGTGTGTGAAGTCAGAAATTTAACCACGAATTTCCACCGATTGACTATTGCGTTACTTATCCGAAAATTCATTTTGATTTCAAAATCTCACGAAATGCTCTCACAAACGAATTCCTCGGAATGTGGCTATTCTCTCGGTATGCGTGATTTACAAGAGTAAATGTATTGGAACCAAGTTCACGCACATAAGTAGAAAGACGGAAATTTATGGTGACCGCATCTCATCATTAGATTACGGATATGAGAAAATGGGTACATTGCCTCTAATTCATGTTTTTTTATCTCTTTTATTATCTTTTGGTGTTTTAGCTCTCCACGCAGTAATCAATATCGAAATTTTGTACTCGGTTAGGACTTTTACGTGCTAAAGGTGTATTGGGTATAATGAGAGTGGTACGGGAAATCTGGAATTGAAAAGTTTTCTTATGATGTCCGTTAGTGTGTTTTCGGGCTTTTGCTCATTTTTTCTTCTTTTTTTATTTTTTTCTATTTTTCACGCTTTTCTTTTCTTGCTATTTTTGTTGAGCATACCTACTTTTTTTCTTGCCCCTTTTTCTGCACTTTTCGGACTTAATTTCTGGGATTGTCCCCTTTTCACAATTCCGGGCCAGTTGGGGTTTTGTGGGTTGTCAAACGAAAGGGAAAAATTTATTCGGCTCAATTTGGGTTACGAACGGGGTAATTTTTGGCTAATTTTTCTGGCCAATATTTTTGGGTGGCAAACGATGGCCCACTTCATTGTTCAAAATACCAATTGCGTTACCATAAGCATTTCGAGACGAATTAAGTTTAGAGATCAATTTTAATACGTTTTTCAAGGCAATATCACACACATTTTTCATAACCAATCAAAGTGAAAGAATTGAGATCCTTGACGACTTATTTGACGCTGAAAAGAACTTTTGAATTAATAATTAACTCGGATTGATTTATAAATTTCACAAAAATGAAAGGCTCGAATCTCACCGGGGTTGTTAATCTCCACATTTATTCGTTAAGTCGCCTACGTTCACTCAATTTCTATCTTTGGTAAATTTCAGCTTTGTGCATTATGTATCTACAATTTGAGACTTTAAACCGACTTTTAATGATATTTTTGAAATTTTTGAATTCCAATTTTTATTTATTTTGAACAAAAAAATATTTTTGTGTTTTTCAAGATTTTATGATTTTTTTTGAAATTTCTGGGCATTTTTGAAAATTTGTGAAGTTTTATAATGATGAACTTGTCACACCCCCCTAACTTAGACTTATGCATTGTCCTCAATCAAAAGGAGTAAAATCTAAAGAAGACACAGAATAAGTGCGACAAATAAAATAAACAAATATTTAAAATGCATAACGACACTAAATGACACTAACAAATGACTCAATAATAAAAATCAACCCCATATGCATCGGGGGTGCGACGACTTCTCCTCTCTCCACACTTTCACCCGACCCCATCAACGGGGTCCAATACTCTCCTCGTCTCTCCCGTCTTCATATCGTAAACCAATAATCGAAACAAGTTGCGACCTCGCCCATAGATAAAGGACAAACCCGGAGAATCATCGTGACTAATTGGAAAGGTATCTTCGTG
Organism: Sambucus nigra; assembly: GCA_949130495.1. NCBI lineage: Eukaryota > Viridiplantae > Streptophyta > Magnoliopsida > Dipsacales > Adoxaceae > Sambucus > Sambucus nigra. Next base: position 339,206,356 of record OX422220.1, on the reverse strand, counting down.
ATGCTTACTCAAAGCATGGCCTGCGTGCATCGACTCGGAGGGAACACCTAAGTTTCTTTTAATTTTTTGAGCACATGGGTTGGGCTCTAAGTCGGACGAAACACAACTTTTCTCAGCAATCGGTTCTGGGACCTCAAGTGGTATGGGTGGATGGTCACAACGAAGGAATTCAACATTTTTTTTCTTTCCTTTCACTTTCGTCTAAGTGACTACAAGAGTCCAACAGGGATTGGACTTCAACAGTAAGCCTTTCATCCACCTGCCCAAACTCTTTCTCAAAATCTTCTATGCTCACATCCCCTAGCTCTCTCTCTCTCTCTCTCTCTCTCTCTCGAGTAGTGCCTACGTCCTCCCTTACTTGGTCGATCTCTAACTCCACTATTTTTCTCCCTTCTAACCCCTCTTTCTCTCTCTCTCACTCGCAGTCACTACACACATCTCCCCCACTTTTCTCTCATCGTCACAACTACCGCTATTACTTGATGAAATAAGGCACACCCCTAACGGGTCTCTCTTGTGGGACCCCTCATTCTCGTGTACATTATCTTCCATGAGGTCCACCTCTCGTAGTTCACCCTCATCACCCTCGAGATTGGTGATGTTGAAAATGTTTGTTTCGAGAGTCATATTCCCAACCATGAGTTGCATTCACCCATTTTGAGTGTTAATCAAGGCATTAGCAGTAGCTAAGAACGGGTGGCCTAAAATGAGAGGTACACGATTACTCAGAACAACGGAGGCCTCCTCGTCCCAAACGACAAAATCCACTGGAAGTAGAATGTGTCAACTTGGAGGATCGTGTCCTGAACCACCCCCTTTGGTATCTTGATGGAACTATCTGCGCGTCGGAGAGTTAGGTTTGTGGGATTAAGGTCCCCCAAACCTAATTGCTTATATAATGAATAAGGGAGAATATTGACACTTGCCCCTAAATCTATTAGCGATTTCTCAATTCGATTTTCCCCCATGATGCACGAAATAGTCGGTGCACCCGAATCTTTGAATTTGGGTGGAAGGTCACTTGATAGTATTGAGCTGACATGTTGTGCGAGGAACGCATTTTTCGTTACCTTTAGCTTTCGTTTCACCGTAAGTAAGTCCTTAAGAAACTTAGCGTACGCGGGAATTTTCTGTATGGTGTCGAGAAAAGGTAAATTAATCTTTACTTTTTTAAGAACGTCTAATACATCTTCACGATAGGACTCTTTGGAGTGAGATACTAACCGTTGGGGAAACGGAGAGGCCGTGGGGGGTTTCTCTACGACTTCGGGCTCACTAGTGTTCTCATTATCACTCTCATTTAAAGAGGAATCTTCGAACTCTTTCGTGTCGGGCTAAACCTCCTTGCCTTTAGGTGTGTCGTGCGAGAAAGGTGATAGATCAACAACTTTCCCACGACATATAGTGGATATCGCGGAACATTTCTCTTGATTTGCATTAGAAATAGAGCTAACACTAGTTTGACCTTGGGGAGGTCTTTTTCCTTGAGCTGTAAACTTACCCTTCTCTTGGATACTCAACGACGATTGCAACTGCGAAATGTTCGCATTTATGTCGTTGATCATGCGCTCATGTCTAGCAATGATTGCATTCCGGGTAGTGATGAATTGGTTTATTGCACCCTTAAGATTTCTTAACGGTGGAGTGATATATGGCCCCGGAGGTGGTGGTGCCCACACATGTCCCTGCATATGTGGTACTTGTTGAAAGGGCGATGATGGAGGAGGGGAAACATGTGAATTAGGATTCATTGCAGCATGTTTTTGCCCATAGCTAAAACCAGGATGATTTTTCCATGAAGGGTTGTAAGAATTTTCGTACGGTGCACCGAAATTACACTATCTCAATGAGGGTGGGTATCATTGGGCATTCCTTTATTGAATTTCCCGCCTCACAAATAGCACGCACTATCTCAATGAGGTTCGGGATGGATCCAGTTGGTCCTCTTCCCCATACCTCAAATATTTCTCGCATTCCTTTCTCAAGTAAATCGAGACGGTTATCCATCATACCACTTGTTTCCATGTGAAACAGGTCGAACGTCGATGGAGTGGAGGTCGCTTAACGAGTTCAATTGTGAGAATTAGGGTCAGATGTATCCAAGGATTGGGTAGTCTCGACGACATACCTTAGGGAGAGCTCGGCATCGTTGGCGTCTAATTAGACAAAGGGAGCTTCACACATAGTCTCAATGAGTTGTTTGGAATTCATATTCAGCCCATTGTGGAAGAAAGAAATGATTTTATGTTTATCAAGTCCATGATGAGGGCACGAAGTGACTAACTCATTAAAACGCTCATAACATCGATCGAACGACTTATTTTCTAGTTGTCGAAATGTTTCAAATTTGAGCATTGATGGAGTTCGTTCGATGTGTAGGAAAGAATTTCCTGAGAAATTTAAATTGTAACTCGTTCCATGATGAAATCGAGTTTGGGGGTAAAGATCATAGCCAGGTCTTAGCCTTATCCTTTAGCGAGAAAGGGAAGAGCTTGAGGCGGATCACATCGTTTGTGCAAGTTTGATCACTGAGGGTCTCGCACGCCTCCTCAAATTCCATAATGCGGAGATATGGCTTTCCTGAATCCATTCCATGGTAAGTGGAAAGTATTTGGATCACCCCATTCCTAAAGCGAAATTGCCCTCCATTATAGGGGAGTAAAACGCATCCCGGAGTGATAATGCGCTCGGTATATAAGAGCTCTGTCAACGGGTGATACGGGGCCTCTTCCTCATCGGCGGCTACACTACCATGTTGTGACATGGCACTCTCACTTGATGACTATGTATCCTCACTTAGTATGCTCGCAGCGAGCTCTGAAGTGTGTCCTAAGAGGGATGTCGGGGTGTGTGTAGGCGTGGGAGATGGAACCCAGAATTGTGGAACGTTAGGAGTGTGAGGGCTATCGGGGTCGTACTCAACTATCGAGTTTTCGTGAATGTGGGTTGGAGTATTATGGGGAGTTGGATTCAGTTCAGAATTTTGCATTAACAGACTTATGAGAGATGATGAGGAATATTTTTTTGCTTCTAATTTTTTTTATTTTTTTTTATGTTTTTGGATTTATTTTTTTTGAAATTTTTTTTGTCAAGGCTTGAGATTGAGTTAATCTAATCCTAAGGCTACCTAATTCCCCGGCAACGGCGCCAAAAACTTTACACGACTAAGAATGTGCCTTAGAAATGCGTACTCTCCAGGCTCAAGTTCAAGCCTATCGTGTTAGTAATAATCCGATAAGTCGGGTATCGATCCTCAGTGAAATAGGACAAACAAATTATAACGACGTTGGACACACGAAGGAAATCTAACGTATACTCTAAGAATAAGGAAAAGGTGATTTGAATGATGAAATATCCACAACTAAATGCAATTACTCTAAAATACTTAAAAGACTGAAGATGATTAAACTAAAACTTGAATTATATGATGAGAAAAACAGGACGGGAATACAATCCCTCAACCCTAGAGTATTGATGGTATAAAACTAATCATAAATTTAAGTGATTAAGTAGACCCAGAATTTAGTACTAGCAGGCATTACATATATGAGGATCAAGCCCGCACCATACATAATCAGAGGATGAGTAAATTGGTATTGCGATAGTTACACTCAAATTGCATTCTGAAGCATCTCGGTTACCTTAAAGCAAACGAGGTCCAAAGAGCTACAATTTTTGCATTTCTACGCAATACGGTCGTAATAAATTAATAAATTTAGAGGATTAATTTTATACACATACAACTATCACATCAGGTCGAGTTCATGGTCTGACCTTAAGAATCTAGTCGGACATATGAATAGATGAAGATAACACGTTTGGAATGAAAGAAAATATTTTTAATACTGAATGAAGATGAAAAGAATAAAAAATACTTACTAATAAAAGAATTACTGCAATAATTAAAGAAGGAATTGGAAGAAATTTACTTAAATTGATACTGGAATCAAAACTAGGGTTTACATGTTATTCTCCTCTAAAACTAATTACAAATTTCTTCCTTCACGAAGTAGAAGCCTCCTCCTATGTTGGGAGGATTTTACAATATATATTCTACGAAATAAAAGAGTTTGAACCAAGTAGGATTCTAATTTTTACAAATGGATATGTTCGGATAATCGATAACAGAACCAATCCTGTTAAGGGCTTCAGTTCGGTTCTGTCTTTGATTGCCTTTACAGAGAATTCTTCGAGCACCGAATCGGTACTTTTTTTCCTCCCTTCAGTTCGGTTCCATATTGTCTACTCTTCACAGGAAGTTTTTCAGGTGTAGGATCGGTTCGTTATTTCCTCCCTTCGGTTCGGTTCTGTCTTGACAGTCTTTGTAGGAACTTCCCCAGGATGGAATCGGTTCCATCTTATCAGCTTTTGCAGAAACCTTTCCTTATTGTACTTCTTTGGAGATTTTGGTACGAAACTCGGATTAAAATACTGCACACCTGTGAAATAGATGAAGAACACACGAAACTCGCCGTACTCATTAGAAACTTGTCAATAGTAATGATATGATCTAAATCCACTTGAATTACACTTCGCAGAGCGATAAAAGCCTCTAAATTAAGGGGATAAATGGGAAGGATTTAAGCCTAATCAAATACATAACAAGGCATATTGCACTATGAATTTCTAGACTCAACAAAAATTTATGCACGTATCACGTCACTATGGTTTAGAGTTGAAGAGTATTACAATTCCCAAGAAAACCTTATGGATCACTATTAGAAACTTTAGCTTGTGAGATTTGTGCCTTTCACCCTTTCAGAGTGTTTTACGCAATCTCCCAATCACAAGTTGATTAAACTTCATTTGGGTCTGCACTTTAAATTGTTGTATGATCTCATTATTCTTTATTAAATTTTTGGCTTGATCACTGAGAACGACATCACTTTCGAGTTATAAGAAACATGTGTCTTTAAGTTTGTCCCGATCGGTAGGTTTTCATCCATACACCTACTACTTTTCCATTTCGCATCCATTTTTCACCCATACACTTCACTCATTACACTCCCATGCTTTTCCATATTTTCACATATTTCCCCACACCATCACCTATCATCTCCATATCATCTTTAATTTTCAATTAAAAGAGTGTTGATTCCAAATGTTAAATGTCTTCATTGTTGGCTTGAAAAGATAGAGAAAAAAATAGAAAAAGAAAAAAGGAAAAAAAAGAAAAAAAGAGAGAAAAGAGAGAAAAAAAAAAGAGAGAAAAGAAAAGAAAAAGAGAGTTTGTGGTTAGTTTTATTTAATAAAGACATTTTTCTTCAAGTATAGAACACTCTTCTATCACATCCATATTTTATGCATCACACATCCATCACTGATCATCCATCCATACATCACCATACAACCTCATATCTCATCCTTCTCATTTCATTTCCCCCTCACCCATTATCATCCATGTTCCCCTAGGTGTTCGGGAAAATAAAAGTCAACATGGTGAATGACTCGATGTTCTTATTATAGTGGTTAGCAATCTTTCATGAGATCACTTTTCTTTCTAAATGTTCGTTCTTTCTTATATGTGTGTGAGACATTTGAACTTGCTTACATTTACTCACCTCCTCACACATAAGAGCGATACACTTACCCAAATCTCGAGAGTTTGATTGAGAGAGATATATTCCGTGAGATTTTGAAGTTGAAGCGTTGATTTCGAAAAGGCAATCTAGGAATTACTCTTATGATACTTGAATCGTTTTGACGGATTCACACTACACACGTTGAGTTCTAGGAAGGATGTTCCTTGAGTATCTTCATAGTTAAACTTTTTACACATCCTAGCTTGTATTTCTGAAAATATTTCTCTCATGGATGGATTGTGCGATCATTCTATGTCTAATAAGAGATTGACTGCCTTTGAATAAATCTTTGCAAATAAAGAATTTTGTGGGTATATTCCCTGCAAAACCCTCACGAGACAAAACTCGTCCTATAGGGAAACCTATAGGTTTAAAGGCTTGCTGCACATGCTAAATGCAATCACAAGTGCCCGCAAAAGTGGTACACTTTTGGTTTCTTATCTTTCTGTTTCTCTTTCTCTTTCTCTTTATCCTATTGCTCGAGGAATAATCAAGACACACCAAACCTAAGTCCTCAACCAAAGGAATTAATATGTTCTCTCCATATAATCAATACTTATGAATGCCATCTAGCTATTTAGTCTCCATACATGAGATACACAACCTTTACCTTTGGGTCGGAGCGAATACTAATCACTATTTCCACTAACAAGGCTACTCTCATCACCAAAGTTATTTCACAATACATCTCAAACAAAGGGTTACGACATTTCCATTATTAGCCTATAAAACCACATGTGTTCACCGAACTACCATCAATTACGATATCACCCCAAAGGATCAAATAGACCTAATTACATCACTGACATTAACTACTCGTAAGCGTCGTACTTAAGGATTATATATATCTTTTAATCACCAATCATTAATGTCTAGTCGAGACATCCTAACAATCCACTTCTACTGTTGACTATATGCAACTCATGCCATTTGCCTAATGGGCATCATCCCATTTTATCGACATCTCACATGATTCTATTCTATTAAAATTTTAACATAAGAACCTCACAGTAACAACCATAGTATCATCACTATAGTCTAACATGGACACCCATAAATTACTATAATTCTAATAAAAAAATACAGAAGCAATTAACAACTATCAACCTAATTGTGTGCCACTTGGCACTAACTTACATGTCGTGCTAACCTCTTTGATATTACCATCGAGGACACGAACCAAGTCTTAATCAAACTAGCATGATTGGCCCTACCCAATATCGACGTCTAATGATCTAATACCGACATCACCACGTCACACCCGAAAGGAATCTTGAATCTAGAGCTTTGATACCATTTGTAATGCCCCGACCTGGATTTATGAGTTATCTGTGAGTCAACTCGGTTCGACCCAAGCGTTAGTTGTGAAGTGAAATGAAAGAATCTAAATAATGTTGCTAATCTAGTTTTATTTGAGTGAACATTTCACTTGTTAGGATGTGATTCCGATTTCAAAGTAAACTATGTGAGGGACCCATGGGGATCACCCTGAAGTTCAACTAAATAGAGACACTAATGTAAAATAAATAAAGTATAGTTACCTATATAGCGCTCTCAAAATACGAAACCACACCCAACCTGCCGTAACAAAGCGAGGGTGTGAGACTATACCCAACGGGAATATACCAAGCAGTATAGAAATAAATGACAGAAAGGATACTCACACACTACAACCACATGCAAATGAAAATATGTATGTATCTACATATATATATATCTATATATACCTTAAAAATACATCTTTTAATGCATTAACCATTTTACTTTCGAAAATCTTACTTGTCCAAATTAATTTACCTTAATCTTGTAAAAGACTTCCTTTACTCCTTCATAACATTTCTCACTTTATTTAGCACGCCCAGCTCAACACTTGAAAATCACTACATCTTATTTATCCAAACACATTCCTTTACCGAAATCACTTTTTTTTATTTTAATACACTTTAGTATTTTGTTTGAAACTCAACCACCGTGTTAGAAAATACTTACTAGTCATTTGAAAACTTGTTTCATTACATACGTATGCAAATTATGGGTTTGACCACTTGGTTTCTTAATTATCCATTTACCCACTTGCTTTACCCTTTTTACTTCCTTTATGGACATTAATAGATTTACGCATGTATCTGTACATTTCACTATATTATTGGAACATTTATTATGTTCATTAAAGTTAGGTTGTATTAACATAGTTTACCACACAACCCATTTATTAACATGTTCCATATTTTTTTTTTTCTCGAAATCTTCCAACACCGCATACTTCCACGGGCTCCACATCGGCGACTATGCGCACCATATGCTCTGGCCAACATTTTACGGCTTTTCACCTAAAAGCTCTGGGTCCTTCTTACTTTATCCTGGTGTCATCCGAGTTCCTTTTATGTGTTTTAAAATTTTATAAATGTCCACATTATTTCACTTTTCCTTTTTAACTGACTGAAGCCAAAAATCTAGGACATTACCTCCCTAACTTATGTTACATTTTGAAATCTTACCATTTTATGTCCTTCGCACTTTAGCCTCGATTTTATTCCAAAATCACATTCATTTAGGACCACTTTATGTAACACCTATTCCAATATTTTATTTCATAAAAATATTTCACTTTAAGTAAAATTACTATTTTACCCATTTGTTTCCAAAACCACCTTTCAGTCCATTTTCATATGTGTTAATATTCTCAAAGACACTATTAAGTTATTCACACCATGTTCCTAAGGTTTTTTAATAATTTAACACCTTTTTACACTTGGAGTAATATTCATCTTAATTGGAAACACTTATACACTTTTAATCGATTTTTAATTTCATAAGTGTTAATCTTTTACAACATTACTAAGTTACACAATAATTTTCCCATGTTTACCCATTAACACTTAATGAATAATTTTATCCACACTTTCCCAAACACATATTCCGTTACTTTCTTCATTCAAGAAATACATTTACATTTAGGACTACTATTATAAGAAAATACCATTTCTTTCATTATTTATATAGTCTTACACTATACTCTTATCACATTATTAATTCTTATTTCGCACACTAAAATTTCTAATTTTATCATTCCACATCTAAACTATATAATTCTTCCTTAAACTTGTTTATACACTTCATGTCACATCACTAAGTGTTTTATGAATGAGAGAATAGACTTTAACCTTAAAATTCTTTTAAATGGCTTAAACACATATTTCATTATAAAACTCATCACACTTGCAAAAATACATTTTCAAGACATAATGGACATCTTTGTTTCTTCAACCTAAACAAATGTCTATTTATCATAAAAATATTATTTTTGCAAGAATATTATTTCATCAATGTTTAACAAAAATATGTCATTATCTACAAACATTTTATTTCATAAAATGTTTTCATCAATACTTCTAGAAAAGACATCATTTTCATACAACGTCAACTTTTTTTATTTCAAAACCTTAAAAAAATTATTTCTTCCTTATTTTCAACAAAATAATATTTTTCTAAATTTTTTTTTCATAAAAATGTTTATTATCTTCTACACATTATTTACACTATTTAACTAAATGCACCCTACTCAAATAGTCTAACAACAAGACTACGAATGCAAAATATCATCTTACACTAAGAGTAAGGATTTTCCCACCTCTAATGGCTCCAATGGTGATAGGAATGTTGGTGTAGGAGGAGAAACCCCCACCTCCAAAGGTGACCTCAAGGGATTACCGAATGCATCCTCCAAAAGATCCAAAATGCTCTTCTTCCAAGCTGCCATGCAATAACCTCCTTTGAACTCCATGAAAACCCACCTTTAACTTCTCAAAAAACCCCTAAATATAACTCCAAAATTCGTAGCTCTTCTTTGTTAATGGTGGAAATGGGTATTGTTTATTCAAATGTGGAGGAATATATCATAAAAATCGTGATTTATGATTGCTCTATGGTGGAGGAGTGGTGGGCTTGTGGTGGGTGGAGGTGGAAAACCACCCTTCTTCCATTTCTCCCAACACAATAAAACCCAAATATATTAAAAAAAAACTTATAAAACCTCCTTAACTCTCTAAATACCCATTTTGCCCCTTCTGGGTTGATCTGAGCCCGACAACTCAAAGATCCAATGCTCCAGATTGTGACAGCGCACAAGAGTAATCAGATCTAAAAATTGACTAAGGTCGTTGGAACGACTTACCCTATGTCATTAAAATGACATCACATATGTCATTGGAACGACATCTAATGTCGTTAGAATTGTGGATCGCGTAACCCTTTGCGCGATCTGCTCCTGTAAACCAGTAGCACGTCGTTAGATGTCCTGCTTTTGTGACCCTCCTCATGACCACACTATGTCGTTCGAACAAAAGGCCCTTGTCATTTGAACGACCCTTTTTCCTCTTCTTTTATTTTTTTCTCCAATTCTTATCCACAATTCTTGCTTAATTATAATTAACTCGTCTTCAACTTATAATCCTTATATAATTTAATTAATTTATCGGGGCGGGATATTATACATAAACTCAAAATAAAAATTATCAGATTTGTGGTTTCATGAGAAAATCAACATCATAAAATGATTTAACAGAGTCATGATACAAAGACAAACATGATCTTCCTATAATCTTAAATGTGCAACTTTGATCTGTATATTAAAACAAACCATGTTATTAATAAAAATGAGGAAAACAAGGCCAACTCTACTCTATAAACTTATCGTGTGACTAATTTGCACATACACCTATTAAATCTTTGATCTATACTTAACTCAAAGATACCCATATGTAGGCATTCTCAAACACTTGGTAGGCATACGAAGTAAGAGATTTTAAAAGCATGGCCTCATAACAATATATTTATGAAAAAAAAGTAATTATGTCTACATGTGAGGGATATTAAGATATCACCAGACGCCTCTTGTAGATTTATTGCAGTAAGTCAAAATCTAAAACATAGTAATATTTAATAAAACAGACTAAAAAAAACTATATATGACAGATAGTTACTTGAAACAATGTTATATGTAAGAAATAGTAGTAAGAGTTTAGACAAAACCATGGATGATGAGTGATTTGTGTTGTGGGAGAATGGGTTTAAACTTGGTGGTGAGTAATGGTTCAGTTCAGAAGTTTGAGCCAAAGCACATTAATACATTACAAAAGTAGAAACCATTTACCTTCTTGACCCATGCGTGAGACAGAGTCAGAGAGGGAGAGTTCTGAGATGGGGTAAGTGTGAAATTTCTGTGAGTCATGTACGAGTATGAAAATTTGAGAAGGAACCTAATTTCAATCGTTAGATTGTTTATTGGATTAATGGAGAGAACTTAATCATTAGTGTAAACACAATACAAGATTTTAAAAAACGTAATTCAGACAAACAAAACAACTGTAAAAAAATGTAAACACAAAGTCAGATACGTGTAAAACCTAAAAATGTGAACTTAGCCTTAAGCTAAACTGAGCAGAAAAAATGTAAAATGAGCCTTGAAGAAGATGTGCCAGAGAGAGGGAGAGATGAGAAGAAGAACAAACCTCAGACATGTCTCTCACACACACGCTTTACCTCATTTTGAATTAAAGTATATTTTAGAATTAAAAAAGAGGGGGAAAACATTCTAGGCAAATGGAATTGAAATTTCTGCCGTTGGATTAAAATGAGAGACATTGTATCATCATCGTTAATTATATAGATTACTAATATATCCTTAATATTTAAATCATTGTGAAATTTTAGAAGGAAAAGTAATTTTTAGGGGTAAGAGGTAGTGCGGGAAAAAATTCAACTTATGATATATAAGTTATCTCTGATGACATCATATGAATAGTGTTGCATTTTTACCCGTTGTTTTATATATATATATATATATATATATATATATATATATATGTGTGTGTGTGTGTGTGTGTGTGTGTGTGTGTGTGTGCGCGCGCGCGCGTAAAGAGACGTATCTAGGAATTTTAGTGACTGGGGGCATATTTAACAATGAACGTCAGGAGTTTGGGAGCGGGAAACCTCGAGCCCATTTTTTTAAGGTTATTTCAAAGTTAACAAAACATAATTGCTCAAATATTTAACAATTACACAATCAATTACTAATAACCAAAACAAACCACTGTACATTAACCCTAAATTCATATTATCCATTTTATTTTTATTCAATTGATAACATTTTAATATATAAATTTAAGTGTTTTAACAACTAATATAGTTCCATCAATCTCAAACATAAATTAATATGTTATGAAAAAATGACATACAAGTATCTAAATTAATCCATCACAATATACCTAACATTGAACATTTCAACACACATATAGCCCTATAATTTGAACCCTGAATTCAGATTTAACTCTAAAATTAAATTTAGCATCAACCCTCGCACTAGCAATAACAATGAAAATTAGTATCCACGTGATAAAATTTAACCCAAGTGTAAAATCAAGAGAAATAAAAATATTGAGAGAGGGAGAGAGACAGAGAAATGAAAGAATGAGAAGTGATAAATGAAAAATAGTCCTTTGTTGTCTGGCCCGAAAAGGACCTAGAAATCCAATCGAAGAGAGAAAACTCACGGTTTTGTTCTTTGTCAACTAGAGAGTAGTGGGAACCCCTCCTCTTTTCACCCTTTCTAATATTTTGCCAGTGACTACTATGACCTGGGCCACTACTTTTCAAAGAAGGGGGACTAGAAGGCATAAACTATTTATCAAAATTTATCCTTAACTTTTAACAAATTGTATCTTACCCTTAAAATTTTCTTTTGACACGTGTAATTTTTTTATAAAAGTGGCCTTGTCCATGTGTTTGTGTGTGTGCATGTGTTTAACCCGACCCGCTGGATTTCCGTCCCTCACCGCCCCTAATGAGACGGGTTAAGAACCCGTATAAAATAAATGGTGCGGGTATGGATTTAAAACAAAAACTTTAATTAAACGGGACGGGTTTGTATTTACTATATATAAGCATAACCCGCCCCTCCCCATTTGTTTATTATATTTACTTGAATACCCTTCTTTAATATACTATTTACACCAAAACCTCATATATAAGTTATGTATGCGGTATGTGGGTCTAACATGCGGGTTTTAACTCCCCTCGAGCGAATTTTTGACCCATGTAATGTAAACGGGGCGGGACGGGTTTATGAGGTTTACACTTAATCGGGTTAGAGTTGGGTTAAACTAACCCCGTCACGGATCGTAGGGTAGGGCGGGTTAATTTTTTTCGGGGGGTGGGTTTAGGCTTTGGCAAACCCGACCCGTTACTATCCCTATATGTGTGTGTGTTCTACAACATTTTATGAATCATTGTAAGAAAATATGGGAACTTTTGATTGTCAATATGACTTTTGAGAAATTGAGGTAATCACAAATTTTAGAAGATTAGTGATACGAATTCACCGACACTCTTTGCAGTGTATCTATATTTTTTCTTGAAAGTGAATACGCAAAAATAAAATAAAATATAACGTTCAAAAGTCACAAAAAAAACATTATATTTTAATACGTCATTACACATAAATAATTACTTCTAAATCAATGCAACTTGGAGATAAATTTAAAAGACACGTCACACGTGCCTTCCACTTGCTAAAAGATGTGCGAAGATGAATGGGGTTCTCACAACATCTTCCAATTAGTTGAGGATAAAAATCCTCGTAACGTGGACTCTTGAGTTTACCGACAGATAATTAAGACCGGTCACTTTTGTTGGCCAACTAATAAAAATAGAGGCATGATAACATGTGCCATAAGAGTACACATTAAGAACTTTAAAATAATAGGAATAAAGTTTCGACATACAATTAATAGTACACAGATACTCATGTAGAGCTTTTATATTTACTATTTTGAAGTTCAAAACATGTGCGCTAAAAACATAAATTATCATTTTTCCTAAAAATAAGATATGAGGAAAAAGTTGGGGGAGGTAAAGCACTTGTTAGCTCAATTATTAAGAAGTAAAAAATGTGCCCGAACGCCAAGTTAGCTGCCGTCGGAGTATATAAATTACACGGGATAGCAAACCTAAAACTTTGAATAATTTAACTTGCACCAAAGTTTTATTTTAATAGTCAATCCTTGTTTATATCCTTTCTCACAATTGGGTTAGCTCCAATTATCACCGAGCATGATCCCTCTGAGATAAAAGAATACCATGTAGGGTAGGGGTAAGAATAGCCAACAATGATGTTATCAATTCTCCACGGTAGCTTCGCACATTACATGTAACTAATGTGTATATGCCATTCGTGATTATGACCAACGAACAACATACGTCAATAATGACAATCCAAATAATGATAAATAGAGAAGATTAAAGAAATAAAATTATATAATAAAAATAAAACAAATAAAATTCTACCATATTTACTATTCATGTCAATAATTAAAAAAATATAAAATTAGCGTTGAAAACATTTTTCCAAATAAGATTATTGGGCCATCTCACAAATAAGGAGCCTAATTGCTTCGGTAACCGACTTAAGCTTTCCAAAGCTTATTAAACCAAACTAATTTGGAACCGCCCTAAGCCGTTGTCAAGTTTGAGTATGGTTGGATGGACGATTTGTGTTTGCAACTCATTATGCATTTGGATTATAACTGAGGCTTGTATTATATCCAAACATTAACATACCGCCACCAAAATAAACCAAATATGTTATCATATTATATGCAGACATGGGAGCTCTCAAGATAATATGTGAAGGGCGATTCTTAAATCTTTAAGTCTGCCTTAAACTATCAACTTGTAGTAAATAGCAGTGAATTTTCCAAAAGCTTACCAACTCTCGTTCTCTCCTCATAGATTTCTTGGGTTTTATGAAAAGCACTAATCACAGTAACATGCACATACCTCCTCTATCTCTTTCAACCCTCTAAATATCTGCCAAACTCATAATTAAAGCATACAATAGTAGTCAGCAGGTACTTCAAGTTGTTGTACCTCTTATCTTTTTTTGTTCCCCTTTCTTCTTGGTGTTTGTTAGAGGAAAGACTTTTCACACAAACATCTATGGTTGAATAAGCATCTATATTAATACGTTAGGTTGAAGAATAAACTTCAGGCATATGACTAATAGAAGCCAAGAAGACCCGAAGTGGTGGCGAGACTGAACATTTATGAAATGGTGAGCCGATGGTAGAGAACCTTAATGGCATGGCACATTAGTATTTCGTTGTAAACTAATGGGTAAAATAGTCATAGTAAACTCCTTACGATATGACACGTGTTAATAGCATTAATCATCCAAACCAAAAAATCTGTATATCTAAAGATATATATAAAACTGAAGCGTAAACTCCTTATGACATGACACGTGTTAATAGCATTAATCATTCAAACCAAAAAAAATGTTGGTTCTCCTTATCAACCCCTTCGTTTGTATATATGAGCTCTCACAATTGATACTTAGACTTCTTTTCTCCGATCTATTCATATGCCCATGATTCTCTATCTCTTTTTCTCTCCTCTTATTTTTATTTACGCATAAAATTAATTTAAGTTACTAATTTTTTTGGTAGCATACCATGAGGTGTTCGGGCAGCTTATGCGCACCTCGACTAATCATCATTCACGGTTCATGGCTTCCGCTAGTCAGGTATTATTTTGACAGTGTCGGAGATCGAATTGGGACCAAACTCAATCCACCCTCAAGACTGTCTCAGTGACAGCCTTATACTACTGAGTCATTTAAGTTACTAATGCAATGTATATGTGTGCTATATAATTTACTTCCATTATAAATTCTTAATTCACAGGAACGATCTAGCTTGCAAATGGTGAATAACACGACAATTGGGAGTTTCATTTCAAAATCGAATGGAGTTCACCGTAAGACCCCCTCTCTCTATTAAAGGTACCCAGTTGGTCTTTAAAAATAGGTTTGAACCTAGAATTTTTGGGATTTTCCCTCTCTTGCGCCCTCTATGTATCAATTTACATGCAATTGAAATCATTCTATTCTATCAGTGCACCCCCTCTATGTATCAATATACATGCACCAGATGCAATCAGACACAAGTATTGCATCAGTAGTAACATATATTGTATAATGCTAGAAAGAGGAAAAATGCTAACAAAATGACAGTTCTTGGTGTTAATGAAGTAGATTTAGTGATGATGGTTTCACTCTCACATAAATTTTAATTCTTTAAAATAATATTAAACATTCACACAAGTTTTCTTATTTTATATTAAAAAATATTATATGTAGGTATCCACAAATATTATACTAACATTAACTAATTTTTATATGTAGGTATCTAAATATTTTGCTAGATGTCAAAGTATTTTCCAAAACTATAACCATGAATTAGATGCTCTTTTTAGTAATGAAGTATTGTAGTTCGGTTTGCTTTATTTTACTGCTACTAATGTTTATTTGTTATGATTTATTTGTTTTTAGGGATTTACAATTTGTGGTGGAGGATTTTGATAATTAACCTATTTTCTTTGATGCTATTGCGGTATTTGCAATACGTTTATCTTTTTTAGTGGATTGGAGTTATTGGGATTTGCAATATGTTTATCTCTTTTTTAGTAATGAGTTGTTCTTGCATAATTGTTTGCGTTTTTTTGTTTGTAAAAAGTCAAATGGTTGAGTTCTAATGAATTGAATTTTATTTCACGCCATACATCGCGTAGTCTGCATACTAATATTACTCTAAAATGATATACAAGCATTTAGGATTTCTTTTCAAAATGAGTCTATCCACGTAAGTTGACCATTAAGTAGACAATCCATGTAAGCTGACCATTAAGCTGATATATATTGAAAGTATACATCTACGTCAAGGAGTCGTTCATTCATCTTCACATGGACTTAACTGACCATTCATCTTCATATTCCATAGCCGTCCATTCCGCACTTAAGAGTCCTCATCAACAGGACACTCCAGGTCATATGCCATTCCATCCCATTCTCCAAATAAAGAACCTAAGGTAAATTCTCTCTCTCTCTCTCTCTCTCCCGTTACGAATACACTGTATTCTCTCAACTCATTCACAAACTTGATTTTGCAATCATCAGTTCATCACCGATCATGTGAGATTTAAATTATTTTTTTTATTTCAAACCCCAAACCCTAATTTTTTTTGATAGATTCAAACAAATAAAAAGGTAACTCCTTAAGATTATGAGTTTTTTGTGTAGATCTAAGATTGTTTTAATTTTTTTCTCACATATATTTTTTTTGTATTTTTGCAGCTCTAATATTGTTTTAACTTTCATCGCATCTCTTTTTTTTCTGATTATTTTCCCTTCCAGATTGAAGGGTTTTAGTTAGGTTATGTGATTTGAATTTGTAGAGATATTGGCTATTAAGGTACTAACTTGGTCTCTCAAATTTGATTCTTTTTGTTGGGTGTTGCGGGTAGTCTCTCTTAAGATACCATATCTGTCTTTGTTTTATATTTTTTTGTTGAGAGTTTAGTTTGGTACATCTCAAAAATGAATTAGGCACTCTCTCATATCTAAACTACACCATATCTATGTTTTTTTTTTAATTCTTTGTTTCCTCGTATTTGTTTTCCTTTCTTATTAGTTTATTTTCATTTTATGCTTAGTAATGTTTCTCATTTTGTGTGTTCACAATTTCTTAGATGGGTGTAAGGGTGATTTTGTTTGCATTATGCTCAAATACAAGATAAAGAAACACGACTTAACTTCTCTGGTGCTTTTGTTGATTCACTCCACCCATCAGACACGCCATGCATTCTTTGTCCAACCTTTCACCAAACCTATCAAGTCAAGTCCACGCCATCTTAAATTTGGAATCTCTCCTTCAGCCCCTCTCAAGCCTCAGTGAGATTGGGTCTTAGAGATTTTATGGACTTTGATTTTGTTTAATATATAGAACATGGTTGGTTTCAACTATTTTTTTGTAATTTTTTCTCCATTTTTATATTTAACTGTACAATTACCTATTGAATCCCAAATACACTCCATTTTATATTTTGATAATTATATGACTTTAATTTTGTGTATTAGCGTGATAAGTTGTAATTTTAAGAATGTTGATGGTATTGGTGATATGCATTATGGTATTAGTGGCTTTAGTTTTCTATATAACCTTGACAAGTGCAAATTAATGACTCAAAATTTTGTATAATAACTTGATTAGTGTAAATTTCAGGTGGTAATATTTTGGTGTGTGTGCATTAAATATTTATTTTATTTTTACCCTTAATTCTTTTGTTTTGAGCTTTGGTTTTGGCTTTGTGATGGGATATATCTATACTGATCTTAATGTCATTTTTTCTCTCTCTTTCTTCTATATTCAAACCTATATTTATTATGTAAGTTTGAATTCATTTGGATTCATTGTGGAGTTAGGCAATTGATGTGTTTTCAATTATTGGATTCATTGTGGAATCCAATCAGTACCATAATGAGATTACAAGATAATCTCAAATTAGTTTTCCCTTATTGATTGAGATATTTCTTTCTCTGTTTTTCCATATTATATTTCCTAAGTACATTGGGAATTCATACAAACTTGATCCAGTAAATCAGTTTTAGAGACTGGGCAGACATTCAAAACTTGCCCATTATTTTGGATCTAACCAAGTGAAAAACGCGAATAGTGGTGTAGTGCATATATTTTATTCAGTTAGTACATGGGTTCATGGATTTTTGCTTTGAAAAAATGCCTAACTCAGCATTTAAAAACTTTCAGACATGAACCAATACCCATAGAACTAGAATGTGGTAATAAATAAAATATCTCAATTAGTATTTCTCATATTCTCTCAATTTATGATTTTTTTTTATGAAAAATTGTTTTCATTTGTTATTTTTATAGTCCAAGATTGTTCATGTGGTTGGCGGTATTGTATGTTCACTGGAGATGTTTTGTCTAGAAGACTGATAAGTAGGCCACAAGACTAAGGGATTCACTTCCCATTTTTTCCATACTAATGTTACGCAGTAAGAATGATCAATAGAGAGATGTTTTCTCTAGAAGACTGATAAGTAGGGCACAGGGCTGAGGGATCACTTCCCATTCTTTCCATACTATTTTCATCAGTAAGCGACTAGGATCCTCACCTGGTTAAATGATGTGTTCACTAGACATATATTTAACTAAAATATGTTTGTTATATAATTTATGTTTGTTGACTTTAGTTATGTCTAAATGAGTATTTTACTTATTTTTGTCTTCAACAAAAAACAAGTACTTGAGTTCCAGTACAAACTGTATTTTGTCTCTTTAGTTTGGTTAAATTTTACACTACCTAAATGAAGCTCACAGAGATGTTAGGAAATATATTATGAAGGAGGAGAATACTTCTACTAGAGAGGTTGTAAATTCAAATCCGAACGATGAATTAAATGAGGATGTAAAGTTAAAGTCAGATGGTGAAACATATGAGGATGAAAAAATAGTAAATGCAAGCCCTTAACATGAGCCAAATGAGGAAAATGTGTGTAGTAATCTATTCGAGTATCATTTGCTACAAATTCGAGTATGTATTAGCTTTTTGTATTTTTCAACTTCTGCCCAATTCTATTTATGTTCACCAAAAGAAATAATAAAAGAGAAAAAATCAAGAAAATACAAGAATACAAATGAAAGATATTTCAATTAGTCTATTGCATTGTCAATTCACATCAGGTTCATTGATTTTCATAAAGGATTCCCTATTGGGAAAACTGATCAATATTCTGCATCGAGTACTTTGTTATGAAAATTAGAGACAAAGACGCATTCACAAATTTATGTTCTGAAAAGAATTTGTATAACCTTTTATGTAACACCCCATATTTTAGAGGATATATAAATTAATTAAATTAGTGAGTTGGATTTATTTAATTTGGAGAAATTCATTTAATTTGCTGATTTAAATTTAATTTATTTAAATTGGAGAAATTATTGAATTTGGAGATGTAGAATTTATTATTTAAATTTGGGGATATAGAACTTCAAATTAATTCGGGTTATTGAAAATTTTCACATGTGTCGCATTTTGAGGTTGAAATTGGAAAATTTTATAAAGTATCTCGGATGACAATTCTGAGTGCACGGTTGAGTCCGGAAGGGTCGAGATAGTCGAAAAAGAGTACCCGGGGGTAGTAAATGGGTCTCGGGGCATTTTTAGACATGATCGAGCCCATACGGGGGCATTTAAGTCATTTTTAATTGGCCAATAGGCTTAATTACGGGATTGAGGAATTTTAACCTAGGTTTAAGTGTGTTGGGCAGCCATGAGTCATTTCAAAACACAAAGGGTTGAGAGAGGAGAGAAAGGAGAAAGAAGAAGAAGGAAAGAAGGATGACAAGAGCAATCCGGGCAAGAATTTCGACATGGGATCGTCGGATTTAATCCCCCAAGGCAAGTGTTTTCTTGATTTAATTTGAGTTGTAGTTAATGATGTAAATAGTTGTAATTATGTCAATTAATTCTGGAAATTTGGAAGTAGGAATTTGAATTGAAATTTGTGGGTTTATAGTGAAGAAGAGGAAGAATAACCATTGATAGGGGATTTTTAACTTTGTGAGAAATTGGGTTAATAGTGAAATTATAACTTAATTTGAGAAGTGAACAACATGATTAGATATTGGTTTTTGAATCTCCATTAGTGGTATTGTTGGAAGAAATTGTTAATGATGAAGTTTGGGTGGATTTAGGATGAATCTTGGGAGGTTTTTGGGTTAAAATATCTGGGTATAATCGAAGGTTTTGGAGCTTTAATGGCGATTCTGTCCGCGTAGCGCTGTAGAAAATCGCGTTTTCTACATTTTGTCATACGAATTCGGATTTACGTGTCATTTGTGGCCACGCATAGCAAATGGAGAGTAGTACGCAGTACTAGGAATTTCATTACTGAGGCACATATTGTGAAATGTCTAAAATACCCTTGGAGTTTTAATTAGTGATGAAACTTTCCCGAATTGAAACTAAAAAATTGTTGGGAACTTTGTGAGACTAATATGAACTTAATCAAGTATATATGAGGTGAGATATATAATTATATAAATTATATTAAATAGTGGGATGTAGTTATTTTGGTATTGGATCGTATTTAATACGAGCGAACTAGTAATAATTGGAATATATATATATATATATATGAATGTGTGAATTATATATATAAATATGGGAATACATAATCCAATAGAAAAATGATAATAGGTTACGGGAATACCTAAAACAATGAAAGGTTGTGTGAATACCTAATATTTTAATAGGGTGCGTGAATACATATTTGATTGTTTTATTATGTGTATGACATACCTAGCTGCTTGCTATCGCGGGGGGGGTTGTGTAGAGACGGTCTTATCCTGAGTGACCTTCGGGGGGATATTTGACTTGTATCTCAGAACATAGGACTGTGAAAGACTTATTTGTGAGTTGATAAGTCCGCTGACTATGGGAGCGTAGGTATGTGCGTGACCCATAGGTATGTGAACTATTTTCGCCGCCAATATGTGTGATTTGTTTATATGGTTCGTGGGACATTTCCGAACCGATAGTCCTTGTTTGAGTACGAGACGTACCGGGACATGATAGCAGAGTATGCAATGCACTATAGGTGTATCCTTAGGGTGCTGTGTTAGTATATATATATAATGGTGGTGGATATATATGTATACTTGTGATATAATTACAATGTGATAATTGTAGGCTATTAAGATTGTGTTAATACATATATATAATAGTGAGGGATATATATGTATGCTTATGGTATATCTACAATGAGATAATTACAGACTATTAAGATAGTGAAATCTTATATAAACGTAAATAGTAAATACTTGACTTTAGTGTGATAACACTTATTTAAAAATGATAATTGTTGAGATCAAATATGATATACTACTACGAGGGGTAACTAGAAGGATAAGCCTTTTTCCTAGTTAGAAGTGTGTCATATGGCTAGGCGGAATAAATGAATGCGATAGGTGTGCACTATAGAAGAGAGGTGAGATTGTCCTCAAGAGAGTGGGACCGTAAAAGCAATTATGAACATTATATACTACGCATTTCATTTATTGCAATAAAATGCTTGCTAAACATTTTTATAAATCGGGTTCTGACCCGTTTCTTGTACTTCTTCTCTCTTGTCTATGTATATGTATATTAACAGGTGTCCAGCCACAGGGATGCCATAGTTGACTTATCTATTCCAGGGTTACGCAGCTGCAACATTGTGGATGGTTGCAGGATTTGATTTAGACGTATCATTTCTTTATTCCTAGAGTAGGATTCTTATCTCAGTTGTAGATTCATTCAGGTCATGTTTCCCCTTTTTACTTTTAGACTCAGTATTTGGTTTATGTATTCATTTATTGAATTATTATTATTGGGATTTTGAGCTGATTGTTTATTCGGCATGTCATTTAGTCATTTAGTACTGTTTTAGACTCATGGTTTGGATGTATGGTTTATTTGTTATTCAGCATGCATATTTAATTGTTTAATAAAAAGATAAAATTTGACATCAGTCTTTTTGGATACTAGGTGGTTAGTAAAGTTTTAAAAAGTTTTCGACAGTGATGCTAAGAATGAACCCCTGAGATTCCTGTTTTAAATTTGATATAGGACTGATCACCCGGTATTTATTTGGGCGGGGTGTCACAGGTGGTATCAGAGCATCAGGTTCTAGTGTCCTTAGGATCTGTATGGCTTTTCACGTTTCAGTTTAGCGTTCTTTGATGTAGAGCGTTATGATAGGATTGTCGAATTCATCTACGTATGTGATTTCGTTCTCCTGCTATCAAGTATAGTTGATGTGATTTATGTACGAGTACGGTTAGGTTTAGAACACCGAACATTATAGGACAATCAACGGGGACCGTTAGAAGGAATGCAGGAGGAAGGCGGCAGAAGCAATAGAGTAATCTGATAATAGTAATGGCGATAGAAGCCACCACAATTGTTGTTTAGAAAAGTGATGATAGGAAAATCTCGGGGACAGTAGTTTCCCGTAGCACAATCAAGGATGAAAATGGTGAAAATATTACACTCACCCAGCGTAGTCAGCAAGGGGTGGGGAAAGTCGAAAGGACTCTTTCGAGGAGCCATCGATAAGAATCCAGAAAAAAAAGGAAGTGTGATAAACCAATGGAAGGAGAAATCCAACGACAATTATGTAGGGTAGAGTAAAACGATACTCAGTAGTAAATTTTGGGCAATAAAATTTTAAGCTCATAGGAGCATCGTAAAGTGACAAGAGCCAGTCACTACATATAAGAAGAATATGGGATTAAATGAAAAATTTGAGTACAATTTAATCGTTAGATTTTCGATCTGTTGTTCGGACAGGGGTGCGAATGAAGTTTCGAAACTTATCACAAGTGAGCAAGATAGAAACTGATCGCGAGAGAGAAGTTAACTTGGTTAGTGAACTTCGTACCCGACGAAGGGGATACGAAGTATATGAAGGGTACATAAGTTATTAATGGGCTCGTGAGTTGAATACAAAAGCGTGAGTGTAAAATCCGAATAAGATGACTAGTGTCGACATCATCAAGGTTGTGCGTTACAAGTTTATATTAACGCTTCCATGGGAAGTGAATCTTGAGAATTGAAAATTGAGCTGAAAAGAAAGACTGAATTTAACGGTGTTAGTGAAGCACCACATGATGGTATACCCAGTAGGGACCCAGTTAAATGTTTCGATTAAATTGAATTTCTACCAAGTAATGGTGGATTCAGTCAGGGCCATTGAGGACAACAGCAAGTCCAAGAGGGCCAGCGAAGCCAAATGGACAATGGGGGTAGCAATCGGGGACTCGATGATCAGGCAAGGAAGATAACATGGAGAGATATCCTATGTGTAAAGAGTAAGAACACATGTGTATACCGTGTTTATCGCGAATCGGGGATAGAAATGGGATGCCCAGTAGGGGCAACAGTTATAAGAAGTTTTGGTTCGGTTAGGACGAGGGCGTTATGCTCGAGAACCATTTGAACCGCCACTCGAGGTGATTGAGATATGTTCTGTGTGACAGTAGTTTGTTAATACTAAATTCACATGTGAAACGGGTTAAGTAGAGATGCCGTGAATATTAAAATAGTGTACATATCTTTGTCGTCGCGTAACAGGGCTCTCGTTAGTTCCATCTGCAGGGGAGCAGGTGAGGACACTAGGAGGGTGTCGTATATTATGTGATAGATTTTTTTTTCCTTTTGAGGGATATGAAAGGGAGCATATTTTTATCTTGCGTAGTGACTGTATACCGAGGGTTGGAGCAATAGTAGACTGTATGGGAAGTCTATGGTGCTCGCTGTGCCAGGGTAAGACATTCTACTTCATGAATCATCACCCGAAGGAGGGTCGAGTCAATATATATATATATATTGTATTATACCATAGACTTCGACGAGTATAGTTGTCTCGTTATGTTTAAATCCTAGCGAGGGGGACTTTTACCGGTGTAATTCAAGGTATATCAGGCAACCGTTGAGCTTAAAGATTTAGATCATTATTGTTTACGTGCTGAGAATTAAGTGATAGCTAGAACACCGTATTGTGTGATGCCTTGAGAGACGTGGGCATAGGCAAATTAAATAATGTGTCGAGAGACAGGATTCGTGATATCTAAGTTATGTGCTTTGGACCTACGAATTTTGTTGAAAATGTTAGAGAATAGTACATTGAGAAATTTCTTTGAACTTAGTTGCAGGATGTTACATGTAGGGACCTTAATTTATGTCTGCGGTGATGAGACGTAGTTGGATGCTAATGCATCGATTTTAAAATTTAGTTACTGAACGTGTAGGGAAAACACCTTAAGTTGAGAGCTATTAAAAATATAGGGCCACTGGATGAATATATATATTATAGTGTGCATATACGTGTATATATTTGATATTGTGTTTCATAATAGACATATAAGAATATGTTGGCATTGTTATATGTAATCCCGATGAGTAGGGACATTTACTGATGTGATTCAGGGTATACTAACTTATTATTGAGCGGAGAGATATAGCTCGTGATTTATTCGCGCTAAGAAACTGGTGATAGTAAAAGAACCGTATTATATATTGTCTTGTGTAATATGGGAGTGAACGAATATACTTTTATGTTAAGAGACAGGGATTTGGGGGGTATGTGCTATGGACTAAGGGCCTAACGGATCTCAACGACCAACAATGTTAGGTAGTAGTGTATCGGGAGGGTTCCTTGTTTGGATTTCGCTTTGCGAGACATCCCACGCATGAAACCTAGCACAATGTTGGAAGTGGGGAGTTGTTTGGCCATAGGACATAGGTTTGGTACCGTGGTTATTATACATATATAGTTATAACTATGAGTTGATAATTATACTACGACTTAAGGCCGATAGAGCCGTACAGTGTTGATGTCAGAACACTTTGTGGAACACTTTCACCACGAGTAGATTGGTGGGATAACCTAAATGATAATTAAGTTGCAATTGGTAGGGTAGTTTAGTATAACTCACCATATAATCAGCTCAAATATGAAAAGCTTAATTATAGCAAGTTTATTACGTTAAGTTGAATTGGGCAGTTATGTGCAGCATATAGGGTGTATGGGCACCCTAGATAGTTAAATTTTTATATATTATCCGCGGTCGATAGATGTAGAAATACATGTGCCAAAAGAGTAAATGAATAAGGGAGTTATCGCAGGGGGATGCTGGAGTATTCCCCAGTAAAGGAAGTATTATAGCCGTTAGTGGTTAGGCTCATAGTAGTGTCAGAAGTTGGAAGCTTCAAAGTGTTGTGTAGGCACCAATGTGAGATGATACATTATATGATGGAACATTTTAATATAAGATGACTAAAGCAAATTGGCCACAGGATTGAACGGTAGTGTAGGGACTGTTGGACTAAGGGGTATCGCTAGGAGAAGTGTAATGAGAACATCATAACGATTTAGATTGTGTGGGAAAGGATGAAGGTGTACGAGATTATATCTGAAGCTTTGAGTACTAGTCTTATCTGAATTTCGAGGACGAAATTCCATTGTAAGGGGAGAAGTATGTAACACCCCATATTTTAGAGGATATATAAATTAATTAAATTAGTGAGTTGGATTTATTTAATTTGGAGAAATTCATTTAATTTGCTGATTTAAATTTAATTTATTTAAATTGGAGAAATTATTGAATTTGGAGATGTAGAATTTATTATTTAAATTTGGGGATTTAGAAATTCAAATTAATTCGGGTTATTGAAAATTTTCACATGTGTCGCATTTTGAGGTTGAAATTGAAATTTTTTATAAAGTATCTCGGATGACAATTCTGAGTGCACGGTTGAGTCCGGAAGGGTCGAGATAGTCGAAAAAGAGTACCCGGGGGTAGTAAATGGGTCTCGGGACATTTTTAGACATGATCGAGCCTATACGGGGGCATTTAAGTCATTTTTAATTGGCCAATAGGCTTAATTACGGGATTGAGGAATTTTAACCTAGGTTTAAGTGTGTTGGGCAGCCATGAGTCATTCCAAAACACAAAGGGTTGAGAGAGGAGAGAAAGGAGAAAGAAGAAGAAGGAAAGAAGGATGACAAGAGCAATCCGGGGAAGAATTTCGACATGGGATCGTCGGATTTAATCCCCCAAGGCAAGTGTTTTCTTGCTTTAATTTGAGTTGTAGTTAATAATGTAAATAGTTGTAATTATGTCAATTAATTCTAGAAATTTGGAAGTAGGAATTTGAATTGAAATTTGTGGGTTTATAGTGAAGAAGATGAAGAATAATCATTGATAGGGGATTTTTAACTTTGTGAGAAATTGGGTTAATAGCGAAATTATAACTTAATTTGATAAGTGAACAACATGATTAGATATTGGTTTTTGAATCTCCATTAGTGGTATTGTTGGAAGAAATTGTTAATGATGAAGTTTGGGTGGATTTAGGATGAATCTTGTGAGGTTTTTGGGTTAAAATATCTGGGTATAATCGAAGGCTTTGGAGCTTTAATGGCGATTCTATCCGCGTAACCCTGTAGAAAATCGCGTTTTCTACATTTTGTTGTCTCACGCGCTTCCTCCAAAACTGCTCCAAAATGCCTCAAAACATCAATTTATTAATCTTGGCAAAATGTGGGAAAACTTTTTAAGAAAGGTTTTTTTTTTTAAATCTTGTTTGAGGTGAATCTTTATAATGCCCTAACTTTTGGCATACGGGCTCGGATTAGTGTGCCGTTCACGGCCACACATAGATAGCGAAGAGTATTACGCTGTCCTGGGAATGTTTTTAATTAGACACAAAAATTGAAAGGTCTAAAATACCCTTGAAGACGGAACGAGTTATTTGATTTTTAGCACAACTTTAAATGAGCATAACTTTGTCATATGAATTCGGATTTACGTGTCGTTTGTGGCCACGCATAGAAAATGGAGAGTAGTACGCAGTACTAGGAATTTCATTACTGAGGCATATATTGTGAAATGTCTAAAATACCCTTGGAGTTTTAATTAGTGATGAAACTTTCCCGAATTGAAACTAAAAAATTGTTGGGAACTTTGTGAGACTAATATGAACTTAATCAAGTATATATGAGGTGAGATATATAATTATATAAATTATATTAAATAGTGGGATGTAGTTATTTTGGTATTGGATCGTATTTAATACGAGCGAACTAGTAATAATTGGAATATATATATATATATATATATATATATATATATATATATATATATATATATATATATATATATATGAATGTGTGAATTATATATATAAATATGGGAATACATAATCCAATAGAAAAATGATAATAGGTTACAGGAATACCTAAAACAATGAAAGGTTGTGTGAATACCTAATATTTTAATAGGGTGCGTGAACACATATTTGATTGTTTTATTATGTGTATGACATACCTAGCGGCTTGCTATCGCGGGGGGGTTGTGTAGAGACGGTCTTATCCTGAGTGACCTTCGGGGGGATATTTGACTTGTATCTCAGATCATAGGACTATGAAAGACTTATTTGTGAGTTGATAAGTCCGTTGACTATGGGAGCGTAGGTATGTGCGTGACCCATAGGTATGTGAACTATGTTCGCCGCCAATATGTGTGATTTGTTTATATGGTTCGTGGAACATTTCCAAACCGATAGTCCTTGTTTGAGTACGAGACGTACCGGGACATGATAGGAGAGTATGCAATGCACTATAGGTGTATCCTTAGGGTGCTGTGTTAGTATATATATATAATGGTGGTGGATATATATGTATACTTGTGATATAATTACAATGTGATAATTGTAGGCTATTAAGATTGTGTTAATACATATATATAATAGTGAGGGATATATATGTATGCTTATGGTATATCTACAATGAGATAATTACAGACTATTAAGATAGTGAAATCTTATATAAACGTAAATAGTAAATACTTGACTTTAGTGTGATAACACTTATTTAAAAATGATAATTGTTGAGATCAAATATGATATACTACTACGAGGGGTAACTAGAAGGATAAGCCTTTTTCCTAGTTAGAAGTGTGTCAGATGGCTAGGCGGAATAAATGAATGCGATAGGTGTGCACTATAGAAGAGAGGTGAGATTGTCCTCAAGAGAGTGGGACCGTAAAAGCAATTATGAACATTATATACTACGCATTTCATTTATTGCAATAAAATGCTTGCTAAACATTTTTATAAATCGGGTTCTGACCCGTTTCTTGTACTTCTTCTCTCTTGTCTATGTATTTGTATATTAACAGGTGTCCAGCCACAGGGATGCCATAGTTGACTTATCTATTCCAGGGTTACGCAGCTGCAACATTGTGGATGGTTGCAGGATTTGATTTAGACGTATCATTTCTTTATTCCTAGAGTAGGATTCTTATCTCAGTTGTAGATTCATTCAGGTCATGTTTCCCCTTTTTACTTTTAGACTCAGTACTTGGTTTATGTATTCATTTATTGAATTATTATTATTGGGATTTTGAGCTGATTGTTTATTCGGCATGTCATTTAGTCATTTAGTACTGTTTTAGACTCATGGTTTGGATGTATGGTTTATTTGTTATTCAGCATGCATATTTAATTGTTTAATAAAAAGATAAAATTTGACATTAGTCTTTTTGGATACTAGGTGGTTAGTAAAGTTTTAAAAAGTTTTTGACAATGATGCTAAGAATGAACCCCTGAGATTCCTGTTTTAAATTTGATATAGGACTGATCACGCGGTATTTATTTGGGCAGGGTGTCACATTTTAGTTCTCGAGTGTGTTGATTCTCATAAACACCATCTAATAAAGTTCATTATCAACAGTGCTTGAAGTATATTTTGCTTAAGTATGAAACAGACCTACAATCCTGCATCGATTACTTAGATGAAAATATAGAGATAAAAAAACCTTAAGGAGTGTCACTATACATCTTGACCATCCATAGTCTGTTAATCTAATCCCAACATATTTGATGCTAACAGTAAAACGTTTTAAACTTCTATATGGTCATACTGAAATAGTATAAAAGGTCAAAATATAAAATATCTAAAACCTTTCAGCACAAGAATGAAAACATTATCGTACTAATTATATTGTATCAAAAAATTTATGTATCTTCGAGACAAATATAAATGTAATGCTCAGTTTATACACGGTCGTAATTTAATGTTTACTTAAATATATATAATATTTGTTGGCTTTCACAGTTTACCTTAATATACGCATCTCACCTTTAACATCAACTGTTATGTCATTACTTCCTTCAACCACCAAGAAACACTAAAAAAATATTCTTATTAACTTTAATATTTTAACAGCTACGCGAGCCAACAAAAAGTAGCAGTATTCATCAGTGTGGAAAATAAGTACAAATGACAATACTCCAAGACATTTTGATGAAGGTAAGTGATAGGAGGAAAATAGAAAGGTCGTTGTAGTGTGGATCATTCACTAAATTGACCATTATATCCCGTATCCAATAATTAAAAACGTTGCAATAGTCATGAACAAAACTATAAATTGATTGAGTTTTCAAAATTCCAAAATTGTAAATAGGCTAAGTTTTCAAATTTTGAAAATATGTCACGATCTCAAATTTCATTTACTTTATTCACATAATTATGCATAGGTGCAGTTTATGGACAACTTCATAGGATCTTGGAGATGTTGAGATTAACGATAACAATGCTTGCAAGGATGGGACTTATGACTTATTTTATACGGTATTAAACCCCATTAGTTTTTATATACGAAATTGTGATACTCAATTATTTTTATAGTTGTCCAGTCATTATACTATGTCTTATGTGTATACATGAACCATTTTTTTTTATCACAATGCATAGATACTTGAAACTATTCTTATTAAATTTTGATATTTTAGTTACCTGCTATTCAAAGTTGAGATTACTTTCTTGCAGACATATACGAGGAAGATATTTTGAGATATTTCAGAGGTATTCTTTTACACATTTTTCCCCTTTATTTTCAAAGTTTTGAAATTAGGGATTTTGAAAGGTGGTCTAGGTGGGCTACCATCACCCTGACAGACTCCCTCGTAGTCTCAGAACTTTCGGAGGCACAAAGCCATATCCATATTTATATGGTGATATAATTAAGATTTTTGGATTTCATGGAACTTATACATTATCTCTGTTTTTTGCCTAACATGTTTGCATGTAATGGTGAATTTAGTCTAATCAAAGTTGCTAACACCTATATAATTTATGTTGCCCTCCATCAATTTTTCCTGTCTCTATCATAATTTAACTCGCCCTAATTTCTGTTTTAATTTAATGGTTTTAGCATTTTGTCTAATTCACATATTCAATTAAATATCCAGGGATATAATGTTCTCAGACTTATCTCTATATACAAACATTTTAACGTTTTCGTAACAAACCACATGTGGTGTTCCTTACATACGGATTCTAATTTGTTTGTTTTAAAAACCAACTCTGTATGACATCCCATTTAAATATTTGTTGTTCATATATTACATTATACATTCCTAAATTGTATTGCTTACACGTATGTTGTTCAAAATGTGCTCCACTTACATTTATGGACACTTTTTCATGGTGCATACATTACGATTGGTTTGAAATACCTTCATACCTGTACTTATTTATTTAAATTTCATCTACTTGGAATAAATGGTGAACATTACCAATGTTTCCGCCATTTATTTCTTATTTCAGTATATTATTGGATTACTTCTTCATATTTCCACTAATTTTTACCAACTTCTACTAAATTCATATAGACTTCATAACGCACAGAGACCATTCTTCCTCATAACTAATCGCATAAGGGAAGATAAGTTCCAGCTTCAAAATGAAGGAGATTGGAGATCCATTGAAGATATTTTGGCTATTCGTTTCGACTCTCCAAATGAGGTATTCTATTAGAAATATAAATTGACGATCCCTCTTTTATTATTTGCTACTAATATAATTTTACAGGTTCTATACGTCATTTGTAGGGAAATAATCACTTGTATAAATGAACATGTTGGCAAGTATTATTCACCACGCAACCTTTACAACAAGAAACTAAAATATAATAGCAATTTCTTCTTTTGTGAAATATGCAAGACTGATAATCTCATGCCTTCTCCTAGATATTATATTCTTACAACTCATTTTTCTTTATTTTTCAATTTAACACTTTCTAACACAATACAATCCTCCGTAATTAGGTACAAACTTCGAATCAACGTCAAAGACGACACGACATGCACCACATTCGTGCTTTTCAATAACGAGGTTGAATCTTTAATCCAAGTCCCGGTAGCAGAGATTGCCCAAATAAAAAATGACGTTAGCGTATGCTTTTTCTTATCATTTAAAATGTTCTCTAACATCATTCATCAATTAAAATTTATTCTCCCACATAGTATATTCATTATTTTCTCCAGGTAATCGAAGATCCACTTCCACTTGCAATCACTAGGATCATCGGCACCTCACACAACTTCCTCCTTAAGCTCTGTAAGGACATAGTCCGTCACATTTATTATTCGTATGCCGATACAAGTCTTTTGAAGAATTGGAAAGCGCACGTCTAGAATCATAAATCCGAATTTCAAGTTTACTTCAACAATCACGCCCAACAAGAACTAACATGGTAAATGTGTTTAAGTTCCATTTACAATTTGCATAAAAGTGTTGGGATATTTTTTTATAAAAATTAAAATATTTTTTCTTTTATGAAAAATGATTTTGGAATTATTTTAAATAGTTTTTATTTTTTTAAAAACTTTTTTATCATAAAAGATTTTTGGATAACTGTTCACATATTCATAAGAGTGTTGGTTTCTAAGTCTCCAAATGTTTTAAAACTCTGTAAAATGAATCTTAAGATTTGTGCCTGGTAGTTCAAACGAGATCCTATCTCGTTCGAACGAGACCAGATGTCGTTCGAATAACATGACAGTTCATTCGAACGAGAAGTCTTTATTTTTTACACGTCACCGCCTTAAATGTTTTTATATAAAGGGCGTCATAATTCTGGTTTTTGGGTGGAGAAAACACGGGTTCAAATAAAATACTTTTTTAGTGTTTTTGGTTTATTCTCCATCACTTTTGAGGGTTCAAAATTTATTTTTACAATTCACAAAATCCCAGGCTTTTGTGTGAGTTATTTTGTGGATCCTAAATCATGTTTTTTTGGGCGTTTTGCTACTGAATCATAGGTGCCTTAGAAGGGTACTGGGTTGACCATAGGTGCGACTTGTGGGAGGTACTGGGCTGATTGACTGCGTGTCATAGGGAGTGTTGCGGTATTCCTAAGCTGATGACTACAAACCGACACATGCGGGTATTTCGTAAGTCAAATTTTATTTTCGCTGTAATCCGATTGTAAACCGTTCCTTTACAAATTATAGTGAAAATAAAAGGTTTTTACCCTGCGGGGATTTTTTTCCTTAAATCTGTCTTCGTCAGCTTATTTGTAGTATGATTTAATTTGAGATTTGTATTGACACGTAAATGCATGTTTAGGGGCTGATTTAATTGGTATTTTGTTTGAGAATATTTTGACATCCAATTAAATAAGTTTGAATTGGAAATTGGGAATCAATATTGCACACGACATTTCTCAGATTGGTATCAGAGCAGGTTACGCTAATTTATCGCGTATTCCTATTTTTCACAAACTTGTGGGATATTGATTTTTGTTTGAAAAATCTGATTTTAGAAAGTTTGTCGCAATGTTTCCAAACGATAACTTATATAATCGAATGCCTATTTTTGATGGGTCCAATTATACCTATTGGAAAGCTTGTATGAAATCCCAGTTAAAGCCATTGACGAACGAGTCTGGTTGCTTTGTAAAAGAGGGTGGAATCCTCCTACTGTCAATGTCAATAACGTCACCTCTTTGAAACTTGTGTCGGATTGGACCGAAGATGATTTTAAAATATTTAATTTTAATTCCCGTGGTTTGAGTGCTATTTCAAAGGCCGTCACCCCCGATAAGTTTCGTCGAATTATGACGTGCACCACATCTAAAGAGGCATGGGATGTCCTCCAATTGACACACGAGGGTACGTACGCGGTTAAAGAATCAAAGTTACAAAATTTGGCCACCTAATTTGAGACCATTACCATGTCTGAGTCTGAATATTTTGATGAGTTTTATGCACGTTTGTCGGACATTTTTAACTCGAGTTTTAATTTAGGTGAGACTATTAATAACATGAGTGTCATTAAAAAGATTTTGAGATCTCTTCCAAAACGTTTCATTCCTAAAGTCACTGTTTTGAATTCATTGGGAAAACTAAAATCACTTAAGTTAGAAGAGCTCGTAGGAGACCTACAAACTTATGAGATTGACATGTTTCCCCAAACCATTAAGGCTAAGGATAGAGGCGTTGCTTTAAAGACCCAAGTTATGAACTAAAATAAAGAGAGAGTGTATGAGTCTAATTCTGAGGAAAAGTTTTTCATTAACGATGTGGCCTTGTTTGCAAAACAATTTAAAAAGTTTCTCAAAATGAACAAAAATAATTCTTTCAATAAAAAGTCATTTAAGAAAAATAAAAAGAAAGAAAAGTCCATAGAGAGCAATGAAACAGAAAGTGAAAGAGAAAAAGAGTAAGAGAGTGGAGATGATGAGATGATTTGTTTCGAATGTCAAGGCAAAGGTCATAGGCCTTTTGAGTGTGCTACTAGGCTTATTAGGAGAAAAGGGAAGAAAGTAGTCATGCCCGCCACTCTTAGTGATAGTGAGGGAGATGATGAGAAAGATGAGTCCGAAAAGGATTTAGGACATGGGATGTGTATAGCTTTTCTAGACGTGTGAGCGCACCCACTTTGTCCCACGATGATAGTGTCCACGAGAGCGACGACGATGAGTCAAGTGTTTCTAGTGGAGATGAGAGCGAGTTTAAGAGTGGAGATGAAAGTGAGCTTCAAAAACATTTTAGAGATCCATATATCGAGACCTTGAAAACAAAGAAGTAAAATAAATATTTAGGTCGTCGAATTTTAGATTTGGAGAGAGAAGGAATTTTTAAGGAGGGAAACGTGTGACTTGACCGACATAGTGTCTAGTCTGACGCCACGGGTATCCTAACTCGAGAGTGATCTTGAACGTGGTCGAGAGATCAAAGTCCCTTCAGAGAACGCATCTAAGAAAGGTGAAAAGATGGTTCTCAATCCCATTTTGGGTGGTGATGAGAGTTTAGGAAAAGGTCATCATGGTGTGTCCACTTCTTTTGTTTCACCCGAGTCGGGTCCCACTTTGGTGATTAAGTCACACGCTTCTCATCCCATCCCACCTAGGGGTCCCGTACCGGTAAGGAGAGCACGTCCTAGAATTTTTGACAAATTAATTCCTAGGCCGGTTTATGTTTGCTCCCACTACAAGAAGAAAGGACACCTTAGGGAGTTTTGTTTTAAATTGGGTTTCGTACCACGTCATGCCACTACACATGTTCACGCACATGCACCCACTCATGATACTTTTCTTGCACATAATGATAGAGAGTTTGCACATATTCGCGAGCAAGTAAAGTTTTTGGTCAAGACTTCACATGATTTAATGGAGTTGTTTCAAAAGATATCACCATCTTTGGAGAACTCCACCACACTTCCCGATTGAGGTCTAGACATGTTTACTAGCTTAGGGTGTTTTACATGATGACATTTTTGCTTATTGCTAGCATGTCCCATTTGTTTTATATTTTTTGTTTATTTTTGGTACCATTTTAGCACTGTTTAGCAATGTCCGCCCTGTCTAAGCACTGTTTCTAAGAAATTTTCCCACTGGCTGAAACTGCTTAAAATTCTGTGTAATCTGGAAAATTTCTATTTTCTCGTTCTAACGAGATTGCATCTTGCTCGAACGAGATCGCCTATCATTCGAACGACATGGCATCTCGTTCGAATGACCCTTGGAATTTTGTTTGCAGTCCCTATTTCTTACTGCTACATGTTATTGGTACTGCTGGGTTATTTCTGAACCGTGTTTGAAAAACTACAAAAAGATTTTCCTTTTTTTAGAAAAAATTTGAAAAACCCAAAGAGAGTTTTGTATTTCAGTTGCACCGTATATGAATGCACACTTAGGATGACCAAGGCACAACTTCATGCCATATCCCTGTGACTGTTTGATAGAGATTTGCGACAATATGTTGTGTCATTCATGTGCTTTACAAAATTTGGAGCCTTTGAGATGATATAGTGTTTTTACCTACATGTTTGACTTACTTTGTCCTTTATGGCAAATATGCATGGATTTATTTGATATTTGTTCTTGACAAATCACATGTTGGTTACGTGTTTTCATCTCAATTTTTTCTATTAAAATGAATCAAATGCGATAAAACAAGACAATAAAAGGTGTGCATGTTTTTATTGTTTTGCTGTAAGTTTCTGTGAATTTTATAAACGGTGAAGGGCCACGAAAGGTACACATTTATCCTTTACAATTAAGCCGTCGTTTAAATTGGACCTACAAATATTGAGGTATTTTAACCATCCGGGGTCCAAAGAGGTTTAAAAGACCCTGAAAAAATTTAAAGGCAATAAAAAGAAATTTATGCCAAAAAGGAGCCATTAGTTTTATTCACCAATTCTCCAATGTTTGAGAATTTAGATCAACTCAAAA
Source organism: Sambucus nigra (assembly GCA_949130495.1). Taxonomy (NCBI): domain Eukaryota; kingdom Viridiplantae; phylum Streptophyta; class Magnoliopsida; order Dipsacales; family Adoxaceae; genus Sambucus; species Sambucus nigra. The sequence continues at coordinate 339,170,784 of OX422220.1, read as the reverse complement.
GGAAAATATATATGAGGGAGTTTGGTTGGAGAATTAAAACGGCTTTGCACGTCCTTAAAAAGTTTTGAAAAAATATGAAATCGTTTTGGACGTTCTTGGTGTGAAAATCATATTGACTTTGATTTATTGATTTTGATTTAAGAAGATGTCATCTAAATCCAACAATTTTACACCAAATGACTATTTTTTATGTTCATTCGTTAGGAGTACGTTTATGCATCTTGCACATATGATATGATTGAGTTGATTTTCCTATCAAATTTGTTCACACCCATTTATTTCGTTTCCATGATATAGTCGTCTTAGTAAATATTCATGGTGTGTGATTTTTTGTAACATCATATTTCTTGCATTTTTATATAAAATTTTGAAAAATTCAAAAATAGTATGTTTGATTTGTTTCCCATGACACCCCGATTTGCATTGACTTAATTTATTCTTTTTCTTGTGTATTTCGGAGAAATAAAAAGGGGGAAAATAAATTATGATTTTATGGGGGAGTTTTTAGTATGGGGGAGATTCGATTATGTTTTAATTTGATATATATTTTTTAATAATTTCAAACTCGTACGTCACATGGTTTTTGTTTTATCTCATGTGTGTAGGTATAATTGAAGATTCCTGGAGTGCACACTCTGATGAGAAAAGCATGGAGATTTGAAAAGTTGATTGTTGAAGACAAGTTTGAAGAGTGATGAAGACTTGTTCAGTTTATCTTTCCATTTTTTTTTCTTTCGGGAGGGTAGATTTGTATAGGTCATATTTTTGTTTAATAATTCGGATATTTTATTTTGTACCGGTATAGACATAGGGGGAGATTTGTAAGGACATAGTCCGTCACATTTAGTATGTCGTATACCGCTACAAGTCTGTCGAAGAATTGAAAAGCGCACATCTACAATCGACGATCCGAATTTCAAGTTTACTTCAATAATCATTCCCAACAAGAACTAACTTGGTAAATGTGTTTAAGTTCCATTTATAATTTGTATAAAAGTGTTGGGATATTTTTTTTAAAAAATTAAAATATTTTTTCTTTTAAGAAAAATGATTTTTGAATTATTTTAAATGGTTTTTATTTTTTCAAAAACATTTTTATCATAAAAGCTTTTTGGATAACTTTTCTCAGATTCGTAAGAGTGTTGGTTTCTAAGTCTCCAAATTTTTTAAAACTCTTTAAAATGAATCTCGAGATTTGTGCCTGGTCGTTCAAACGAGATCCTATCTCGTTCGAATGAGACCAGGTGTGGTTCGAACGACATGACAGTTCGTTCGAACGAGAAGTCTTTATTTTTTACGCGTCACCGCCGTAAATGTTTTCATACAAAGGGTGTCAGACTTCTGGTTTTCGAGTGAAGAAAACACGGTTTCAAACATAATACATTTTTAATATTTTTGGTTTATTCTCCATCACTTTTGAGGGTTCAAAATTTGTTTTTACAATTTACAAAAACTTAGACTTTTGTGTGAGTTGTTTTGTGGAACCTAAAGCATGTTTTGCTGGGAGTTTTGCTACTGAATCATAGGTGCCTGAGAAAGGTACTGGGCTGACCATAAGTGCCACTTGCGGGAGGTACTGGGTTGATCGTCTGTGTGTCATGGGGAGTGATGTGGTGTTCTTCGGCTGACGACTACGAACCGACACCTGCGGGTATTTCGTAAGTCAAATTGTATTTTCGCTGTAATCCGATTGTAAACCGTTCCTTTACAAATTATAGTGAAAATAAAAGGTTTTTACCCTGCGGGGATTTTTTCCTGAAATCTGTCTTCGTCAGCTTATTCGTCACATGGTTTAATTTGAGATTTCAATTGACACGTAGATGCATGTTTAGGGGCTGATTTAATTGGTATTTGGTTTGAGCATATTTTGACCTCCAATTAAATAAGTTTGAAATGGAAATTGCGAATCAGTATTGCACACGATATTTCTCAAATTGGTATCAGGGCAGGTTACGCTAATTTATCGCGTATTCCTATTTTACGCAAACTTGTGTGATATTGATTTTTGTTTGAAAAATCTGATTTTAGAAAGTTTGTCACAATGTTTCCAAACGAGAACTTATATAATCGAATACCTATTTTTGATGGGTCCAATTATACATATTGGAAAGCTCGTATGAAATCCCAGTTAAAAGTCATTGACGAACGAGTCTAGTTGCTTTGTGAAAGAGGGTGGACTCCTCCCACTGTCACTGTTAATAACGCCACCTCTTTGAAACATGTGTCGGATTGGACCGAAGATGATTTTAAAATGTCTAATTTTAATTCCCGTGGTTTGAGTGCTATTTCGGGAGCCGTCACCCCCGCCGAATTATGACGTGCACCGTGTCTAAAGAGGCATGGGATGTCCTCCAATTGACACATGAGGGTACGAATGTGGTTAGAGAATCAAAGTTACCAAATTTGGCCACCTAATTTGAGACCATTACAATGTTTGAGTCTGAATATTTTGATGAGTTTTATGCACGTTTATCGGACATTGTTAACTCGAGTTTTAATTTAGGTGAGCATATTTTGACATCCAATTAAAGAAGTTTGAATTGGAAATTGCGAATCAGTATTGCACACGACATTTTTTAAGCTCAATAACTATAACTTGGTTCGTGGTCATGAAAACTACATTGTCTCTAACATTTTAACCCAATCCGTTATTGGATCTACTTCAATGAGTAACACTCACATTCAAAAGGTAATATACACATACTCAAAATAATTTTTCAATTACATATTTCTTTCATCTCCATCTGATTCTATATAATTTATATACAAGGAAAAACATCCAATCAGTCTCAGTCCCGATCGTATCATTCATGAAGACACTCACGTCATCAATCGAGGAATACCCCCTAACATCTCCTCTATCTTCTACAGCACATAATACAACCCACTCCGTTGACATTGAAATTGAACAAATTTCTAAAAGGAAGCGTGTCTCTAGGTAATGCAAATATGTCATCTACTAAATTGTTTACTCACTTTACAACATAATATTCAAATTTAGTTATAACATATATTTTTACTTACTTCATTATAGGAACATGGATGAAAGGAGAAAAAAGATGCTTTAGATTAAATTTCATGATTGTCAACTTCATCATCAAATGACACCTTCAGCTACTATAATCTATTTCTACTTTAATGTTTCTCTCTATGTCAAACCGTGACAATGTTTATTTATCTTTCTACTTAATGTTTATTTATTAAGACTGCTTTTAATTTTTATTCCTTCGCATATTTTATATTATCGTTCTTTAATATTTCCATTCGCTTCATTTATTTTCTATTCAATAGCGTACGACCTGAGTTTTAGTTTAAAACTCTTTTATAGGTAGTATAAATGATCAAATTTAACATATTGAATTACAAAGGGATCTTAACGAGACCTAACCGGAAACAAATTAGAACCAGAAAAACTTGGTGTATTTTAAAGAAAATGATATATATTTCAAACTTATTCCTTAAAGTTTCTCAAAGTGCCGTAATTATATGTACATTAGGATGTAATTTGCATATGATACAATATTTAGGGTCCGTTTGGCAACCCAATTTCAAGCCGTGGAAATTGAATTCGAAGGCCAATTTTAATTTCAAGGAATTGAAATTGGCCTTCCAATTCCAATTTCAAACCTTGAAATTGGGTTGTCAAACGGACCCTTAATGTATTTTGAAAATGTGTCGTAAATATTTCGAGACGAGTAACATTCCTCTCGTTTTAGAGGCCTATATTCATTGTATTATAATGATACATGGAATTTTAACATGTAATCAATAGGGGTAATCTACCCCGTGATCAATGACTCAATTGTGTCACAGGGCCCACTTGTGGGAACCAATAGTGCGTTAATAGGTAAACTAGATTACTCTGAACAACAAACACCTCCATTTGCAATAATAAACCCAGACTGCAACTTTGGTAGACATCATTTATGAGTGTTTCCCAACACAATTGAGTCAAACGTGATCTGTAAAGGGTCTTTTGGAAAGTTATTACTGTGAGCATCAACTGATTGTAGGTTGTAGTTTGAGGATGTTTGCCACTCCTGCAAAGTGGGCAACTTGACTTCCTCTGATTACCCATAAATTTGTCTGTTTTTGAATGGTAAGGCACAAAACCATATCTTTACCTTGTTAGCGATAAGAGAAGGTGGTCAATTTGGCCAACTAGTAATAAATTATCCTATTGGAACGTTTTTTTGTGTCTTAGCACCGCCCAACAAATTATATGCTTCAAGTTGAAGCCGAAAATCTACTTTTTCACAAAGAAGGTAATGGCTCATTGCAAAGTCATGTGCACTTACTTTTCTGAGGTCAATTGTGCCTAAGCGATGCCTTTTTATTTTTATTCTTTTATTATTATAATGTTATATGGCTTATTAGATATTCAATTAAATTTGTTTTCTTATCAATAGAACATCAACCACTAATGGATGGAGGACGTCCATGACAGAAATTTTGACAAGGTAAGGTGAAGAAAACATTCACTAAAAAAATTAAAAATGTAAGAAAAGTACACCATTTTAATTTGATTTTATATATGTTGTACTAAAAATGTGGGTTATTTTGGCTGTAATTACCAATTATTTTCATAAATGGAAACTTAATACTAAATAGTCATGGAATGTGGTTGAATTTTGTGGCAAAGCTTGTTTATTGAAACTAGAAAAATTAGATTAAAAGCACAAGCCTCTAGATCGAAAGCCCCACAAAAACACAAAGCCACACAATGCACTTCATCATAGAATTGTAGACCTTATTAACAAACTAACACAAAAGACACCGAAGAAAACCTTTTATGGTACCGTTATTGTACGCTAACGTACAAATTTGACACATTTGATGTGTCATATTAATATTGGCTCGTGTTCGGATTTCATTCAGATCTCACAACAGTGAAGTCCATATACAAACTAGTACGGGTGCGACATGTCAGTGTGTTGCATCCAAATATGTTAAATTTATGTGTTAATCTAAAAGTATCCTTTGTAGTATGTTTTAATTTGTGTGTGAGAGAAAATTCAAGCATTACATTTAGTTTCACCATGACCGTTCCGTAAACTCTTAATGTGGTTGCTTGACATGTGAATTCATACTATTCTTTTTTCTATATGAGAATCTTCAATTGTAATATTTATTTTAGTGTAACACCGATATGAATATTAGGCTTTACATTAAAATTACGTATTACTTTATTTTACACTTCAATGATTACATTCAAATGTATATTTACGAATTGAATATAGACCTTATAAAATGAGACACGACACGATAATTTAATATGAAATTATTGAACCCTTAATATTTTGGATGATATTAGTATCAACCCGATTAAATACAATACTTAACGGTCAAGTTTTCTGTTGACCCCTTCACTCCTTAATGCCCATTAAGTCTCGATAAAGTTCATTAAAGCAAATAAGAAATATTAAGGAGTCTTCTAAAGAGTTGATGTGTCTTACTGTTAATTTAAGCTTAATGAATTTTACTAAATGAGATTTTAAGTAATAGTAATGGGTTAATGCCTCTAATTATGTTTAATATCGGCTAATTTTTCAACCCATAAACGATTCAAAATTATTCATTATATGAATTAATAATAACGAGTGAATACTATGGATCGCGTTTCAATATATTTTTTTTACGCGATAGAAAAGTAACTCATTTAGACAGGTGCATGATAAAACCTAAACGCGATAAAAATCGATACAAACATCACTCAAAACGATTCGTTGCTAGATCTAATTAGAAAGATAAATTAGGCACAAGCAAATGTAAAATGAATATTTTTTACTAATATTTTTTAAGAAATAAAATGTTGAATATTGATTTTGTTTAATAGATATCACAAAATCTTTTCAAAAAAAAATATTTTTATTATAATTGGACATAAACAAAAGATATAACAATTTAAAGTTTCTGCTGAGTGAGAAAGATGAAGTGGCAGAGTATAATCAAGATGCATTAACTTTTTTCACACATAATGTAGATTTTACACAATGTTTATGCTCTTAGTTCCTCAACTTTATTTTATGTTGATAAATTTATAATTTGTCTTTGCTTAATTAGTTCCAAATTTTTTTTTGAAGTTAGACATTTTTACATAAACCCCAAAAAGATGAAAAGTCACTCATAACCTCCCGAAACCAATAGTACGCTATGTTCTATGAAAAACTCAAAAACTTGTATTTTGACTTGCCCCTAAAATCTTCGACAACAATGCCCTCATATCCTTCCCCCATCACCTTTTTCCCCAAATCACAATCCCAAACCCTAATTTTCAAAACTCAAAAACATTACATAACTAAAATAAAATGAAAAAAACTTATATTGACTCGATCATGAATGTGTAAGTTGTTGCAGTCGTCATCATATCCCATATTTGCCTATTCGATGTTCATTACCGTTTGGACTTCCAAATGACTCCAAATGTCCAACCTAAAAATTACAATCTATTAGAACAGTATCAAGATGAAATAAATCAAATCAAAACATCATCACACATGAGATTTATTAAAATTATATTCCAATTAGTTATCATCGAATTATTTTATTCAGAACATAAGTAAATTATTTGGTACAATAAAATTATTAATTTAGTTAATTAATGAACTATAAATGTAACATGTAAAATATAACAATTGATTTAACACTAAGTTAATTATTTAGTTTATCAATTAGATTAACAGGCTAATTTATTTAATTATTTTTCCAATTAAATTAATTATTTAAATCACGGGCTTTACATATGACCCCTAGCCGCTATTTTGTTTCTTAAAGCACTTGCTTAATCTCAAAAACTAAATTGTAGACATATTTCACAAGTACATATACGGAATGAAGTTGTAGAATTCCTAAAATTGTTAAGTCAAGGACCGTTTGACCCGATAACCATTCAGAGTTAAGGATAAATGCCTTACTCTTCAAAAATTGTATGTGCGTGGTCATTTGTCCTCGAAGTTGTTTAGAGATAAGGATAAAAGTATAAAACTTTTAAATTTAGTTAAGTCTAGCTAGGGGTGTAAACGGACATTCGAAAATCTAAATCCATCCGGTATTCGAATCCTTTTTTTGCGGATATTTATCCAAATAAAAACCTGAAAGAGTAGATTTGGATACGACTTTTAAATATCTGGAAAAAAAAAGAATATCGATAGGGATAATAGGGTATCAGTCACGAATAATTCGTATTCAAAGCGGACTATCCATATTTACGGATATCCTTTCTCGATATCGTATCCATAATATAAACTATTGTATATTATTTGAATTATATATATATGCAATTTATTATCTGGATGATTTTTTTTAAACAATTTAAACCATTGACTATTTGATGTATGAACACAATAAAAAATTATATCACTTTATCTCTTGTCTTTAATATCATATTTAACACTAGGTATATACTTTACATTAGTTGTTTGGATATTGTTCCATTTGGTTGACATATTCACAACGACTCATAGATAGTGGTCTTGACAATATAATGTAGTTGAGACTCAATCTTTCTTTCACTATATGTTCACTAAAATGATTCTACAAATTCTCATTGACCCAATATGAGGGCACTTATTTATAATCCTCTTAAAATTTGATTATATATTTATCTGTAGTCATATTTAATATAATATTTTATCTTATCTAGAATATTGGGTAAAAAATATTTTTGTTAAGGTTTAGCAAAATTTCAAATCAGTGCTTAATAAGAACAAGGTATGTATATTAAATAATATAAACGGATACATATATTATTTGAATTTAGGATATCCGAAAAGATATGGATAAGGATTGTTGTGTATACTATCCGAGAGGATAAGGATATGGATAATGCACTCGCAAAGGATATGATAAATGAATAGTATGGTATTCACTCCGTATCCGTCCATTTTACACCATTAAGTCTAGGGTCTTCAGACCTCTAGACTTTATGGAACTAAAGCTTATCAAATACCTAAATTCTTAAAAAAATTAAGTGAAGGGTCACCCAACCTCAAGCTGGTAGAGCTAAGGATGAAGCCTTAAAACTCTTTAAAAGTTACAAGTTCAAGGTCCTTTGACCTCAGGACTATTTAGAGATAAAATTCTTAAAAATATGCAGTCAAGGGTCATTGCACCTCTAGACCATTAGAGTTAAGGATAAAATTCACACGACTCTTAAAATTATTTAAGTCAAGGGTCATAAGACTATTACATCTAAGGATGAAAACCTTAAAATGCTTTAAAATATTAAGCCAGTAGTCATTAGAGCATAGGATTGTTAGAGATAAGGATGGCACCCAAAAAATCCAATATATTATGTTAGGGGTAATTGGACCTTAGGACTATTATACCTAACGATGAAAACCTTATAACTCTTTTGAAAAGTAATCGAACTTAGTAATATGGCCAAAAAAATATTATTTTCATGTCATTGCATCATTTTTTTGTAACTGTGAGAGTGAGCTTGCGATCTTAATAGAACAATTTATAAAATTAAATGCCCACCAAACACGTGATGATCGTTCCAAACGCAGTAAATTAACTATGCATGCAAGGGAAAAAAAATATGAGGAAAAATCCCTAAAAATGTCAAAATCGATATCAACACTTTAGAAAGTTTAACAAGACAACTTATTTGCAAAACTTATCTAAAGAAAACTTCTCAGCTCCAGAGCAGTCCACAGGTGGCGGTCTACCCTCGGTATCCACCGATCAACCTTTGTCTTCCTTCAGCACTGATCCTCTCAAGAACCACAAGCTCAACTTTGAAGAATGTCTCTCCACAAGAGTAATTCAAATATGAAATACCTTAGGGTTTCAAACAGATTCACACATATGTTGGGGAAGAAATTTGTGAATAAAAAGGTGTTTTAAACCAAAATAAAGTGAGGACTTTTACAGCAGGTATGCAATTTTTCATTTACAAAAAGTCTCTCTGAAAAATTATACAAAGCAGGTATTTATAAGAAGGTACAAAATTCGAGGCAACATCACTCGTTCGAACATAAATAATCTTCGTTCGAATGAGAATAACATCTCGTTAGAATGAAAACAAGGTCGTTCGAATGAAAACACTATCTCGTTTGAACGAGCTTCGGACGAGGACAAACAATATGCCCTCATTAGATACACGATAGATAAAATGTAAAAAATGAGCCTTCTAACTAGTTAATCTCCTTGTTCGAACGAGAATGACTTCTCGTTTGAACGAAGTCAGCGAATCTTGAAATTTTTTGAAACATAAAAATTTCTTCATTTTTAATAAAAATATCTCCCAATATAAAAGCAAATAAATCTGACCTCCTAATTTATTTATACCTTCGTAATGTGGAGATCATCTTGAATTTGGAGAAGTTGGAGACTCAGTTCTTCATGGTGGCTTGAGTCAAATGGTAACTGGATACGTTAAAATCTTTGTAAGCTTAAGGTATTAGCAAATAACATAGATTATGCTCTTACAAATCTCCCCATTTTTCTAGTCCAATACAAAAATGAAACCAAAATTCAAATTACATTAAAATTCCCTAAGATAAAAAAATCCTAATGTGACACCCCGCCTTATTAATCCCGGGTGATCAGTCCTAAATCAAGTTAGAAAATGTTTCTTAGTTCGTCCATTCTTAGCATCACTGTCGTCTTTTTAATTACTAACCACCTAAGTGAGAAAAGTAGACTGGTGCCAATTTTTATCTTTCAATTAATTAAATAAAACTCGTGCGGAACATACCATAATACACAATCATAGTTAATTAAAATAACCATCCACAATTAAAAACACTTAACCGAATAACCCATCGGTCCAAATATCCAATACAAGTAAATATCAGAAAACATCTCAACAAGTCTACTACTGATAAATGAACTGTGAGCGACAAGCTCAGATAACTACTAGAGAGTCTCTACAAGAATGGAAGAAAGAGGCGTCTAGCAAAACCCCGCAACATCCACATCTGTTGCAGCAAGGATATCTGGAATAGAGTCAAGCTTGGCGCCCTTGTGGTTGGACACCTAAAAGGTTTTTAAAAGAATTTTATAGCAAGGGCTAGTACCCAAAAACATTTGAAAACATTTAACAAATGATTAACTTGCAGTAATAAATAAATATGCATGCTCTTCATATTTTAGTTAGTGTCGCACTCTCTTGAGGACTTCCTCACCCCTCTTCTAAAGTGCACTACTAACGCTTCCAAATAATTTACTAGGTCCTACGCTCCTGACCCAATGCTTATTTTAACCCTTGAATTTTACCTACTCTAACCGAGTATGCCTTAATTAATGATTTTTAAGTTATTATAAATGTCAACTTAATTGAATCATTACTCCTTTTAATTTCATATAACATTCACACATGTTATGCACATAATACATTTTTCAGTATGTATTAATTATCCCCTATATAATTATTTACCTAATTATATATTTAATCATATTACAGTATTCACAAACATACTGAAATAACATTTAATACAAACTTTCGACCGAGTAAGAATACTCACAAAATATAAATTTTCCCAAGTGCTATCCCACTAGGTGTATTCACGTAACCTAGTTATCCAAGTTAGATTCGCTCACTAACTTAGTTTAACATACGAATTGGAGGCGGTCATATTCCTTCCCTGAAAGTGAGATACCCCTCACCCATACAACGGACGCTATGACCTGGGATTATACTCGCCCTACTCCTCAAGCTAGGGGATTCATCCACTGCGCGCAACCTCCCCCTATAGCACTAGAGTATACACTAATAATATTCATTCACTGATATTAATGCCCGCACTATATATATATATATATATATATATATATATATATATATATATATATATATATATATATATATATATATATATATATATATATATATATATGTATGTATAAAAATATATAAAATGTCCCGGCTACACCATGTACTAAATCTGTGACACAAGCCTATTTAAAATTTAGAGTTATGGCCTAACCCTAATTATTAATTAATTCGCACATTAATTAAATCACCTTTGGTGTCGCCCCCACCATAAAATTTGGACTTACTCTCGTAGTCCGAAATCACCTCACCCGAGTCTAAATTCTCGACTCTCGAATTTTTAATCATGACGTGACACTGAAAAATTCCTCAAATACTAATTAACTTTACTCATGATTAATGAGGTTTAAACTCATGTATTAATTTCCCCATAATTAATTACATAAAGATTTATTATATAAATTTTCTTTTATATACATAACTGGGCAGAATTGCCGAAATCTGCCGACCTTCGATCGATCGACCCCAGACCTTCGATCGATCGATCGAGCAGGTCTTCGTCTTCTTCGCGAGGACAGAATCAGCCATGGACGAAAATTCTCCAACCCTAATTCCTTCTACCAGTAACCTCAAGCCCTCTTAGCATTAATACATGTTAGAAACCTTATTAGGGACCTCCAGAATGTCCACCAACATCATTAATTCGTCCATTAACTACAATTTCTGAATTTGGGGAAATATCCATCTTTAATTCCTTACACATTTACATCCCAAATCCCTTCACCAAATTCGTTTCTAGTTATCCAGATGTCATCCTACCAGATATGTATCAATTTATAATATCAGATTTCTACAAGAATCCTCATTCAAATTCGTAAATCAGATTATTATTTTTCAAAACCTCATGTTTATGCCATGAACACCCAAAACGAATTTTTATCAAACACATCACATGAATATGAATTTCAAAAACAGATTCAATACTATTGTAAGTTATCCACTTGCCTTAGGTTTCGTAGTGTCTGATTCGGAGATGAATTTCCAAGGTTGAAGACGATCCTTGTTGGCTCTCTAGTGATCCCAAAGCTGCCCTTAACTGCTATTAGGTTTCTTAATACACTTAGCCTTTTCTAAAACACTATCAGCCGTTTTATCATTCCTCCCAATTCCTTAATTTACCTAATCCCGTTTTTTGCCTAATGGGCCAAGCCCAAGTGACCCAAATGCCCCCGTGTGGGCCTGGCTATGTCTAAAAATGCTCCGTGACCCGTTTACTACCCCGGGTACACTTTTCCGACTATCTCGGCCCATCCATACTCAACCGTACACTCAGAATTGGCATCCGAATTAATTTATAAAAATATTTATCCCCTCACCCCTGTAGTCTATACCGACTCCCGGTTGAGATAAGTGCATACCCTGTCATTAATACTCGAAATGACGTAAATAAATAATTACTATTCACTTAGTAAATAACTTTTCGTAAATATTAACCATTTACTCCTCGATTAATATTTCAATAAAATTTCCCTAATTAATTCAATTAAATTATGACTCACAAGTAATTTTCAATTCCCGAATTAATTAAATATTTAATGCTTGAAAAATGTGGGGTGTTACATACTCCCCCCCCTTATAAAGGAATTTGGTCCCCGAAATTAAGTCATACCTGTGATGAAAAGCTCTGGATAATGCTCCCGCATATCCTCCTCCCGCTCCCAGGTAGACTCGTCGATGTTGTGATGACCCCACTGTACTCTAACTAGTGGAACAATGTTGGATCGTAATTTTCGCTCGCTACGATCTAGGATAGCCACCGGCCTCTCCTCATATGAGATGTATGGCTGTAATTCAATTTTTTCTAGTGGAATGTGCCAGAAGGACCTCTCACTCCTGCGATATTTCTTCAGCGATGCTACATGGAACACGTCATGTATTCGCTGAAGATGCTCTGGTAATCCCAGCCTGTAGGCTACAGGCCCCACCCTCTTGATAATAGGGAAAGGTCCCACGTACCTCGGTGCTAGATTACCCTTTTTGCAGAACCTCATCACCCCTTTCATGGGGGACACCCTGACCAATGCCTGATCCCAACCTCTAACTCCACGTGTCTCCGTGAAGCATCAGCGTAACTTTTCTGCCTATCCTGAGCTATCCGAATCCTCCCTCGGATCATCTCTATCTTCGAAGATGTCTCCTGAACAATCTCCGGCCCTAACAATTTGTTATCCCCCACCTCTAGCTAACAAGCGGGTGAATGACAAGGTCTCCCGTATAATGCCTCGAATGGTGCCATGCCGATCGTGAATTGGTAAGAGTTATTATACGCAAACTCTACCAGAGGAAAATATTTCTCCCAACCTCCCCCAAAGTCTAGTATACACATTCTGAGCATATCTTCCAACATCTGATTGACTCTCTCGGTCTGCCCGTCAGTCTGTGGGTGATAGGCTGTACTTAAACGTAACTCCGTGCCCATGGCCTCCTGAAAACTCTGCCAAAAATGGGTCACAAAGATCTTGTTCCTATCTGACATAATATTAATCGGTACCCCGTGCAGTTTAACAATCTCCGCTATGAATAGCTGTGCATAACGCATCGTCTCAAAGTCTGTGCGAACCGGTAGGAAGTGGGCCACTTTGGTCAACCGATCCCCAATAACCCATATGGAATCGTGACCCTTCTGTGATGTCGGTAACCCTGTAATGAAGTCCATAGAGACGCTCTCTCACTTCCACACAGGAATTTCAAGTGGCTGTTGCATCCCTGATGGTCTCTGATGGTCAACTTTCACAAGCTGACACGTAGCACATTTAGAAACAAATTCTGTTATGTCCCGTTTCATCCCTTCCCACCAATACTGCCTTCTCATATCTTGATACATCTTATCCCCACCAGGATGTACCGCGAATCTCGACCCATGAGACTCCGTCATAACAGCGTGCCTCAATTCCGCATCCTCTGGCACAATCAACCTCCCATTGTGGCGTTAGCCTCCCTCCGAGCTGATCGAGTAGCCCTCTGCTCCCTCAGCTAGCAACTGGCTCACCCTATTTCGATAGGTCTGATCCTCTGCCTGAGCCCTCACAACCCGCATAATGATCTCGGGTGTGATGGATAATGCTGACATGCAAGCCTTGGCTACATCATCCTCGTATCGAAGTTCTCTCCACTTCGCTTTCCAGACTTCTGATATTTCCCCAGTCGGTCTCCGACTCATTGCATCTGCCACCACATTAGCCTTACCAGGATGATATTGAATATCAAACTGATAGTCTTTCATGAATTCTAGCCATCGTCTCTGTCTCATATTCAATTCCTTCTGAGTGAAGAGATACTGAAATGATTTGTGATCCGTGAATAGCGTGAACTGCTCCCCCGGGAGATAATGTCTCCATATCCTCAAAGCAAAAACGACTGCTGCTAACTCCAGGTCGTGAGTGGGGTAATTCCTCTCGTGGGGCTTTATCTTCCTACGCATAAGCTATAGCCCTTTCCTCCTGCTGAAGCACACCCCCAAGTCCCTGTAAGGATGCGTCAGTGTAAACTCGATACTCTAATCCTCCTTTCGGCAATGCAAGCACGGGTGCAGATGCCAACTTGTCCTTTAACTCGTCGAAGGCTAATTGTCAGTGATCATTCCAAGTGAAAGGTACCCCTTTTCGGGTAAGAATCGTCAAAGGGCCCGCAATCTTCGAGAATTATTTGATGAACCGTCTGTAATAACCGACCAACCCCAGAAAACTGCGCACTTTTGTCGGTGTCGTGGGATGTCCCCACTCCCTCATCGCCGATACTTTACTTGGATCCACCGCAATACCCTGGTCTGGCACCACGTGTCCAAGGAACTGAACCTACCGTCGCCAAAATCCACACTAACCGAATTTGGCATAGAGTTGGTGATCCCGTAATGTCTGTAACACTATATGTAGGTGCTCTGTGTGCTCCTCTTCAGTACGCGAGTATATCAGAATGTCATCAATGAACACGATAACGAACTGATCAAGAAACTCCCTGAATACTCTGTTCATGAGGTCCATGAACACTGCTGGTGCATTGGTGAGTCATAATGGCATCATCCTGAACTCGTAAGATCCATACCGCGACAGGAAAGTGGTCTTCGAAACATCTTCCTATCGGATACGTAGTTGATGATATCCTGACCTTAAGTCGACCTTAGAGAAATAAGGCGGCCCTCTCAACTGGTCAAATAGGTCGTCAATCCTAGGCAACGGATACTTATTCCGTATTGTGGCCTTATTCAACTCTCTATAGTCCACGCATTACCGTAGTGAGCCATCTCGCTTTTTCACAAATAACACTGGTGCACCCCACGGCGATGTATTCCATCGTATGAAACCCTGACCCAGAAGCTGCTGAATCTGCTCCCTCAGCTCACGCATCTCTGAAGGGGCCATACGATATGGGGTCTGAGCAATTGACCTCGTCCCCGGTGCTAAATCGATCACAAATTTAATTTCCCTGCTAGGTGGCAACCCTAGTATCTCCTGAAACACATCCTCAAAGTCTCTCACCACTGGGATTGAATCCAATGGAATAGCCACCTCCTGTGAGGTTTCCTCCTCAATGTAATACAAATGTGTGCGTGACCCTCCCTCGGGTAGTGGAATTGATATTAAGAACATTTCCTGCCCTAGAATGGAGAACACGATAGTCCTTTCGTAGAACTCTACCGTCGCCTGATAACCTGCCAACCAATCCATACCCAAGATGACATCGTACCCCTCCATATCTAACACTAGTAGGTCTGCTGCTAAACTAAGTCTCCCGATCAAAATGTCTACACCCCGACAAATTGAGTGATTCGTAGCCCCGCTTCCAACTGGTGACTCTACACACATCCGAAGACTACCCATAGTCTCTAGTAGTCCGCCCGTTTAGCAAAAGAAAAAATTATGTTTAATAAATGAATGTGATGCTCCTGTATCAAAAAGAATATTACCCTCATAACCATGAATGAGAAACATACCCTCAACTGCTGGTGGTGCTTGCTGTGCTGGAGGATTAGGAACATCTCGGACGTTATACACACGCCCGTAGTGCATCTGTCCCTACTGCGGTGGTGCAGGTGCTGCTGCTGCTGGCGGCATCTGTCCCCGTTTCCCCTGTTGGGCCTCTTGCTGTTGACCTCTGCCCCTCTGTGGGCACTCCCTCTTGAAATGCCCTGGCTGGCCACAGACAAAACAGCATCTGTGACCGTTCCCCTGTCGTTGGCCCTGATGTGGTTGGCCCTGCTGACCTTCCCCATTGTTCCCTTGGCCCAGACGGCCCTAAGGAACCTGTTGTTGCTGATTTGGGACCGACTTCCCTTACCTGAATCCCTGACCTCCCGGTCGGGACCCACCAGGTCTAAATCTCTTGGCCTGACTCTCCTGCTGGATTACAATCGGTTGACGATTACGACTAGTGTCACTACCAATAACCTCCTTGCCCTGCTGGCTCGGCTCACCTGCTTTCTCACTCCCTTTCGCATGGAAACGATGATCCTGGCAATGTGCGAGGGCGGCATTAACGACATCTGTATAAGTTATTAATGTCGGATTCCCAATCAAATGCTGCCTGATCCTCCAGGCTAAGCCATTTATGAATCTTGACTTCTTCCACTCCTCGTCGCTCACCTCATTTGGCACAAAGTTCGCCAAACGGGTGAACTCTTCTTCGTAGTCTGCCGCTGATCGGTCATCCTGAACTAAACCACTGAATTTATTTCTCATCTCAGCCTCTACTACTGGTGGAAAGTACTTGCGATCGAACTGCACCCCGAATTCAAATGTCGTTATCAAATCTCGCCCCTCAGCGGTGGTAACTGACTCCCACCATTGTAAGGCTGCCTCCGACAAGCATCTGCCTCTGCACATCGGCACACTCCTGCATGCGCATATGGCGCTGAATATTCCTCTTCCAGTCACAAGCCTCTATCACGTCTGTGCTACCCCGGAACTCAGGTGGGTGACCCTTCTGAATGGTCTCCCTAACTCTCTGCCAAGATGGTGGCCCCATTGGAGCCTGAACTGCTGGTGCCACTGGAGGCGGTGCCTGGGGCTGTGGAAAGTGAGCTTCCATAGCTCTTATTGCTGTTTCGATCGCCTGTACCACTATCACTACTACCTGAGTAGTGGAAATCAACTCGGGTGGGGGTGGTGGTAGCGGTATCTGTGGCTCCTGATGAGCCTCCCTGATTTCATCCCTAGTCTCAGCCCGCTCTGCTCTCTGCCTCTTTGGTGGCATCTGAAATAGATTAAATTGCATAAGTACACAGTTTACACGAAAATATACACAACAGAAATACGATATCTCACAAGCGGAAAATGAATCAACAGTCCTAATAATAGGGCTCTATAACAAAGAGTGCTACACTGAAACGTAGAAAGCCGCACAGATCCTAAGGACACTAGAACCTGATGCTCTGATACCATCTGTGACACCCCGCCTAATTAATCCCGGGTGATCAGTCCTAAATCAAGTTAGAAAAGGTTTCTCAGTTGGTCCATTCTTAGCATCACTGTCGTCTTTTTAATTACTAATCACATAAGTGAGAAAAGTAGACTGGTGCCAATTTTTATCTTTCAATTAATTAAATAAAACTCGTGCGGAACATACCATAATACACAATCATAGTTAATTAAAATAACCATCCACAATTAAAAATACTTAACCGAATAACCCATCGGTCCAAATATCCAATACAAGTAAATATCAGAAAACATCTCAACAAGTCTACTACTGATAAATGAATTGTGAGCGACAAGCTCAGATAACTAGTAGAGAGTCTCTACAAGAATGGAAGAAAGAGGCGTCTAGCAAAACCCCGCAACATCCACCTATGCTGCAGCAAGGATACCTGGAATAGAGTCAAGCTTGGCGCCCTTGTGGTTGGACACCTAAAAGTTTTTTAAAAGAATTTTATAGCAAGGGTTAGTACCCAAAAACATTTGAAAATATTTAACAAATGATTAACTTTTAGTAATAAATAAATATGCATGCTCTTCATATTTTAGTTAGTCCCGCACTCTCTTGAGGACTTCCTCACCCCTCTTCTAAAGTGCACTATTAACGCTTCCAATTAATTTACTAGGTCCTACGCTCCTGACCCAATGCTTATTTTAACCCTTGAATTTTACCTACTCTAACCGAGTATGCCTTAATTCATGATTTTTAAGTTATTATAAACGTCAACTTAATTATATCAATACTCCTTTTAATTTCATATAACATTCACACCTGTTCTGCACATAATACATTTTTCACTATGTATTAATTATCCCCTATATAATTATTTACCTAATTATATATTTAATCATATTACAGTATTCACAAACATACTGAAATAACATTTAATACAAACTTTCGACCGAGTAAGAGTACTCACAAAATATAAATTTTCCCAAGTGCTATCCCACTAGGTGTATTCACGTAACCTAGTTATCCAAGTTAGATTCGCTCACTAACTTAGTTTAACATACGAATTGGAGGCGGTCATATTCCTTCCCTGAAAGTGAGATACCCCTCACCCATACAACGGACGCTATGACCTGGAATTATACTCGCCCTACTCCTCAAGCTAGGGGATTCATCCACTGCGCGCAACCTCCCTCTATAGCACTAGAGTATACACTAATAATATTCATTCACTGATATTAATGCCCGCACTACATATATATATATATATATATATATATATATATATATATATATATATATATATATATATATATATATATATATATATGTGTGTGTGTGTGTGTGTGTGTGTGTGTGTGTATAAAAATATATAAAATCTCCCGGCTACACCATGTACGAAATCTGTGACACAAGCCTATTTAAAATTTAGAGTTATGGCCCAACCCTAATTATTAATTAATTCGCACATTAATTAATTAAATCACCTTTGGTGTCGCCCCCACCATAAAATTTGGACTTACTCTCATAGTCCGAAATCACCCCACCCGAGTCTAAATTCCCGACTCCAGAATTTTTAATCATGACGTGACACCCAAAAATTCCTCAAATCCTAATTAACTTTACTCATGATTAATGAGGTTTAAACTCATGTATTAATTTCCCCATAATTAATTCCATAAAGATTTATTATATAAATTTTCTTTTATATACATAACTGGGCAGAATTGCCGAAATCTGCCGACCTTCGATCGATCGACCCCAAACCTTTGATCGATCGATTGAGCAGTTCTTCGTCTTCTTCGCGAAGACAGAATCATCCATGGACGAAAATTCTCAAACCCTAATTCCTTCTACCAGTAACCTCAAGCCCTCTTAGCATTAATACATGTTAGAAACCTTATTAGGGACCTCCAGAATGTCCACCAACATCATTAATTCGTCCATTAACTACAATTTCTGAATTTGGGGAAATATCCATCTTTAATTCCTTACACATTTACATCCCAAATCCCTTTACCAAATTCGTTTCTAGTTATCCAGATGTCATCCTACCAGATATGTATCAATTTATAATATCAGATTTCTATAAGAATCCTCATTCAAATTCGTAAATAAACTTATTATTTTTCAAAACCTCATGTTTATTCCATGAACACCCAAAACGAATTTTTATCAAACACATCACATGAATATGAATTTCAAAAATAGATTCAATAATATTGCAAGTTATCCACTTGACTTAGGTTTCGTAGTGTCTGATTCGGAGATGAATTTCCAAGGTTGAAGACGATCCTTGTTGGCTCTCTAGTGATCCCAAAGCTGCCCTTAACTGCTATTAGGTTTCTTAATACACTTAGCCTTTTCTAAAACCCTATCAGCCGTTTTATCATTCCTCCCAATTCCTTAATTTACCTAATCCCGTTTTTTGCCTAATGGGCCAATCCCAAGTGACCCAAATGCCCCTGTGTGGGACCGGCTATGTCTAAAAATGCCCCGTGACCCGTTTACTACTCCCGGGTACACTTTTTCGACTATCTCGGCCCATTCGGACTCAACCGTACACTCAGAATTGGCATTCGAATTAATTTATAAAAATATTTATCCTCTCACCCCTTTAATCTATATCGACTCCCGGTTGAGAGAAGTGCATACCCTGTCATTAATACTCGAAATGACTTAAATAAATAATTACTATTCACTTAGTAAATAACTTTCCGTAAATATTAACCATTTACTCCTCGATTAATATTTAAATAAAATTTCCCTAATTAATTCAATTAAATTACGACTCACAAGTAATTTTCAATTCCCGAATTAATTAAATATTTAATGCATGAAAAATGCGGGGTGTTACACCTAATACCCTCCCCAACCCTAGAAAATGGATAGCTATAAGATAATGATGTGCTTATATCTCCACTTCTTGTTGTTGTTCTCTTGGTCACTTTGTCTTCATCGAGTGTAATGTGAATATGATCTTCCAAAATTATCTACACACATGAAGCAAAGAAAATACCCGTGATGCATAGAGTTTGACATATAAAATAAAATTCATAAAAAGTCTTCCCCCCACAAAGCAAACTCATGTATTCTCCCCCGTAATTTATTGTCCCCTTTTTATTTTGTCTGAAATAGACAAGGAGTGGAAACTAATCATGAATTTCAAAGCACCACTAATAAGAATAATATATCATCACAACAATATACGAATGACGAACATGCAATGGTAAACTCAAAGGCTCCGCAAACTATTTTTGAAATTTTTCAAAAAAATTGAAGTATAAAATTTAACGAATACAACACAGTGTGGAAAAACACGAAAATACCCGAACCATGGAAACGAAATGTAGGGGTGTGAACATATCCCATAGGTTAATCAATGTCGAACAACATAACGCATGCGCATGAATGATTATGACAACACTAACGAAAGATCTCAGAGTCTATTTTAGGTGTAAAAATGGTGAACTGTGAAATTTACTTAACCTAATCAACAAATCAAGACCGTAAGTGTTTTTCACACAAATGATGCCCAAAGTTATCTAATGTCTTCCGAGATTTTTATAGTATGTGCAAACACATTGATATTCAATTTAACTCCCTCAAAATCTCACATATAGAAATTATACTCTTAATTCTTTTGAAAAAATTAATGCTCATTTGTAGCGAAGCGTCAATGTTCAAGAAAATGGCATGGCACTTCTGTTTTTATTTACCTTTAATCTTTTTAGGCTCTTTTTCTTGAAAATGTGGCTTTTCACGCAAAGACTTTGTCTTTCGTAGACTGATTCCATTTCTTAATATATTAGAATTTTACCGAAAAAAGGATCTTTTAAATCCGAGCAATGGTTCTTATATGCACAACTTTTATTATGTCATTTCTCACTTTTAGTTCATTTTTAAAACCAAAATTGAGATGAAAACACTATGATCGATATGTGACAGGTAAGTGCAATACTTAAATAAGTTCGTGCTCATGTGCATTAAAGGAGAAAAGGAGTCAAACATGTAGCAAGTTGTCATCAAATCACATCTTAATGACTCCACACATTATAAAGCACATAAATGAAATGATCTCACATCTCAAAACACTATAAAATAGCCTCGTGGATATGAAATGAATGGGTGACTCGACCATCTTTAATGTTCATCCACATACGGCGTAAACAAAATACAAAACCTTTTTGGATTTTTTCAAAAAATTTATCAAAAAATATTTTTTTTTGTCCTTTTCATGTTTTCTTAAAAACCGAAAATCTTTTCGTATTTTTCAAAAAATTTCACAAAAATAAAACTTTTTTGGATTTTTCAAAAACTATATCAAAATGAAAAAAATATAAATACAATGATAATACAATGGCAATACAACCTACCAATAGGAGTAAATACAAATAATTATGAAAATCATCCTATACTAGATAACATATCCAATCCGAGTCAACGATGCAAATACCTAAAGAGTTTCTAAGATCCTCATATCAAATTGAATCTAAAGGTTTCGTGAAAATGTTGGCTAACTAATGATCCGTGCTCACAAAGCTCAAGTACACAACCTTCTCCTTAACTAGGTCTCGAATAAAGTGATCGCGTATCCTAATGTGCTTTGTGCACGGATGGTGGTTCAAATTATGTGAAATGTGTATAACACTCGTATTATCGTAGAAAATAGTCATCGTGCCTTGTGAAATTCTGTAATCCTCCTCAAAGTCTACACCCTCGATCTGTGTGTAGCTTTGAGAGACCAACCTAGCCTTATTGCAAACTATGGTACCATTTTTATCCACCTTATTCTTGAATATCCACTTGGTATCTATCACATTAGAATCGCTAGGCCGGGGGACCAATTCTCAGACATCACTCTTTCTAAATTGAAGTAACTCTTCTTGTATGGAAGATATCTTATGCTCATCCTTGAGTGCTTATTTCACATCCTTAGTCTCGATTGGGATGTGTAGCACAGATAGCTAACCACATTTTCGAGTTGAGCACGAGTCTTAAAACCTAGTGTAGGATCACTAAGTATAGCGAAAGTGTCGTGACTCTTTCGAACCCAAGATGGTGTCTCCCTTAAAATAGGAATGATGTCCACGGTGGTGTCATGAGGAAGGATGGGATCTTCATTGAGGCATGGATCATCCTCACATTGCGAGCTAGGATTAATAAACGCCGCTGGCTTGTCATCTCTAATCGTGATGTTTATTGACTCCATAACCTTAGAGCTAGTCAAATTATAAACATGGTAAGCCTTACTCATTGATGAATATCCTAAAAATACCCCTTGTCTCCTTGAGAGTCGAACTTTCCTAAGGGCTCTCTATCTTACAAGATATAATATGTACTCCCAAAGACACAAAAATATGATAGGTTGGGCTTCTTCCCTGTCCACAACTCATAAGGTGTGTGATGTGTGTGCGGGCGAAGATATACCTTATTCAGCGTATGGAATGCGGTGCTCACTGCCTCTGCCCAAAAATGTCTAGGCACTTATTTCCCAAGAATCATAGATCTAGCCATTTCTTGTATCGTTCAGTTATTCCTCTCAATGATCCTATTTCATTAAGGTGTATGAACGGTCAAAAACTAATGTTTGATGCCCACTCAATCGCAATAGCTATCCACTTTCGCTCCTTTAAATTTAGTACGTCATTTTCACTACGCATATGATTAATAGTGCGTCGTGTTTGTTTTATAGGATATGACGCGTGGTTGTAAAGAACTCAATCGCATCAAACTTTTCTCGATGTAATCCTACAATCAGTATCTAGAAGAGTTATCGGCCATCAAGAGAATGTATCTCTTATCATCTAAGCTCTCCAAGAGACTAGTACCCATAAGATCCATGTGAATCAACTCCAAAACAAAGGAGGTAGTAATGGTATTCAACTTTCGATGGGGAGTTCGAATTTGTTTGCCTTGTTCGTAAGGTCCACAAACTGAGGAAGTTAGTTTCCCAAGTGGTGGAAAGCCATGAATTAGGTCCTTTTTCACTAATCTCTCAAGATATCTAAAGTTCAAATGACCTAGCCGTTGATGCCAAAGGTCTATAGTGGAGACTATGGCACTATTGCACATAAATAAAGACTTGAGCACAATCCCATAACAATTATCTTCCATCCTCACACCTTATAGTAAAAGTTTACCATATTGAGCATAAACTTTGCATTCAGACCGGTCAAACATTATTACAAAGTTTGCTTCGCATAGTTGTCTTATGCTAATCAAGTTTTATTTCAACCCTTTCACATACAACACATCATATATCTTAGAAAATTCGGGTATCTCATCACTGCCACGTCCTAAAATGTTAGATTTTCTCCCATCTCCAAAGGCGACTTTACTTTCCTTGCGATCCTCAATGTGGGTAAAATATGAGATGTCACCGGTCGTGGGCCTAGAACACCACTATCAAAATAACACTGGGAAGTATTTTGAGCCTTGAGGGCAACATTAACAAGAAGGGATTTGTCGTCTCGCTTAGGTACCTGAGTAGCGGTAACCTTTTGTTTTCCCTTATAGTTGTTAACTCTAGTTGGAATGTTGGAAGCGTTCTCAAACGGAAAATATATCCATTGAAATTCTTCCATTAAACTATGCGAAGTAGCGACTAAAAATTCAACTTCCTCCCTAAGAATAATAAAGCATCTAAAGTGGTGTATGGGAGTATGTTTACGTCTAGTTCTACCTAATTTATAGAAAAAATCTCTAGCGTGATCTCTTCTTTTGCAAAACGTGTAAACGTAGACATGTTTGGGTCTAATTTAGTTTTTTTTTCTAGGTTGAACTCTTCTAGGTGGGTTAGGCCTCCTAGATGGGTTAGTTCGAGGTCCCTAAGTGTCCATCACAAACTTAAAAATCATCTTGGGTATGACATGGGATGTGGATGCACCGTCATGACTTACTTCTTGCCTCTCGATGTTACCTAATGTGGGGATGAGGTTCATCTTACCTACCTTCTTCGATGTATCCTCGATAGTTACCTTGACCTCCCGGGTACGCTCGAGATCTTTCTTGAGTTGGGATATAAGGCCTTCAAGTTTCTCACGAGTGTCTACGGATGCTTGGGATCTCTCGTAAGACTAGCCACATTATTAGTCAAGTCCTCATTA